>OZ012686.1:38071563-38149063 GCA_963942565.1 Maea johnstoni | reverse complement strand
CCAAACAACAGCAACGACGACAACAAAAACAGCAACAGCAACAACGACCACCACTTGTACTTCTACTACAGCTTCTTACTGCTAAGTATAAAAATGGTGCATGTAACAACAATAACTACTACTCCTACTACTAATACTACTAATACTACTACTACTACTACTACTACTACTACTACTACTACTACTACTACTACTACTACTACTACTACTACTACTACGTATAAACATAGTGCATGTAGGGTTTAGGGTGGACCTTAACAGCGCTGTTAGGTCGGTGTACATTGCCAGTGTCATGTTTTGACTCGCTCTATAATCAGCGGTGTCAGTTGCTAGATCTGCTTAATTCCTGAACAAGCACTTAGGACACTCAATATTGAGAACACAAACACAATTATCTCCCAACTAGAGGGCCCCCTTCAGACAGGACAAACCAGCACATCACGTGACGATTTGATCCCCTATTTCCAACTCTATTTACTCAATGTTCAGTATAAACAGAAAAATCAGTGAGTAATTAAAGAGCAAATAGGAGCTGATGATCGCGGCTAGGCTGGGTTGAGGGCTGGGAGGGGATGGTTGTTGGGTCATGCGAACGTGAGATTCCCTCAATTAACTAAGTTTGGGGCTAATTACTAGCTCTTTGAGATGAGTTTCAAGAGTCTAGGGCTGTTGTGCTCCGCCGAGCAGAAAGTTCCCAAACTCTCGCGTGGCGGTGGGAAACGTTTAGGAAGCAATGAAGGCCCGACTGACGCTGACTGATGTGCTTCTCAGAGTTTAAAGATACAGTAAATATTTACAGTTAGTGTTTTATGGTGTATTTTCATAGGGTTAGTCGCCCCTTCAAGTCTAGTGCCCCAGGGTATGTCTTAACTACTGGGTAATAGGAGCCGCTTGTAATGGAGAGCTGAACACGGGCAACACCAGAACCTCAGCAGGGGATACATTACAGCAAATCTACTGCAGCAAAATACTAACTATTGATTTGGAAATGACTCGAAAAATAAATAACTTATCACACTATATATTATCTATATCTGATACATGCACGTATATCCTGCAATCACATCATATTAAATCTCAAAAAAGTTATATCAAGACTGAAGGGGAATTAACACCAATATGTGCATGTTCAATTCGTGTTATATCTATATATGTTGTGCATTGTTTATCATTCAATTGCTTCTCGGGTTATTTATAATTTTGCGTCTTTCTTCTCTCTGGCTAATTGAAAAATGTACATACTTATGCTGTTAAGTCTGATCTTAACTATTTGGTTAAAAACGTGTCATTCAAATATTCAAAACTCAGTTGAAAAGATCGACACCAAAAACAAACTTTTGCAAACTCTCACAAGAGGGATGGAATTTAATTGATGGCTTTTCCAGACTTACTAGCGGGACAGTGGGTAGAACGAACGAGTGTTTAAACGTGCAGTAGAAATAAATTTTTGATTACTGATTTCATACATCTCGTCAAAGTGTTATCCTGAGATTTGAACGATATTTTTATGGAATTTAGGTGCAAATTGACTTAATATTTGCTATATTGTAGTTGTACCTTACTATGCTATTATTAGATAAGTTTAAATACAAACTAGGCAAAGCTTGCCTAAAGGAATGCTTGGTATAAAAATCGAAATGAGATTCAAGTTGAAATGTTGCCTTGTTATAGAACACGTTCAATTATTCACTTCAATGTAAAAAAGGTTCGTAAACATTACTTTATTCTAGTCTTCGTCTCTTTTGTATAACTTCTTACAAAGATAACTTCTAAATTATTTTGATGTTTTTACTACATCAACAGGTATGATCTGCGGCAGGTCAATTTGCTTAATTAACAGGTAAACACGTCTTAAGACGTGTTTACCTGTTAATTAAGCAAATTGTATTAATATTGGATAATTGTATCTTATATGTCGGCGCTTTTATAATGGAGAATAATGACCTTATGTAGAAATTGAGATACACTTCGTATGTTATTATAAAACTTGTATGGATTATTATGACAAACGTTGGATAAATAAGATACAATAACATTATGTTGGCAGTAACCTGTCTTTCATTTTAAATTACGAAATATTAGATAAGAGAATATGATTAGACAGATATTTCGTAACATTACAAAAAACACGTATATATAAAACATATTTACTTTAAGAACATTTGCTAGGCATATCCAACTAGAAAAATACTTGGAAGTGTTAACTGCCATGAATAATTATTGGCCATATTGTATATATATATATATATATATATATATATATATATATATATATATATATATATATATATATATATATATATATATATATATATATATATATGTATATATATATATATATATATATATATATATATATATATATATATATATATATATATATATATATATATATATATATACACACACACACACACATATATACAATAACCTTAATTATGATAAATTCATTTCAAATTCTTACAAAGATGCTTAGCCTAATATAGACAATACTCTGTTAGACTTCGATTATTTCCAGAGATAGATATTTGCAGCGGGCGTATTTCAATATTTTACCAAGTTACAGTGATAATTTCTTTACCTGATTAGTTTTTTTACCTGCCGCAGATCATACCTGATGATGAAGTTTAAACTTTAAAAGTAATTTAGACGTTTTCTGTGCAAGAATGTATACAAAATAAAAAGATACTCGACTGAAGTCATGTTCAAAAACCTTTTTTAATTTTGAAGTGTATAATTGAACATGTTCTATAATAGGGCAACCTTTCAACTTAAATCTCATTTCGATTTTTAAGCCAAGCTTGCCTTTTGGACTGGTTTGTATTAAAATATATGGAATAAATAAATAAAAAGGTACAATCACATTATAGCAAATATTAATTCAATGTGCACCTAAGTTTCATTAAACTATGATTCAAATCTCAGGATAACACTGACTAGATGTATCAGATCAGTAATTAAGTATACATGTAGTAAAATACGTAAACATAAGAAAAACAATAAGTATTCATTATATAAACAGACATATACCTTTTAATATCAGCCTTTGAAGTAGACTTGATGCTAAGTTGACTCGTTCGTTTTACCGACTGTACCGCTAGTAAGTCTGGAAAGACCATCAATTAAATTCCATCCCTCTTGTGAGAGTTCGCAAAAGTTTGTTTTGGTGTCGACGCCCATTCGTCGAAGGCACGTGGTAGCAATACGGAACTAGTTAATAGGATATCGTGGACTAGTCTGAACATCGCAGAAAATCACAAAATGTTCTGATACTAAGTTATCCCAGAGAGTGAGACTTGGTCAAATGGCACATGTTTTTTCCTACATGTAGAGGGTAGACGGTGGAGGTAGTGCATGGAGTGTGCTCCGGGATGACTAAAAGTTTGCTTTTCGCACCACGGACTTGCACTGAACCATGAGTGTTGTAGTGAGAAATAAGAACTTACCCATGTCAGGACCGCACTGGTGGCTTTCTACCGTCGTGTCGGCTCTTGGGGGATACCGTCGTGGTTCTTGGGCCCGTAGATGATTCGGCGGCCGACGAACGGAACACGCTACGTTCACGTCTTGAGCCAGCAGCAGCAGCGCAGTAGACAGTACCACAGGCCACCTAGTAGCCAACAAAGTGTAAAATCCCCGGCAGCAGCAGCAGCTGATGCGTTAAGTCACCGTGGTCGAGTCACGGTATGGTACCATAGCCAGCCTCAGATAGCTTTCTGCTATGTATGTCAAACTCCACTTGACGGCAGTTTTCTACATGCACTGGGCATAAGCAAAACCGTCCCCGCTATGCAAGCTCCGTCTGATTGAGTTTTCGAGCTCTGCATTGGTGGAAAAGTTTGCCCAACCCCTGGCGTAAGGTAAAGTTGACAGATCTTGAGTCTTTTGACGTACACCTTCTTGCGGTGCGAAGAGGAGGTAGGGGGGTTGATGCACAATGCTGTACCCCGAACAACCAGGGACCGGCTTGTTTCAATATACCCGGTTGCTACTGACAACCATTTTGGCGGGAAAGTGAGGCCCTGGTGTCGCAGTGTTTATTGGGCGCGATAAAGTTTATTTAAGGGATAATTTATTACAGGTTGGGGGACTTCTAATAGAGAGCCGCTGAGGCAGAGACAGTCAATGTGCGAACGTTCGTGATTTCCGTGCTCACACCAACACTTGAATACAGATTAGAGAGATAAGAAAAACAAATCTACTCGTTAGCATGATATCCCCTTCCGTTCCTATTAAACCCACTCTGGCCCATTGCTCCGACGCAAAATGTCGTCTGGATCTTTGGAACTTTTGAAAATAGATTATGAATAAAGTATAGATTATATGATTTTTTAAACGGAGAAATATTTGTTATTTTCTGATTCTCATTCCTCCATTTAATATCTGAGTATTTTACAAAATAAGCTTGCCAAAAAGCTATTGTTAAAGGTGGCCAGAACTTCTTGGAGCACAATGGTCATGCACGGTCAATGGAGAAGGGATATGATAATCGCATAGCTCGTGCTAGTCCCCTTAAAACTATCCTGGATAATTGTACCACACGTGGATCTTGGATGGAGGATACGTAAATCCCGTATTTGTATGTTGACGTATTGAAATTGTAACTTATGTTGTTAAATACAAGGTTGAGGTGGTATCTCTGTTTCGAAACTTTACCCATCGTGGGTTACGCCTATTAGTACTCCCTTCACGTTCTCTTTTCTTGCCTATTTCTCTCTATTCAATTTCTGACTTCTCATATATGCACACATAGATCATACAGGCCGACATAAATCGCTCTACTCAATATATAGAGGGTGTTCTTACAGTATCTCCTATACCCATCTCACAATACAAATCCTCCCTACTGCATACAGCCATCATACCCATACATACTCCACATTACACACATCCTTTTGATAGCCAATGCTACAGATCAACATTGCAACTTGAGGTTTAACCCCCACATCGATTCTGAGTCCATATTGAAAACTTTCCATTTTTGTAATCCTTGCCCGGGGCACCGCAGCCAAGATTTGTTTCATTTTTTCATTAAATTTTGCATTCCATCCATATTCATATAATCACATACATATTGTTAGCTTTGCAAAGTCATGATACAAGACATAAAGTGTATCATAAACATCTTCTTTTAAAATCTACAATGGAAAAGTTGTTCAGTAAACGTTCAGACTAGGTCGGTACTCTATAGCTTGATGTTAGATTAGAATCGATATTTGGTTATGTTCGTTCAGATTTAAAACGTTTGCCATATAATGGTGAAGTCTGCAATCAGCTATCTAGGAAAGAGAAGATAGAGAACATGGTTTTGAGCGATCCACGGCTTGCACAATGAGGTAAGGCTTGTCTTATACGTCTGAGGCCATCTATGCACGTCTGAGACGCAAATTGGTCAATGGTGAATGGTGAATTTCATGTTAAATGCAATTGTGATGCGTGACTGTCTTTTGTTAACGAAGGCATACGTATGCAACGTATATGTCAATTCCTGATGGTCTTTTGCGTATTTAACTTACATGTATGGTATTAAGCTCAAACAAGGCGTCTGTATTGGGAAACCCAAGGGCAATGGAGTTGTCTAAAAAAGAGACCGTTGGCCAAAGTTTGTTAGACGCATCGAACCTCCAGAATCATTGTGTTTTCAAATACAGCTACCTGGCGAGGTCTTATTGGCCAGATAAAACTCTTATTAGTACATTTTGTTAAACTTATAAAATGCGCCATGCATGTAGACTTATAATACCATGGCCTTTTTAAAACGTTTGGCTTTTGTATGCGGTGGCAACGAACGAGGGAAAACTTTCTTTTATAGATAACGCTATGTACGATGAGTCACCATGTTTTACCTGTACTCAGTAGGGGTCACAGTCGAAGGTCAAGGTCAGGTCAGTGATGTGGGCTAAAACATGATATCGCAAACGGCACGGTATATTACATATCATTACAAATCTACCACACCCAAAAGTGCAAGAAAAATGAACAATGTGTCAGACGTGCTGACGTGAGCAGGGTAGGGGCCGGACTATTACAGAAAGGTTCTTAGTTGCTCTGCAAAGCCATTTGTTAGGAAACACTTGTAACAGGGAACCCTATCCCCGAGCGCTGACTTCTAACTCCTCTCCTCCCGGGCTCACAAACAGCCGGAGCACCTAAAGTGTCAAAACATATGTAAGACGATCCCCCGCATAGTTTTACCATGTCAGACCTTCGCTTGTTACTGATAGAAGTTTCGGGGGGGGGGGGGGGGGGGGTGAACAGGCCTTAGTTGCGTGCAGAGAATCTTACTGTAATACTGCAATATACGAAAGGTACCAGGGTCTGACTAACAGAAATATCATAGCGGCATTTATCTATGGCATCCTCATGGCAAACGCTAGCGCCACCTATCGTTTTCATATCTAAAGTCAGATTGTAGTTAATTGCAAGCAGTACGAACTCTGAATGCACTTCTCTGTGAAGGAATCAACGACTATCACTGACCTTTTTGCACCAAGCCGACCTTCCAAAGGTACCTTTGATGCAGGTGAGAGACAATCACGATCCATGATCATTTGTTATTAAAGGAGAGCGACACCTATCGGTGAAAGTCATAAGCAATCCTCATAGGCGTCGTTAATTACATGATTATTGTCGATAAATCTAGGCGCAGCCCTTGTCGAGTGACCCAGCATTCAGATAACATACAACAACAATATGCACTGTCAATGTATTTTATTGTATTTACATGTGTTCATCCACATTAGTTTCTAGGTATAGATTGAGATTATCATATCTGCATTGTAATGGTTCATAACATTTTTCATGGTATAACTGGAAATTCGAATTTTCTTTTTTTTATTCTCAAAGGGATGATTCTATTGCATCTATAAGTACATATGCGTCATTGTATAGTATTTCAACCACAGGTAATCACACAATCCTCAAAGCATGCATAAAGTTGAATACAATAAAAAAGGCAATATGAATGCTGACAGCTTTTTAAAGCAAATACATGTAAAAAGGGAAACATTTCAATATCTTCATAAGCCTGATATAGATATTTATCATCAGCTCCACTCTGATACTAGAAGCTGATTGGTCAATTGCTGCTGTGTACTGGATTGTATTTCATTGCTTTTCATTAAGTGTCAATGTTAGGATCCGGATAAGTGTTTTATCCACCTTCGCCATGGTTACTATGGGTTTGACGTCAAGTTTACAGCCTCGTTTTTTTATATCACAAGATACAAAATAAAAATGAAAAACACAAAATTAAAAATAATAATAATAAGTTAAAAAAAAGATAATAATAAAAAAAAAAAAATAATAATAATATTTTTTTTTCTTTTCTTTTTTTTTATAAAAAATTAAAAAAAAAATATATTTTCTTTTATCCAATTTCCTTGTCATTATTGAAGTTCAAAGTAAGTAAGGGGGAGCTGATGATAATGATATCTGGTCTGGTATCTGCATTCAGCCAGCCATATCTCACTCCGCCCCCGGCCTCGTGCGATATGGCTGGCAAATACCAGGCCGTATCTCTTTTTTACAAGGAGGATAACTAATAATATTTTATATTACAGCTAAAGAACGTGTATTACCAAAGTTAAAACACACTTTTCCTGGAATGGTTTATTTATTTAAAACGATACTTTATGACAACATCCAAGAAAAATAGCGTGGTAGAGTTTTCATTAATACATACGTTACATAGGCCTCGAGAATTATCATAACTATATGGTGGTAAATGTGGATGCATGCCTTGGCTATACAAACTGATGCCTTTATAAATTACTTAAGATCCTGTCTATTACTTATGGGACAGCGACGCAAAACTTCATCAGTGAGTAAATATTCAAAAAATCATTCAAAAATCATTATGCTGCCATATCACAATTGGCTTCCATTTCATGCGTATCCAAAGCAGCTACATTGGTCATTCATGCATATGGCTTACCACTAATTGAAAGCAAATCAATTGATAACTCTTGATAAAACCACTATTGCATACGAATATCGTTAACGTACAAGTATATGGACGCCTACAAACCACCATTGTATACGAATGTTGTAAAAAATGCATGGAAGTCTACTGTACAAAACAGGTGCTTTTCAATAGAGGGCGCCTCAAGCACGTCTCAAGATGGCTAGGAAAACACGCTCCATTGCCAATGGTTTATCTGACAAACCAGCAAGAAACACACAAGGGAGGCCTCGGCGTGGCCCGTAACTAAAAAACAAAACAAAGAGTGATTGATCACGAAGCGGCCAGGGTGTTAAGTGCAAAACAAACCCTCTAAAAAACCCGCTCCGCAGCCCGGGTGGCCAGATGTGAAAGGCTCTAAAACAAAAGCCCCTGGGTCAACCTTTGGGGTTGTTTGGCTTTGCCTACTCAGGAAAATGACCCGGTCGCGTAGAGTCTATCTGGATGGCAAACGTTGGTGTCGAAAGTGTTCCTTGTTTATATTCGGTTCTTATGTTTTGTCTATGTATTTCTACCACCCCGAGCTGCCTGTGACTAGTTAATATTGGCTTTGATTTTTAAATAAATCGTGTGCTTGGCGGAGTGTTTAGGAAGAAAGAGATAAGGAATAGGAGAAATAAAATGATAATCTCTCTTTCAAAAGTAACTTTATTGTAAAATTTGTATAATAATGTCATAGAAAAAGTTTTTTATTAAGTATACACCGAACACGCCAATTAATGCAGGTTGGATTTACGTAACATTCATTAACCTCTATCCATATCGTTTGATATAATATGACAGCCTGTTCTACTCTGCAAACTACACATTTTCTAAAATTAATACTTAAAAGTTTTGGATCAACTTTTGAACTGAAATTATAATGTACTGAATAACCTAAAATCTAGTACTGAATGACCAAGATTTTAACTTTAAAAGTATTGCACACTAGACCTTAAAATCAAACATTTTAATATTCTGATTTGAAACGTTGGTGTGTATAAGAAAAACTGGTACTGAGAAACTAACTTTTTTAACTTCCATGGCATTGCACACTAGACACCCTGAAGTACACATGTACATGTAACAGCATTCACACAACAGCAGTCATGGGATACACCTACTTGTAGTACTAGTAAAAGCAATGGTTAAAACGGATATCACAACTATACAGACAGCTGAACCAATGATAATAGTCTATGTAAACATTTGAGGTCTCACTATGATCAATTTCCAATAGCAGTTCTTTCTTAAAGGTCGTGTCTGTATGATAGTATCGTTGAAAGAATAAAAAAAGTTGAGCAATGGGGGTTAGTTCTGGTCTAGCAGGTTTGCTTTAACGCTTACAGCCTATCAATGACCCGTATATTCTGTTCAGTTGGCAGTGTGTAAATTGCACAAGATTATTTCAAGAATGGAAACGCTTTAATGATTTAACGTTTCATTAACCAGTCGCAGCTGTCAGCTTCTTTCATGTTTGTTGGATAAGGAACTTCCATTCCTCCCTGGCAATTCAAAAATGTTAGAAACTCACACAATATGACGTGCATTTACTACAGACAAAACTGTAACTTGAAGAAAAAATGGCATTTTGTCTACTGACTTCTATCATTAGGTACAGGATGTAATTTCAAGAGTAATGATTCCAATCTCTACTTACATAATAATGTCAAAATGCATTTATATAAACCTCTTCTAATTGCTTTTACAATTATTCAATTTAGGCTCTTCTGAATGACATAAATGATTTTTCAAATGAAATTTTAAGTCAGATGTTCTAATCTGCACTATCTGCACTTAATTTACACCAAGAAATCATCAAAACGTATTCGCAGCAAGTGAGATATTTTGTCATCACTTCAGAGGAATCAGAAGGACAGTGCTTAACAAAAAAGACACGTGAGGAAAATTTACTGGGATACTAATTTTTTTATCACATTTGAAAGTAGGCAAAAAGGAGTTAAACGTATAGTGTAACCTTAACAGGGTTTAGTGTGTCAAATCGTAGTTTCTCTTTCAAAAATCCCATGATTGATATACCAAACCGTCAAACTCGGTACTTTGGATTCAGTATTTGCCCTATTGACAATATGGTATCAGGTATGATTCGAAACATCCAAGGGTAGGAAACTGAGCAAAATGAAAACTCACAAAATGATGACGTTTGTATAAAAAGACAATCTTTATATTTGGATCACCGTTTTGAAAGGGCATACACGTCAGCAACATGTCTTCAAAAACAACGTTAAAGCATATACTTGAGTGAACGATGACTATTCTCCTCACCTGCCTTTCCCTAAGATACTGTGCAAGTTACACATATGCCACCAAAGACATTTCTTTTGTATTGATAAATGCTCAACATATTTGCTTATTTCGAGGTAAACTAATGCAAAAGACGTTTTATGGCTTTTGGAAGAATTCAACCACAACGTCGTTATTTCCACGTCAAACACATACTTTAATTTATTTCCTTGTGTAGTATTGGAATATTGTGAATTTAGTGGACAAGCGAAGGAACATGGTAGGTATTGCCTTTTGCTGGTAATGAGGAGATACGTTGGCTATGCAATTATAGGAGTTAAAACGACGGCATTAAAGAACTAATTTAACGGGACCTAAATCATGCACAAGCTCTCTCCTAAACAATCCAACTCGTGCTCTATCTCGAAATGAAATAAATTGTGATTGACTTAAACGTTCTCAGTTTTAACCCAACCCGTTGAGCCAAAACGTTGGCTTCTCAAAATAACAATTCACGTCATCCCAGACGTCACCACAACTTGTTCAAGTTCTTGCCTCACGTTTTAGCAGGACCCAATTAATTCAACTTCTTAAAAGGCACTAAATTAATCATTATATACGTTTAATACGCGTAATCCAAGATGGCGAAGTACGCCAAGCATACTAGATGAGAAAATGACCCGCTGCGTTCCCCATTATCGCTCGCTCGTATCTCACTGGAACCTTTTCTTTGCAGTCATCTGGAACGGTAGCTTTCAGTCTCGTTGATCTAGCGCTTGTTGTTAGGTAACTAAACCGTGCCCTAAGTGCCGCTTTTCAGGTCTATGCTATCGTATTTCCTCCGCCAACAAGGCTAGTGACAAACCTTGCCGCGGAGGTGTGTTTTCCTAGTTGGACGCATAAAGGCTCTTAAGGGTCCCAGCGCTATCACTCACCATTGCGGATGATCGATCACTGCCCCTGGAAGAAGAGGCCGGGCTTTAACACACACACTGTCAGACTTTCAAGAGTCCGTCTACAAGAATGACCTTATACTTTACAAGACCCCCCGAACTTTCAGATATGGGAGTTAAAGCAAATTTGCACTGCGGCTCCGCCAACGGGTCTTGGCGTTGTGAGACGGCGGGACCATGAGTAAATGTAGACAGCAGCAAGGGAGCGTCCGCCGGGCGACTCTTACACTGGGAGGAGGAGAAGGAGGAGGGGCAAAAAGGGGGGACGTGTTTGCTGTTAACATAGCCCTCATCCTCACATCTTCTCCACTGCTGCACTAACTGCCTCTGTTTGCCCTAGGAACACATTGCCAACACGGCTGAACAAAACAAATGCTGCTACAGCCCCGAATCAATCCCCCGTGTCGCTACCGAATACGCACTCACTTTGGACATGGTGTTCGAGAAAACAATGCCTATGATTCCCACTATGCCTCTGTATGAATATATATATATATATATATATATATATATATATATATATATATATATATATATATATATATATATATATATATATATATATATATATATATATATATATATATATATATATACATATATACATACATGCTACCCTCCCTTTGTGAACTTGATATTTTTCAGATTTTAGAATTGAAAATGCAATTTGCACCAAATGTTTAATCGTTTTGTGATGTAAGGTTGACTGTGCAATGACTAAATGGACTTCGAGGGGCTTGATTCACATTTATTTTTATATTAAATGTTCATGATAATCATATCTTTGAAGAAGGACTTCTAACATATGATTGCATATCATATTCTTGGTGATTATGTATATACAATAAATATTATTTAAATTATACAGTAAATATGAACGACTATCATTATCCAAATAATGTCTTTATTTTTTGCTGTCAAAGTGATGCAAGGAGAAATCATTCCATTCATATCCAAAATGATATATGCCCATGTAGCTTTTATTTTCCTTTTATTCAAACATCCATGCATACACCAGTCCAGCCCTCTCTCTCTCTCTCTCTCTCTCTCTCTCTCTATATATATATATATATATATATATATATATATAAATGTATATATATATATATATATATATATATATATATATATATATATATATATATATATATATATATATATATATATATGTATATATATAAATATATATGTATATATATATATATATATATATATATATGTATATATATATATATATATATATATATATATATATATATATATATATATGTGTGTGTATAATTACATACATACATACATACATAGATACATACACAGATATACACATACACGGTGGATATATATGTATATATATATATATATATATATATATATATATATATATATATATATATATATATATATATATATATATATATATATATATAGTTCATCACAGTCATGTCCCTTTTTACCTATCTCCCAACATACTCTCTGTCTCTTCGTCGCTATTTCACACCTGATGATCCCTCTAGTTTGAGAGGTCCATCCACAGGGTCCTGAATTATCACACGAATAGGCGGGACAGAAAGCCAACAACCCTGAAAGATATCTAATTACGGCAGTCAGTTGTAAGCGCATTACAGGGTCAACTGATTGCTCCAGGTAAACTTTACCTGGGTTCTTCAGTCATGTAACACAATAGGAGACGACACACGAATTCTTCTCACACGTGGGGATTGTTGATCTAAGCAATGGCAATATTTGGAGATCTGTCACCCCTAACAATTTGTTGTGTATTTATCACAGGCTCCGCGAAGCAAGCAGTGGCTGTACTTCAGGGTGTCGTGCTTTAAGCAGGACTGTTTTTGGCCAATGGCCTTGCATGACCGTGTTTCGGTTAAATGCTATTCACCAATATTTTATGTTTCATAGTGATTAGGTTAACAAACGGAATGTCTCAAAGCATTTAAAATTTAAACACTCGTTGACTTTTTGTTAAGGGATGGAGTTGTGAATAGATTCACTCTTTCTGAAACTGACACTAAAGCTTAAATAGTCTTATTATTGCAAGCACCAATAAGAAGCAAAGCAGACTCTATGCAGGGTGTGACATTACCAGTGGACATCACGAAAGACACATTCAAAATGTGAAGATAAGCGATGAAATATTGATTACCAACACAATGCCACATAGAATCTTTGGGCCAAATTGTATTGACTATACAACAATACAACAATACAATATGTATGCTTCCGTTGATATAATGTTATCAACCTTTCAGCGTCGTAACTCTTTCTCTCATCTAAGATATAAATCCCAAAAAGCCATTTTAAAAAACAAAAGAGGACCTGGGAAATAAAAGTACCAGAGGAAAAAGGCATGGCTATATTTCAATCATTGACAACTTAACACCAAACGAAAGCAGTAGTCGCACCTCAGGTCCTATGCAGCTGTGAGAAACGGCAAATGGGTTTAGCGCAGTGTATTGGATCACTCGACCAAGGGGGCAGTCCCCTGACGCCCTTGACCAGAAGAACCAGCTAAATCCCTTTTCGACAACTAGGGTACAGGGGTTGACTTTTATGTGTAAAGATGTGTACTGTATTCTATTCTAATATTTTAAAAACATCTCTTAAAGTTGCTCATAAAAGAGGCAAGTAATTGTAATTGTAATGTTTATTGACCATATACTCCAATATGAAATTAATAAACCTAAGTAATGCACTTGTAAGGATAGCGCACTTGTAAGGCCTCGTTGAACGTCTGTCTAACAGGTTATTTATTACTAATATTTGGTAAACTATTTCTTGTCCATATGTTTAGGTATGTTTTCGTGCTTAAGGGGCGTCACTTCCTCGCCACGATTTATGGCTTCCATAAATTGAGTTTGTGTTTAGTTCCGCCGAATGAAAGCCAAGGATTTGTGAAAGGCATTTAGGGGAACTGAAGCAGTGTTTAATATATTCCCATCACGAGCGATCGTGTTTACACGTTTACGCCCATTGTCGAGCTATGGCCAAAATACTCCCATATCAAAGGCCAGGCGTACCCAGGGCAGGGTTGAAGTTCTCAACACTTGTGACGTTATATAAGTTTCCTTGCAGATTGAATTTCCCCGTTCTCAACAACAAGTGGGAAACAATGAGGTTTTCTAATTAGGAAAACGTGCCAATTAGTCGGTGTCTTAGGGTTTAATTATACTTGTAATATGGGAAGTGCATTTGGCAAGAGTAGATCATTGTGTTAAGTTCTAGAGTCATCGGCACCTGGACCTGACCGATGCCCCGCCCACTTTACTGTGGTCAGACACGTGACTTACCGATATCCATAACGTGTCTGATGTCTGTGTGCACATGATTCATGACGAACATATTTCAAGAATTTGTGAATTGTGACGAAAACGAGCTAATATTTGTTTACTCTCTGGAGCATTTGAGCTGAACCTGCGGACGCTATCTATTCATGCAAAGAAGTTTGGTTGCATATTTCATAAATCAAGTCAGTGGATTAAACAGCAATGTTTACGAATAGGTCCTTTCTTAATTCTTACTCTTTCATTTTTTTCTCTCTCTTACTTTCATTCTATCTGTCTTTCTATCTATCTTTCTTCCTTTCCTTTATCTGTTTGTTTGTTTGTTTGTTTCTTTCATCTTCTCCCTCTCTCTTGACTTTCTCTCTACCAGTATTTCTTTCTTCTTAATTGAATTACTATAGACAACTTTGTTCATCTCTGATATTGTAGATACTGTTGTTTTTGCTACCGTTGTTGTAATTGCTGTTGAGGTTGTATTGTATTGTATTGTATTGTATGTTTATTGACTACTAAATCGTACACAATCATGCCAGATACAAATAATCATAGTATAGAAAATACAAAACATAAAGGACAAAATCCCTATTAGTGAAACTAAACAATGATGTTGTTGTTATTGTTGTTCATGCTGCTGAATATACTGCTATTGATGGTAATCATTATAACTAGCTGCAACCTGTGCACAGCACGGCCGTATACGCAGCATCTTAGTTTTATGAGATAAGAACAGCTAACATCAGCAGCCAAGGATCAAGCTCTTTGCTCTTTCCAACGATGCCACGATGTCGGTACCCACAATTCCAATTTTATATTTAAAAAGAATATATTACCGCCTTTCTAAATATTTAAAATGTGTTGTCTTAGGCCAAGTAATAAGTGAGAATTCATCAAATTAAAACAGACATATTTCTGGGAAATCAAAACGTCTGTTCAAGGCGTTTTCATTCGATGATTTCTCCGTGATCAATGGGCCTACAATTACGACTTTATGTATATCTAAAAGGAACATATATAACGGACTTCTAGATATATAAATTTTCGTCTTAAGCCAAGTACTGTATGAATGCAGTTTATATGACAGCAGGGGCTTATACACCGCATCTTAGTTTTATGAGAGAACAGCCAACAGTAGCATGCAAGGGAAGATCTCTCTAGGATCTTTCTAACATAATGTCGTGATTTCTGGATCCACAATTTTAATATATCTTAAAAGACTATATGGCCGCATTTCTAAATGTATTTCCAACGATGTCATGTCGGTACCCACAATTACAATTTTATATTAAAAAGAATATATTACCGCCTTTCTAAATATTTAAAATTTGTTGTCTTAGGCCCAGTAATAAGTGAGAAATCATCAAATGAAAACGGACATATTTGCCGAGAATGTCATGAAATCGAAACGTGTGTTCAAGGCGTTTTCATTCAATGATTTCTCCTTGATTAATGGGCCTAAAATTACGATTCTAATATATTTAAACGAACATATTAGGGACTTTCTAGGTATATAAATTATGTTGTCTTAAGCCCAATAATGTATAAATGCAATTTATATGATGTTTTGTGGCAGAGGTGGTAGCCATGGTATATTGTAGGAATTGATCACGGGAGGTAGGTAGGTGATTGTGGCAACACCTGAGTGGTCGGCCCGGTCTGCAGTCAAAACCTTGACCTATGGGTTCGGTTTTGGTTGCTGACTGGGCTGGGCACTGATATTGCCACAATCACCTACCTACCTCCCATTATTTCACAATGCTTACAAACGTTTTATGGCAAGTTGTTTGCTCTAAATGAAGATCTAAACTAAGCTGTTGTTGTAACATTCTGGATGGTGCAACAATCAGAACATCATATAACGATAGGATTTCCTATTGTTGGAAGCATGTGACGCTCCTATTGTTGAGGGAGGAGTTTATTTACAATAATAACCTCCTCTATCAACAATGGGGTCGTATCACATGCTTCCAACAATAGGAAATCATATTGTTCTGATTGTTGCACAATCCAAAATGTTGCAACAATATGCTCATGCTAAGTTTAGTATAGATCTTCATTCAAAACAAAAAACCTTCCCAAAACATTTTTGTAAGTTATTTTCACTTCAAATCTACACTCTAAAAACTGGGTGTTTATTTTCTAAACACAGTATAAACATTGCTGAGACTCACTTTATAAATGCGTTCATGTGTTTAATATGTAAATGACTAGTGTTTATTATAAAAACGGTATATGTTTAAAAGAAAAACGCCACACATTTATAGGTTTAACACCAATGTTTATTTGAAAAACATGTTAATGTGTTTAATGAATAAACACTGTTACATGTTTTTAAAGTTGACTCACTTTATAAACACTGCAACACGATTAAGCCGACATCAGTGTTTATTCCTTAAATGTTTCAGTGTTTATAAAATTAACACCTGAAGCTGAAAACATGTTTATGATAACATACATCCTATTTAACAAATATTCGTTATTGTAGTGAGATACCACGAAGCTGTTTGTAGTACTAGTTCATACAAGATTTAAATCTTGTGTACGTGTAGTTGCTTCAGAAAAGGCAGTATGTAAATGTCTTTAAATCATACTATTCTTCAAAACAGACTGGTCATTTAAAACCTGACATCCTTACATTTCAATATCATGCACGAGAAACAGAATTGCTCTGTATGCTGGTTCCAAATAACATCTTATTCTACTGAATACCAGGATCTTAACTCAAAGGTTGTCCCCTACTTCAGTAGAATGGCATCTACTAAATGCCAGCATCTGAACTTAAAAAGCAGTCACCCACTTGAGTAGAATGGCATTTACTAAATACCAGGATCTTAACTTAAAAAGCAGTCACCCACTTCAGTAGAATGGCATCTACTAAATACCAGGATCTTAACTTAAAAAGCAGCCACCCACTTCAGTAGAATGGCTTCGACTAAATACCAGGATCTTAACTTAAAAAGCCATCACCCACTTCAGAAGAATGGCATCTACTAAATACCAGGATCTTAACTTATAAAGCAGTCACCCACTTCAGTAGAATGGCATTCACTAAATACCAGGATCTTTACTTAAAAAGCAATCACCCACTTCAGTAGAATGGCATTTACTAAATACCAGGATCTTTACTTAAGAAGCAATCACCCACTTCAGTAGAATGGCATTTACTAAATACCAGGATCTTTACTTAAAAAGCAATCACCCACTTCAGTAGAATAGCATTTACTAAATACCAGGATCTTAACTTAAAAGAAGTCACCCACTTCAGTAGATAGTAAATGGTTCCAGCTTGCAAGATCACTCTTGCATACAAGACAAAAATAGCCTCCATACCACCATAACGTACACCCAATTTTTTTGTTTCAGGTAGGTATTTTCTTTATTACAGATGCAACACAAATCTACTGACTAGAACGACAATTGAGACATGTCACTGACCCCATTCCATGTGAAATGATTTTTACATTTTGGAAAGTAAAGGAAACTAGAAAATATTATATTAAATAACCAAGATAGAACATATTCACAGTGCTAAGTTGACCAGTGTATATTCATATAATTCCTAAGCTCTGTGTCTCCTTAATATTTCATAAATCCATTGACAGATTATGTAAATTTCTTATTTTTTATTCTCTTTTTGTACAGTAAATATTCCCCATATTGTATAGATAAAGAATAATTTATTGGAACTGCACTGTTAGATATAGACGTTTATGAAATAGCAGTGTTTGAGTCAGCCTGGCTACAGTTATCAGTGAATGGCGGGAGGTCAATGTGGTCTGTACCCTCTGACCCACATACACTATCTATACTGTTGCCGTTAAACGCTGAGCTTAAGACACTATTAACAGCCTCTTTTGTCGGCACTTTATCCTCACACAACACTTAAAGTTATTGTTTTTCTTGCATGCAGACCCCTACATTTTTAAAGTACTTATGTCTGTTAGTTGTCTTTGTGTTTGCCCATAATATTGTACATACTTACAACCCATACTGCTACTCATTCAAAACAATACTATATACACATTTTGGAGGGAAAACTACTGGGTTATTTTTTGGCCCTACAGACCCTATTTCATACTGTAACTAATATCAAAACATAATCCTAACTTCTTCTTAACACAAAGTGTAACTCCTAATCACTCACTGACTCCAATTAGCTGAATAAAATAAGAAATTATACCGTAGTACATCGGAAACGGTGCCTCTGGCGATGATCAGTCAGGGGAAAGGACTATAGGTCATATTTTATTATCTCACGTGATCCCTGATACTAGGAATATATAAACACTTCCTGTGTTAATGGTCAAGGGTCTGGTTAAATACCATAAGCTTATACTGAAAACAGATGTGTTTATCATATACATCCTAATGAGTATTAGTAAGTTTTAAAAATTAACTGACTGATTAAAAAGTGAATTTTTATTTTGTATCTCTTACCACATAGGCAGGTAAATGATATAGAGTCACTAAATGCATTGAACTGATAAAACCAAATTATTTATTGACAAATATTGCATAACATATATTTGTAAAGAGTAAAATTATTTTGCAAATCATAAATGAATGAAAACAAGAATTTTTGTAAAGGAAAAACCTAAATGCCATAAGTAAAATGCCTTTTACATAGACATTTTGGAACCCCAAAAGTTCCCTATTCAGAGTAGACACATACTAAACCCACAAGTGTTATTACTTTAATCACTCATGTTTTTAAAATAACAGTAAATGTTTATGGAGTAAATGGCCCCGTTAATGTATAAAACATAGCCATTTATTTCAAAATCAACAGTGTTTATCTTATAAACATGTTATGCGTTGCTATTTTTTAGAGTGTAGCTATCGCAAAACTTCAGCCCCCCCCCCACCTAATCGGCATGCAAAGCCACAGCATCAGACTTGCAGCCGTTTCGAAGGAGTTACATTCACAAAATTTGCAAGTCGCCATTAATATATAGATTATCATAATGGTGGTGACAAGGTTTATGATGATAGTAATAATAGTTAGGAAGTATGACTATGACGGCGAATTGAACCCCACAAACACTCACGTCACGGTAGGTGTAAAATAGAACTACTCTCTCCCATTACCTACTACGGGTCCTCCTCTAAAACACACCTATGTGCAATATGATCTAATGACAATCTCTTGGCCTACCAGCTCATTCCCACGATCTCTCGGCCACACGATCACCCGCTGCTTATGTTTGTTTATGGCATGAATATTCATTGAACGGGTATGTGTTAGCGATATCTAGGATCAGGAGAAGGAAGTGTTCAGCATACATACTGTACAGTTCATACGTTCCCAGTACACCCGTACTTCGGAATATGTAATTTTGATTATCGTCAAACTTTCTGTCATGTTTCGGCTTAATTGTAACTAGCCATCCATGTAGGGTTGGAGGAAACCGGCGGACTCGGCGAAAAGCACCACCTAACCACACGTAACTGGCAGCTTCCTCACGTACCCTGGCTAGGATTTGGACCAATGTAGTGATGATAAGCAACGAGCAATCAATGGCAACGCATTAGACCACCTGATTATCTTGGAAGCTCCCTGTTCTCTGGAATTGTATCATTAAAAGCTACAATTTTGATCATAATGTTATATTCCGTAAAATGTGTATTAATAGCTATATGCGTTTTGTGATATTGGAATAATGATTGAAATCAAAGCAAGGTTTGAAAATTGTGTTTGATTTACATTCATTTTGTAGTCTGATATATGTTCGTCATTGCAGGGATCCAATATATTATGTGAACATGTCACATGATATTCTTCGTACCTTTCAATAATCAACCTCATCGGTGAACTGATTGCTAACGAGAAAATGGCATACTATGTATATCTGAACATCAGATCAATTCAAAATGATACAATTAAAACCGGTTAGAATTGCTACGACTTGAAATTAATACGACTCGTTGGAACGGTATTTATTAATACAAATCATGATACACATGTACTCTACAAAATGCTAATATTGGATAATAAACGATTTGATTTATATAAAGTAAACTTACTTCATCAACCCTATGGGAAACTGCGCATTTCTGCGTAATAGGAACTTATTTCAAATATAAAAATTGTACCTTAAGTATCTCACATTATCAATGTATTTTTAAATGCTGGTTTCCCCTTTCCTGAAAAATATCTCTTAAATATCCACCTGTCTGACGGAGACACACTCTATCAGTTTTATCTGAAATGAAAAAGCCAGAATGTCATCTTACGACCTCCCAGCTCCTAAAATACATTGCATTCCATATGGTCACGTGACCTGATTTATGTGAAATCGACATCATCTTTCCTCGGGGAGTCGAGACATGCTTCCCGCCATCTTCACGCTACTCGGGAAGCCTCAGACCCGAAATGGAAGTTTAATTGGATTATTTGATCCAGGTATTACTCGTATAAATGCTTATCATAAAATTTATATCGCCCGCACCATGGTTATGGAGAGAGTATATCCTGTGTTGACATATCCATCACCTCAGCATCATTGAGATGCGTAATAAGTGAAGACTAGATTGACCCTTCTATGGCGAAAGTCTCATTCCTAGAAGTGTCTTGTGGATCTCTTTCACTATTGACAATACATTGAGAACGAAGAATTGATTCATTTATACCTGAAGTAGAAGTATTGGTAAGGTCCAAGCTAACATTTCCTCTTCAAATATGTTCATGTAGATAGGATATCGCATTGAGAATATTCCAAAAATAGATACCAAAACGAGAGTAACATTTTTTTGTTTTCCAAGATTTGTTTATATCTTTTCAAAAAAAAAGAACACACAAACAGGTATCAGAGTCCTGAAAAAACAGCAAACGACCAAACGGGTTGAGTTGCTTTGCTAAAGAGCACGACTGTATCTATTAAAACGATTATAACCGATTTTAATAGGCATATGAAGATGGCAAACGGGGTAGGAATGTACATACCGTGATTAGATTTATCAACTATAAAGAAAGAATCATCAAAGTGGTAAGGACTTCACAAAGGCGGTGAATTCGCTAGGCACTGAGTTTCTTAAACCACAGTAATCATCTAAAATCACCATACACCCTACGAGCCCTAATGATTTAATACATTCAAACACAATTTCCTTACGTGGATGCTTTTTGAATATTTAAAGAATGTAACGCAACATCGAAATGAAAAAAAAATGTTAAAGAAACTAAAGAAACTGTAAACATGGTCGCCCGGTGGTTTCTAAGATTCCTACTGATGAGAAGCACCTTTTGGGCCTAACCTTTTGCAGGAATGCAAGGTAACAACCAGAAGCCATCAGCGACCAATTGACTATCCACTAGTGCAGCTCCACACATTCTTTTGTTCTGTTTGTAGCGAGTCATCTGGAGCAGGAGAGCCCCTCAGACAGCCTCAGCGAGACAGAGCCATCAGTAAGAATAATACACAGGGGTGGGATGCTCTTTGATGTTGGAATGGTTACCAGGTGGGGTGCGCCAACACCAGACCACCCGCTTGCAGGGGAACACAGATACCACATTCACAGCATAGAATAAAAAAATATACGAAATTCACACAAACAAGAACTGTATGCAACCCATCCTCAGCAAGTCATTTGAAATCTGTTCAAAATACCAAGAAAAAGAATAATTATGCTAATAAGAATTGGCTTAAATGTGGACAACATTGTAAATTATAAGAAAAAGCAATGCCAAATGGGCGACCTTTTGTTTTATTTATAGTTTCGGACATACCTGACCTTTTTGTACGTCTGGATTGTTTGGTGGTAAAGACTAACAAAAATACATATTACTTATTGATACAAATAATGGTGTAAGTAATCTACACAACACTACTTTTAAGGTCTAATGTCGGTGTGTGGTATCTGAACTTCGAAACAAAGAATATCTGTCTTATCTTATGATTTAAGTTAAATTATATTTTCCATGCACTAAAAGTGTCCTTTTTTCTGGATATCCTATCAGCAATGAACAATCAACAACCCCACAAAGCTATAACCTTGGGAGTTCGTTTTATATAAAGAGAGGCTGCCTCCACGGCCGAGCGAATACATGTATCTACGGTGTCACAGCACTGCAAAAGATTGAATAACAGAACTAATGACACTTAGCAAATATCCATTAAATAGAATCAAGCAACTCCTGCCTCAACAGACAGCATGTAGACTAATCACAGGTGGAATCAGGGGCAGTGTTTATGAATAAAAGCTTCCAGTAATCAATCGATCAAGTGCATCTACGTGTAGTACATGTATTAATAAGCAACATACTTGGCGATGTTTTATGATGAATGGTGAAGGTACAATAGCAGTCAAGGGAGATCAGACGCGACCTACACAATGAACACACTCTTTACTGACCACCTGGCATTGTGGATATTGTGGAATCTTTTTCCATTTCTAACATGCAAGGAAGAAAGAAAGTTGGTTCTTAGATGAGCTCATGTTCTCTTTACTTATATTGCAAAAACATCGAGATGATGAAGATAGTATTCAACTCTTTTCATACTACAATATTTAAGGAAAAACATCTTGCTCCTTATATGAGTTCAGATTAAGCCTATGTTATTTTTACTAATAGAGCATAAAAGCCATTCCAAGGCCTCGAGATATTCTATACATTCGTTATCATTGTAATCTCAAAATCACTTACGGGCCAAAAAAAGAGAGTTGTGCGATGAAGCTGTCATTGAAGTAGGTAGAAGAGGTTTCCCAATACAGACACGTGTAGGTGCTCGTCAATGGAGCGTGGTGGTATATGAATAATTGATTATAAAGAATCGGATCAAGCACCTCTTACAGGTCGCCCGGATGAAGTGGCACCAGCTCACCTCCTAAAGTGCTGACTTTCATCCCCAAGCAGCATAATTACTTTTTAATAAGCAGGTGGAAGCATTGACTCGAGTGGTCTGGTGATGCATTGTTAAAAAAATGTTCTAAGTGCAGGTCACGTACGTAGCACCATTCTATAATGACATTTGTAATGCATACGTATGATATACACCTAAATTAAAACTTGAGAAACTAGGTGTATTTGAAAATTTCAGATATCAGTGGACATGATGGTAACATCATTATCACTAAATACATCAAAGTATCCTACAGGTAGTCGGTCTCGCGTTTTGTTTTTCATCTTTTAACAAATTCTAAATACACTCGAATAACATATATTCCCTCATCTGTACATTACATGTGCATGCGAATTCATTAAATAACTAAAATATTAAGAAAACTAAAGTCTGCAGATATTTATCATCTAAACAGGCATCGAATGTATTTTTTCATTATTTTACTTATTGCTTGTCAGCAAGAAATTCCATACTCTATATCTAAACAAGCATGTAATGCATCTCTTTATTTTCATTATTTTCATTCTGAGTTTGCCTGCAGGAAATCCCATCACTTACATACAAGTCAACAAAGTATTCAAAAAGGATAATATGCCATTCACGATATATTTCAATATTACAGTATCTTTATCATATGAACAAGTTATAAATAAAGTCCCACGTATGATTGGAGAGATCGTTCCTTTTTTAGATGTAACCAATATGCAATGACAGATGCAATACAGGAAAGGAAGTTTATAAATCACAAACGGTGACTTAAACGTCGACTTCAATAGGATTCTTGAAAAGAAAAAAAACATCCAGTAGACAATGAGAGTGTACTTATGTTACAAGTGGGCTTTTGTATGAAGTATGCAGACTCTTCAATTGAAACACATGAGACACAGACACAAGTACAGCTCATTTTAGCATCTCCAACTGTCTACTTGAACAAACCACACGCTCGCCTTTGTCAGAAAAATGAATGAAAACGCTTGCACAAAAACTGAGAGTGACGTCAACTAACGATCACACACTACACCACAAGTGGTAAATGACATTGTTTCCTAAAATCGGTGTCGTCCGGCTCAGCCGCAGTATACCATATAAGTGGACGCGTGTGGTATGTTTGCAGTTAAATATATACAGTTCAACCGACTGTCTGACTTTGTGTTGAAAAATACGACTGTCATCAAAAGCGACTGTGTTCAACCAACAAACCTTGGCAAATAGTGCGCTTGTCGTAATACAAATTAGTTTAACTACCACACTGCTATGAGTGGTTACATGTTATTTCAAGTAGTGACACAATTAAACACGTGGGCGATACTCAGGCAAATGAGAATATAATACAAAACCACTACACAGTGAAACCAATGCACACGAAGGTGAAATGCACGACTTCAGTTAATGACCGTGTGGTTTATTTTGCACATGTAATTTGCGCCTGGAATGCTAGTTCGTTCCGAGTGCTATGTATGTTGCTGTGGGGAGTAGATAGGGCAACACACTTTTTCATCCAGTTTTCGTGGTGTTGCGTTTTGCATAAAGGCAGGTGCAACTTCATTTTGGAAGTTGTTTGTGGTCCAGTCTGCAAACAATAGGTGGCGCTGTCCACACCCATCTAATCAAAGCAGCTGTAAATTTCACACAGCTCTCTTGGCTGTATACTAGCTAGAGGGGTAAATTACACACAGACCTATATGCATACACGTTCACACACATACATATATATATATATATACATATATACACATATATATATACATATATATATATATACATATATATATATATGTATATATATATATATATTTATATATATATATATATATATATATATATATATATATATATATATATATATATATATACACAGACACACACACATATATATATATATATATATATGTATGTACGTACGTACGTACATATATATATATATATATATATATATATATATATATATATATATATATATATATATATATATATATATATATATATATATATATACATATATATATATATATATGTTTTCATACCTTTTTGGCCAACGGTGTCTAATTGAAATTTGCAACAAACAGATGCATGCTTTTTAAGCATATATAAATGAAGATGAATGAAGGGTAGACGGCACTTTACTATCAAAAAACACTATAGACGGCATCACTTTACTCAGAAGTTAGCACTGGTATCCTCTTAGGCTAATATCTGGAAACGGCATTATCCCTGGAACCTTTGCATTCACTTGAGAAAAGTGGTAATTTGAGAAGTAGATGTCTTTGAGTTATGGGCAATGTTTCATTGTATCTTTATCATTCTAAAGATGCGTTGGCCTAGATTATCATTAATTGTGAAATTGACGTTATACTCTCTCTCTCTCTTTCTCTCTCTCCTAGTATGTCTGTCCCTGCAGTGTGTGAGTGAGTGACAGGTACACGTAGTACATGTGCCGTATTGTGTCCTATTGCATCTAAGTATCTCAAGTTGTCGACGGGTTGTTGATACCAATTAACTTTCTATGACAGTAGTAGGAAAACAACGGGTTGTTAGGTTAAACGAGAACAAATACAACTTGTTATCTCTCAGGGCGTTGGAAGCAATTGGACTTGACAACTTCAAGTTTATGTTATGAACTGTCGACCCCCTTGAGTGATTGAAGAGGGCCCAGCACTCGATACAGGAGAGGTGTTGAATTTCAGCAGCGATAATTCATAATAGTTGATAGGTGTAGTGAAAAGTCAATCTGATCTCGATGGGTTGTAATAGGATCATTCGGCAACGTTGAAATGCAATACAATCGTTTCTAAATACCCCATTCTCTCAAGACGAAATAGCTGTACCGAGACTGCGTTTACTTTACAGAACCTGAAAGTGCTTGTGGACGGGATGGAATCTTCTTTGTTTGCCTAAACTCTGTTTATAAGGGTAAAGAGTGCAGGTGAAATTTAACGTAGACAATGGCCTACAGGTTCAGACAGACAGATGTACATGTTACTTGTAAGGTTCTACTCTCAGGTAGAACTGACCTTTCAATGTCAACACATCCATAATCTGAACCCAATTAAGGTCAAGAGTTTTGACAAATAGTTCCGGATTTTTTATATATTAGTCACAGTTTTTTTCTGTAATGAATGCTCACAAATACTAACTTCTTACGAAAATCCAAACGAATTAAAAGATCTTTTTTGTCACCACTACAAGTTTGTTTCTAATACGTGCCTTGTTGATTAATACCTCACCCAGAGCAATAAAACACACGAGTGTAGTATAGAGTAACGCAGCAACAAACCCAAACCTGCAAAATTAATTGATATATAGCATGAGCTATGCCAAGGTACAATACATTAAATGGCAATGATAACATTAAAACACGACCGAATACTTCTAATAATAATCATCTTGAAATCCAACAATACTATTGTCAATGATAGCAACATGACCAATCCTAGAAACAGCGGTTCCCTGGACGACAGTATCCACAGAGTAACAAAGACTGCAATTAAACCAAATTCGCATCAATCAAAGTTTTTTTCTTGCCGAATGTATCAAAGCATAGCCTTGAAATGCCAGTCTTGTCAGGAACACAACCCCGACTAGGAGTCGTGTATGCATTTCTTATTAGCGATGACATGCCATTACCATTTGGTCACTAACGCATTGAACGCGCAGTGAACCTCATTCAATGTCTGTACTTTTAGCACAGTAAATAGCTATAGTTGTATTCGCATAAATATGTGAATATTTATTTTCGCATATTGTATGTGTTTTTGTTTACCAGATACTTTTAGATCTCTTGAAGTTGCGGCTTTATTGTTGAATGATACGTACAAATTAAGTATAAATTCAACTACAATGAAGCAGTATGATAACGTCCATGTGTTTATTTAGCTTGAAGTGATACACGTAAAAGTTTCGAACAGCGTATAACTTTGTAAATGAGGGCTAATTGCACAACGGCTATGGAGAGTAGCCGTGGTCTGGATACACCAGTGGATTACGTGTGATTATACACGTTTTTCTTGTAACATGACTAAACAAGTAAACAACAGCATGAAAAAGGACGTGTACAAGCTAATCATTTGTTTGGAACATTCTTTTTATTGAACTCACTTGTCACATTATTGTATTTGACACGAAGACAGTTTGTAGTAAACCCAGAGTTTGCTCTGCCCACACCATAGACAAAGGTGGTCCCTTTCTCAATATTTATCTCTAAATTCATTGTTAAAGAATTTAAGAACATCAAGTTAAACTTATCGTTATATATATATTTATATATATATATATATATATATATATATATATATATATATATATATATATATATATATATATATATACAAAAGTGTGGTCACATTACAGCAGTTCTGAAAGATTTTCACTGGCTGCCCATCAGGAAAAGGATTGAAACGGATTCTGCATTTGACTTTCAAAAATGCATGCAAGGATGTTAGTCAAACAAGCCAATACAAGGACTCTAAGATTAAGCACTAAGAACTTATTACAGTTACATGTACCTACACTAAATCTGAAAAGGTTTGGTGACAGAGCATTATGTGCCTATCCTATGAACCACGCATTTGGAATGAGCTCCCTGACAACTTTAAGGCTGCTGATAGTGTGCAAAACTTCAAGAAACAGCTGAAAACATTGCTATTTCGAAAGGAGTTTATTTGACTATATGGACCATAAACATCTTTCCACTGACTATTCTTTAAAGCGCTTTTGAACATTAAAGGTGGAAAGGGCGCTTTATCAAATATCAATTATTGTATTATTATTATCATTATATATATATATATATATATATATATATATGTATATATATATATATATATATATATATATTTATATATATATATATATATATGTTTATATATGTATATGTACATATAAATATAAATATAAATATATATATATATATATATATACATATATATATATATATATATATATATATATATATATACTGTATATATATATATACACACACATATATATATATATATATTATTAACAATGATTGATAAGAACAGCTAAACGAAACTAATATTAACAAATTTAGATTTTAGTGGAATGTTTAGACGAATCGATAACTGCAGAATAGTGCCGGTTAAATTGATAAAACAAACAGAAAAGAACATCGTAAATGTTATACAAATCATATTGCAAACAGAATTTACCAAAGGAATAACATATATTAGGAAAACAATCAGTCCAATATGTTGCTACACATTCCTATAATTCGGAATCTATCAATACCGCAAGAAAGCCATTGTTTAAAACATTTTAAACAATAGAACGCATGGACCACGTATATACGTTGCATAACTCTCTAATACATATGCACATACATAATAAACATGCTTCGAATTGATTGAGAAGACCTTCGGTTGCAACGTTTAAGAAATGCATTTAGTTGTGCAGAGCACATCTATTGCTTTTACAATGTGCATAACGCCTTTTACTATATCTAAAATCCATTCGCAGCAGACGCTCTATCATAGGGATCTTTACACTTAGCACTTCGACGACAAGTTGTAGTTGTAACACGTGTACTATGTCCTGCTGAAGGGGTAAGCTAGCCATCACGTGGAGATATAACAGGGCGATGAAACATTGACAATCCCAGACATGCGCAGTGGGGCCAAAGGCCAGGAGAACACAGGGTCCCGCTAACGGTTGTCTAGGGTCATATGGTCCATTACAGATTATAAGCCCTGCAATAATTAGACTGATGACTGATGTATCTATCGAAGTGGTGCATATAAAATATTGTTATTGACCCCGTGGAACTCTTCTGAAGCCAGAGGCAAGAAAAACAGTGCTAGAGGTCAGAGAAGACGAAGTGTGATAGTAATAAATGCTGCATACCACAGCGACATATTTTACAAGATGTTGTATGGTAACATTTTTAGTGCCCTTGACGCATCATATTACTGATAAGGTGTGTGGTGGACATTACACTAGCGCAACGGCCGAAGTAGCAAAGTTACATCTTCAATTGACTTTTATTCACTATAAAGTAAACAGGACAAACCGTACATGCTGCTGCAATATACTATAAATGCCATTGTGTGGTAAAATAGTTGTGATCTAGGGGTGTCATATTACTGAAATATGTCGTCTTAAGTGGTGGAAACCTGTACCAACACGATTGGCTAAGCATCAAAATGGAAAAATGACACATTTGTGGTGTTCATCTTTATTCCATAGAATTTTATTCACTACATGTATACAGAAAACAGGACGAAGCGTGCATACTGCAACACCATTTAAATGACATTGTACAATAAAATGGATTGTGATTTTGTAGTATCATATCACTAATAATGTGTCGTCTTAAGTGGTGGACACTTATAACAGCGCGCTGGCATACATGTAGCATCAAAATGTAAAAATGACAATTTGTTGGTGCCGTCTTTATTCCTTAGACCTATATTCACTATAGAGAATAAAGTACATGTATTGCATTAGTTTCTGTACCATATATAGGTACAGCAACCTTTTGTACCTGCATTTGTAATGTGGTTACACGTTCAGTGTCCCTGTGATATTACATAACTGATGTGTCGTCTCAGGTAATGGACATGTATACATGTACGTGTACAAGCGCAATAGGCAAAAGTAATCAAAACGCCAAAATGGCAATTTCGCGTTCATCTTTATTCCATTGACTTTCACTCGCTAGAAAGAACAAAAATGCAAACCGTGTTTACATAACTTCAGCAACACATTTCACTTGGCGGTGTGCGGTAACAGGTAAAAGTTCCTGTGCCATTACATGATTGATAGTGTCACTTTAAGTGCCGGACATATATACCAGCACAATTTGTAAAGTATAAAAAATGCAAAATAAATTTCCTTTTGGTGTCCGACGTTATTCCATCAGCTTCTATTCACTGAAAAGAGCACAGGCCATGTACTCCACAGCAACATACTTTAAAGGACGTTGTGTGGTGAGATGTAGTGTGCTCAAATATACTAGCGCAAAGCATCGAAATGCACAATGGCATATTTGGTGTTCGGCATTCTTCGGCTTTCATACGCTATAATAAAGAAAGGAGTGCTGACCGTCTATACATGTACTACATCAGCATACTGTACTTGAATTTTATAGTTGATTGTTCAGTATTAACATTCTGGCATTACATTACGGATAAGGGTTTCCTTCTTATTCTGATAGGACATCTCCGCCGGTGATGGGATTAGGCACAAGAGCGATGGATAAGCTACATTCAGCAAAATGACAATATAATTAGAAATGATTATTAGAATACATGTAATCCTAAGACTATTAATCAGAATGCTCATGACGTAAATATAGTCGAAGGGACCTACAGACGTTGCATATGTCAAACCATTTAACAAGTACGTAACAAAGTTGTCATGTTTATGAAAACAAAGGGAAGGATACATTGAGGCTGCAATCTTTAACACACGAAGACCAGCCAGCACACATGAAATACGGGGCAGTTTTTCATTGCGCCTGTGAAATGTTGCACTGTGCTTGTCTTTGGTTACTACACCAGCAATTAATCAGGACATCGCAAGAGCATGGTAAGGAACTGGCTTCGTGGGTGGTACTGTTCCTCTACAGTGTACGGTTAGTACCCTCTTTGCAGGCGCAGCCAGTGCCCAATATCCAGTTGTGTGTGTATATACATTTATATATATGTACATATATATATATATATATATATATATATATATATATATATATATATATATACATAAATTCATATATATATATATATATATATATATATATATATGTGTGTGGGTGTGTTTGTGTATGTGTGTTTGTACGTATGTATGTATGCATATATGTATGTATATATATATATATATATATATATATATATATATATATATATATATATATATATATATATATATATATATATATATATATTATGTATATATATTCAAATAGGTTCGTCCGTGCCTGTGGCAGTGGCATTTCAAGCAGGGTAGCAAGACTTCTTCCAGTCGGCTGAAGACGCACATATACTTGAATCCACTTTATCAACAGCACGGATGTTTTGCTGTATCTTTAACTCGATGGGGTATTTTCTGTCAGATGCTCCATGGAGGATTATTCGGGTTGTGAGCAATCCTTGCCCGGCGTGTTCATTTCGTGTTTCTGGCTAAACATATTCGCTATGTTGACAGCAGATGTCGCCTCCAATTGCACAGGATTGGGATACACGGGCGGCACATCAAAGAAACTTTGCTAGCTAGTTGAACCACGGCCAGATCAGCTTTCTCTAGGCTTTGAATGCTTTAAATTGAATCAGTCAATGGCAAAGCCCATCCCTCCATACACGGGCTTCACTGGGTACGGATGGGGTTTGATGATGATTATAATAATAATAATAATAATAATAATAATAATAATAATAATTATAATAATAATGGTAATAATAATACTTATAATATTAATAAAAATGATAATAATAATAATAATAATACTGACTTGCAAAAAGTACGAAAACTAGATAGTAGACTTAATTAAGATTTGAATTTTAGCAAATGAAATATCATGGGCCTAGAACTGATCACACAACAAACATCATTTATAATGTTATAAGGTGCAGTGTGCTTCGAAATTCTATCGAAATAGAATATGAAAATATAAAAACTAAAGTTGAAGCGATTATACTATGCAAAAAACAAAAGCAAAGTATTACTTCAAGAATATTGGCCAAACCATACCCACAGTAGGCCGCGGACCAAGCTGGAACTATATCTACGTATACAAATTATGATATCTAAGATATATCAAGCATGCAATATGATAATACATTCCTATCAATCAGTAGATCACACTCATAGTTCCAGTGATCACCATCCCTCACCAGTATGGCCATGGATAGCAGGGTGCTGGGAGCAGGCTATGTATATAGTAGGTTACCAGCGGGCGGTGTGTATCTGTTTATAATAACCTTATCTCAGAGATGGAGAGTCTGAGAGGGAGAGCTGTAGGGGAGCGGGCAGGATCCAAGATAAGCTTCCAGTAAGTACGTCAATTAGCAATTAGCAGCATCCACGGCTGCAATTAGCTGCATATCCTAAGTGCTGCCGCCTCTAGCCTAGTCCTAGGCCAAGGATTGATATCCCTATACATTTGATACGACAATTAAACCAACTCTTAACAGTATCTAACCTGATTAATTCTTAAATTGCTCACCAGGTGGTCACAGTGAGATCTATCCAGTTTCTCGACGTTTGTGCGCCAATTCTTTGATTATTTTGCAAGATTGCTCTCGAGTCCAACTTCATTTTCTGCGCCTGCCCTAATCAGGCATTCAATAGTCAACAGAATCTAGGGAAAGAGAGTGATAACGTGACCACACCAATAACCTTTCAATGCGTTTTTTTAGTTAAAAACATTCTATTGTGATCCTCTTCTGACTGATCACCTAGACAACTATATATAGTATAAAGTGTATCAGTGGAGGCAACAGTTAGAGATCAGAACAGAGAAAAGCACCAAGAAAAGTATAACTTAATGAAATTATAGATCATGCCGCCTCGTGAATGGTACAGCAATTTGGGACATGAGAGCTATCAAACGGAATGGGATCATTCGGTAGTTTCCCTTTCATCGTTATTCCTGGCTATTCTTGATTAACCATTTATATAACACGGCGAGAGTAAAAGAAATTCCCCATTCTGCGTACACTACTTGGATATGAAATCTGCAAATTGAAAGTCAAAGTAGGGAATGATATATTTATCTATATATATCTATATCTATATACAGGTGAACTTGGATATGACGGACTCAATGGGACCAGGAAAATTGGTACGTCATATGCAAAATCTGTCATATGCATATGACGAATACTTGATATGCATCGGACTGGGACCAAGCATATCGTCCGTCATATGCAAAAATCCGTCGTACAGTGGTCCGTCATATCCAAGTTCACCTGTATATGATTCCTACATTTTACAGATGGGGATAAATAGATGAATGTATAACCAAGGTTCTTTGCCCACTTGTATTTCAATATGCATTCTGCCTAAGTCAGATATTGACTATTGCACACAAGAGAAGAAAAATAGTGAACATTTAAGACTTCAGTGCGGATCCTATTGCTCTATATACGAAGTTTCAATTGCATCTCTCCCATGTTCTACTTCTCTCGTTTCTATGATCTTATTTATTTAAGGTTACCTATCATACCTATCTCATTGGGTGGTATTACCAACCGAAATGTTATGCAAAGTCAATAAACATTACGATACACGAGTTGTTCTCAAAGTAAACTACAACCTAAAGAGAAAAATACCAACACAAAAGTTCATGACCTTTTGAAATATCAGAGTTTATTTTCGGATAAAAAAACGACTGGGTCCCGTGGTAGGGATTATTATAACACACTAGAAATAAGTCTGCAGGCTATTTTCTATCTACCCAGGACGTAGTAGCAGGTCTTCTGTGTGTATGTATAAATGGCCCTGCTAGCCAGCCCACTGTAGCACTAATGATCTGCCTCCCACCGCCCCTAGCACATGGCCTAATAGACCTGTCACAGGCACCGCGGAGGGATCTGTCATATTTCATGGCTACAACTGGCGCGGACTCATAAAGTTCCCACCATACCCTCACAGGGTAGGTGAGAAGCTGACCACACCACATGAGGTGAATCCAGGCGATTAACTCCCATCGTGGTCAATCCGCCCGGCCCAGGCTGACGCATCTGGGATTGATAGTATCCTAGGGGCAGCTTGACGGACATGCGCAAGCGCTGTGAAACAAGTGGATGATCAGTCACTGTCAGGGGTGCGTAAGGGTGCGGGGTGGCCGCCCTACTCATCATGACAGCTATTATCGAGACCCTAGTGCCCCAAGACCTGGGGTTTTCTATTAGCAAGCTCCTTAGTGCACACCATTCTAAAACCGACAAGTTACACGCTAGGCACGGACTGCACATGTGTCTACAGTGTACATGTACATAATCAAGAAGGAATATAATAGTCAACATACCATAACATCTTGTAAAAGGGAAAAACTGTTAACTGTAAGGATATGTATTTGCTCTGCATGGATATAATCCTTAAGTAATAGAATATGTTTCGATTGCTCTTTTCTCTGTCAAACCCTCCCCTCCTACTATAATTACAAGATATTGATTCCCTAACCGCTTGATTGTATATAAAAAGCAATGGTTTGATAAGTTAAAATTGTTAATCGGTGATTTTCCCCGGATACCCAGCTGGTTCACTTCGGTAACTGTACAGTCATGTGTTAGCCTCAATGCGCCTAAAGAGGTAATGGTTGACATAGCACATTTACATATCAAGCAAAAAGGAAAGTAGAAATGGAGTTTTACATCGCATTCACCCCGGAACCGTCAAGAAATTCCCTTCTCTTCTCTTAACGATTAATTCGAAGGAGTCTTTCCGTTGTAGAGAGACCATAGACAGCTATTCACAACACCACCCATTTGTATAGCGACCAGGCCAGCACTTGGGTGTCCAGCGCAGTCTAGAACGCTAACCACTAGGCCACGGCGGATCTAGCAAAACCGTTTACAGTATAAATCATAAATGAGAGACAGACTTCAATGAGTGTTGTCAGACTGGTTTTGAAATACGTTTAATTGGGCCTATGTACTACTGGTATTTAAAACAACGTTATACTCGAAATTGTTTGTGTAGGCAATCTTTCTCTAAATAGTTTTCAAATATAACTTTTTATGTCATTTTCAGACCATTTTGCACCCCAGATGCACATTTCTAAGGTAATATCTACATGCAATACTACATGAGAGAGAAGTACATGTATAGGCAAAGCTCCCATGATAAACATCCACCCAATACTGGTATTCTATATTGCTCACCCAATACTGGTATTCTATATTGCGATGTTAGCGCTACTTCTACAGGTGAACTTGAATATGACGGACTCAATGGGACCAGGAAAATTGGTCCGTCATATGCAAAATCTGTCGTATACATATGACAAATACTTGATATGCATCAGACTGGGACCAAGCATATCGTACGTCATATGCAAAAATCCGTCGTACAGTGGTCCGTCATATCCAAGTTCACCTGTATTGATAATACATACAACTTATATAAGGAAAAGTAACTGACTGGTGTTCTTAAAATATGAAATTGAATTATCTCAATGTTCTAATATTTGATATTGCATAACATTTTATAATACATGAAAGAGTATGTTAGATTTAATGTTTGAGGGGGGGGGGGGGGGTGGTGTCTTTAACCTGAAAATTAAACGATCTTATTGTTCTAATATCTGTATTGTTATACCATTCAGTACTATATAAAATTGAAAGTTACATATGTTTCTCAAATCTACCAGCACTTGAAGAGGGCAACTGGGAGAGTAAAGATAACGCCTATACTCGGGGGTTCAAAGGACTTAATAGCTTTAGTGCTTATTTGATTTTCATCTCAGCTTGAGCTGACCTCCTGCGTTTGACCTGGAGGAAGGGCAGTCCATGTGCTGGTCAACTAGCCACAGGCCACCGTGTGCTAATATTTACCACACTAACTCAAAAACGGGAATTTGGAAAGATTGATTACCACCGATTTCCAGCCAAGCTAGACACTATATACAAGCTTTCTGGGAGCCCAGCTGGTGGAGCGGTGCACTAGTTTATTTACGATAACGCTAATTTCAACTATTGGTAGCCAAGTTTATTTTCCTGGTTCTTCAATTGCTGTTAAATGACGCTCACGTGGCCAGGGTCATATTCATCACGAGAAACATGAGCCAAATTCCACAGTTCACCAGTTCCCAGCATTCCATAGAGGCACCCTCACGCCCAGGGTTGCTTCACCAGTTCCAAGTATTCAATGAAGGCACCCTCACACCCAGGGTTGCTTCACCAGTTCCCACCATTCCTTAAAGGCACCCTCACACCCAGGATTGCTTCACCAGTTCCCAGTATTCCATAAAGGCACCCTCATACACAGAGTATCTTCTCCAGTGCCCAGCATTCTATAAAGGCACCTGCATACCCAGGGTTGCTTCACCAGTTCCCAGCATTCCATAAAGGCACCCTCACACACAGGGTTGCTTCACCAGTTCCTAGCATTCCATAAAGGCACCCTCACAAACAGGGTTGCTTCACCAGTTCCCTGGTTCTTCGATTGCTGTTATATGACGCTCACATGTTCCCAGCATTCCATAAAGGCACCCTCACACCCAGGGTTGCTTCACCAGTTCCAAGTATTCCATAAAGGCACCCTCACACCCAGGGTTGGTTCACCAGTTCCAAGTATTCCATTAAGGCACCCCCACACCCAGGGTTGCTTCACCTGTTCCCAGCATTCCATAAAGGCACCCTCACACCCAAGGTTGCTTCACCAGTTCCCAGTATTCCATAAAGGCGCCCTCACACACAGGGTTGCTTCACCAGTTCCCACCATTCCATAAAGGCACCCTCACAAACAGGGTTGCTTCACCAGTTCCCAGTATTCCATAAAGGCACCCTCACACCAAGGGTTGCTTCACCAGTTCCCAGTATTCCATAAAGGCACCCTCACACCCAGGGTTGCTTCATCAGCACCCAGCATTCCATAAAGGCACTCTCACATCCCGTGTTGCTTCACCAGTTCCCAATTACCCATAAAGACACCCTCACACACAGGGTTGCTTCACCACAGTGCTAACACTTATTTCCTGCACCAGTAGATCGGATGTCTGACAGTACCTGGTTGTACAAAAAGCCAGTGATAATATGTCAAAAAATAAGCCAAGCACATTAATGACCCACGTAGCTTGCAAATTAAAGATATGTTCATTTGTCAGGTCATCCATGCCCTTGAAACTGGTGGCAATTTGGGCGTGCAGTCGTGTATTATGCCTGGGCTGCCAACGCACTTAGTACAGGAATTAAATGTTGGCACTGTAGTTTCCAGCATTTCATAAAGACACCCTCACATTCGGGGTTGCTTGACTAGTTCCTAGCATTCCATAAAGGCACCCTCCTACCCAGGGTTGCTTCACCAGTTCCGAGCATTCCATAAAGGCAGCCTCACACCCAGGGTTGCTTCATCAGTTCCCAGCATTCGATAGAGGCACCCTCATACCCAGGGTTGCTTCACCAGTTCCCAGCATTCCATAAGGGCACCCTCACACACAGGGTTGCTTCACTAGTTCCCAGCATTCCATAACGACACCCTCATACCCAGGATTGCTTCACCAGTTCCCAGCATTCCACAAAGGCACCCTCACACACAGGGTTGCTTCACTAGTTCCCAGCATTCCATAAAGGCACCCTCACACCCAGGGTTGCTTCACCAGTTCCCAGCATTCCACAAAGGCACCCTCACGCACAGGGTTGCTTAACCAGTTCGCAGCATTACATGGGTGCACCCACCCTGACTAGGTTTGCTTTAACCGTGCTTGCTCTCTGTGTTGTGAGAAAGTTTCTCAATGCACTACACAAGACTACTGGCTACAGATGAAGTACTACATGCTTGAGAGACATCCTGGCAAACCATTTAATGTGACGATCATGCTTCATTTAAAACAAAAACAACTACAATGGACATTTGATCCGCAGCCACTTCAATGCAAGAGACATGATCGCTTTAAAACAGATTGGTTTTGTGTATGTTGATGGACAACGAGCTAGGTTTGGAATAGTTCTTTAAATTTCTTTAAAATGAAGAGTTTTGAATAAACACCTCAAATTTGAATTGAGAAATTTGGAAATTTACGAGGCATATCTATATCGCATCATCTAAGCTCAACTATTTTGCTACTGCAAGGCACTTAAAAATCACCTTAGAAAATAGCTGATGCCATGTGTGACAGAGCGTTGTCGATGGCATATTTGCATACAAGGCTTCTTTTTCACAGTAGAAAATCCTCCTAGTCGCTAATTTCTGCCTGATCACATGATCTAAGCTAACAAAAATGATAAAAATCCAAATAAAGAGTGAAACAGATGTTTTGAATAATATTCCTCTCACTGGAAAACTATGGAAAAGTTAGCATCACTTTCAACCTGACAATAAGTTTAAGCCAAGCTCAAGTATCCTGTACCCTATAAGTACAGAAAGAAAATATTTTTTTCTACACCCATCCAATACTTAAGAGTTAAGTATAATTTATCAAAAGTTGACAAATCGATTGTGCAATGATGAGAGATGGCAAGCGGTCGATGTATAATGTATATTTCCCGCTCAGCCATGGAAGCAGACCCTCTACCTGACTAGCCATAAGCATATGTCGTAACGTAACGATACGTTATTATATTTCATATACCTCACTTAGGTCAAAGAAGACTAGATGGTGATTGGTGCCACTGAGCCCTGAAAACTCTACATACTGACACGGTTCTTACAACATCTCAAGGTGCCAAGAGTTAACCCTAGCAATGCTGAAGCTACTTAGTCCAAAGCACAAGAACGCAATGATTTTTTGAAAAACATCGAAACCCTGTCATGTTGGTATTCATTGGATAGCTCTTGCTGAGCACTCTCACATGAGTACCCATGTGCCAGTGTTTCAGTCATTTTTCAGGGTTTTTCGCATCATTTTGCAATTGCCAAATTAGCCACCAGTAGCATAAGCCTAAGGGTTAAAACACCCTTCTCTTAGAAACAGCTGTCCATCAATAGGCTTCCCCTTCTGTCAAAACCACAACATATAAGGCAATCACCCCGTTCCTGGTGATCCTGATAGCAGAGAGATCAAGTGTTAAGTTATGAATTGAGGTTGGAATATGAGAGGAGGGGGTGATTCGCGTGGAGTATGCTGTCTGATAAGATCGCATCTTTATGACATGGTTGACCAGGCTTGGTCAGATCTGATGGCACGAGGCATGTCCACGGTGCGACACTAAAGGAATCCCACTACAAGATACCCCAGGGCAGTATGTGAGCATATGGGAACCTTCCAAATTAAACAAGACAAACATATCTTAATAACAACATATCTGGGATAATGATACTGGAGTCAGAAAACAATCATATACATTGAAATATATCATTTTAAATCTTTAGTTCGTACAACAAACATTTAAAATAACAGGGAAAACGCTCCTACGCATCGATCAAGGGCACACAGAAAAGTGAAATATTTTTGTGCAAAATTTGAAATGTCTTTTCAAAGAGTAGTGTTATTGCTTTGACATCAAATGAGTTGATTGTTTCTTTTTTGCATAAAATTTCTAATTTACTGGTTCCAGTTATTTTCCTTGATTCCCTAGGAATGTTCCTAGTTTTACGTACTAATACGTAGGAGCACTCCACCTCTGTACGGTGGCTCGTAAGGGACATGTTAGAATAGATTCCAACTCGAGCTGCGTTTTTTCAAACTCGTATTTGGTACATTTTCCACGAGTTTGAAATTGTATTTTCACATATTGCATACCATGTGCTGTGCCCTTTAAGCACACGCAGGGGGGGGGGGGGGCTGTACAATGCACTTGATCTCAGTATTAAACTTAACTAAATTCAATTAGAAAAATATTTTTTTAAATAAAGGAGATTACATTAGTAGGATGTAAAGGGGTGGGCCTACTTATTTTGGTTACTGCTAAAGCAACAATTGAAACAATTCTAATTTATTTAAAGTTTAACTCAAGACTCACCCAATCCCATTATCTCTGAACTGCCCATACACTTGAGTCATACAATCGTACATGCCCAAGTGGAAAAAAAGATACTTTTGCAAATTTTTGTAGAAAAGCATACAAAATTGTCAGTGTACTACAGAACATTTGAAGTAACAAGATATTCCCACCAATATCATTTGTCTAAGAGGATGACATCTGTGCAATGATGGGTGGCGAGTGACACGGTCAGATGCATCAAGTTTACTCACACATCTTCACAGTTTAGAACGTGTCATTTAAGCTATGATGGATTAAGGAGGAGCCTGTCTGCAGAACTCCTATCATGTCACTCGCCCAACTGCATAAATAAGACTAGCTTTAAGTGAAGTGATGAAGACCACCACATTGCAAGCTTTCAAGACAAAAGGAGAAATGATCTGTCAAACCGTGTATATATATATATATATATATATATATATATATATATATATATATATATATATATATATATATATATATATATATATATATATATACAGGTAAACTTGGATATGACGGACCACTGTAATACAGATTTTTGCATATGACAGACGATATGCTTGGTCCCAGTCCGATGCATATTAAGTATTCGTCATATGTATACGACAGATTTTGCATATGACAGACTCTGCAACATTGTAGTTAACTATTATGGATACATTGCAACGTAGCACGCGTGCAGTTAGCTGCCACCTCTGCACGCGAGATCTAGGACTTCCGGCATGAGCGATTGAGAAAAGACAGACGATGAAGTAGAATTAGGGGAAATAAGGTTGAAGTAATGGCAGAGAGTATCGTAGCGGCACACAGAATATAGATCGGCTAGATGATTGAGATTGGATTAACAAAGGATTAAGGAAAGAGAGGTCAAGAAACTACGCGTATGACGACCCAGCTGATCAAGGAATCAAGATACCGTATATCTGGTTATTTTGGCTGTGTGAAATTTTGGCTCTTTTGGGCCAAAACGGGGGTAAGAAAATTATGGCTCATATTAATTTTGGCTCTCCCAGGGTCTGAGTCAAAATTACCTTACTTTTGAAATTATCTTACTACCTAAAATGACAAAATGTCTGTCGCTGCATAGCATGTATTCTAGTTCAATCTGTTAAAAGTAACTCTGTACAGAAATAGTTTTGTTTAAATTACAATTTGATTGGGGTAGGCTTGATGAGTTCTCACTGTGTAAAATGCACTTATTACGTACGCATTGGGAGTACCTGATCAAGTTGTTAACCTGTAATTGAGTTTACAATGGTGAATAGAACTCAGGAGGTGCGTAGTGGCACCCCTTGTAATTATAAACAAAGGGATTTTGCAAGGGAGTATGATCAAAAGACAACTGTACATGTGTTTTCTAAACAAACTATACATAACATGCTGCTGAGATTTTTAAATGTCATCATGAAGCATGCCACTTAGGCCAGTGATTACCTCACATTACATGCCATGCAGTGACTGACATCTGGTGTCCACACTAGAAACTAAGCTCAACACCACCTGAGCTCAGGGTTGAAGTAGGGGTGTTCAATGTATGCATTCTTGGCTTTTATTAATTTTGGCTCTTTAAGATGGAGAGCCAAAATAGGCCAAAATTAGATTACCTCCAAAAAAAACAGATATACGGTATGTGCCTAAGCGGATTACTACAGAAGAATAGCTACTAGAACGAGAGATAAACAGGAATTGGAATATTGTGCCAGATTAGAGAGACATCATACATGAGATTATGCTGTGTACAGAAGGACTTATCCCCATGAGACCAGACATTTTGAAAAGTTTTTGGATTGTACGTTTACATGCGGTAGAACTACAGTTGAACTTGGATATGACAGACCACTGTACGACGGATTTTTGCATATGACGGGCGATATGCTTGGTCCCAGTCCGATGCATATCAAGTATTTGTCCTATGTATACGACGGACCAATTTTCCTGGTCCCATTGAGTCCGTCATATCCAAGTTCACCTGTATATTGTGTTGGAATTGTTGCTGTTGAGGAACGACTGCAGTGGTATGTATAACTTGTCTATGGTTATTAAACTGCTCTGTTGATATTTGTATTTACTTGTCCCGTTTTCACTCTACAACACATCCATCTTCCCAGCTGACGCTAAATGCTATCACAGGTTAAGAAATCCAACTGACCTATTATTTATCAAGCAAGGAGAACTAAGAAACATTTTATTTAAGCAAGGTGATTCAGTATGCTTAGTCAGATCCTTCCTTCGGCCAAGGACCTATACCGCTACATATAGCACACTTTCTTTGGTGACAGCGGTGGGATAGTGTAACACTATCGACAAACTTTTGAACTTTTGTGAGAGACAAACTCATAGTTGGTACTAAACATCAGTGGGGTTGGATGATGAAATGGAACGAAGGCAAGATGTGGTTGTTGTTGAGGAACAGCCGAGCGGTGCTTTGTTGCTTGACATCACCCAGTCGTGGTTGTCTGCCCAGTCACTGGCGGTGGCGGCGGCAGACAGTTCAAGTCATGGGCTTCGCCGGGACCAGTCGCCTGAGCGAGCATCGGGTCCCCCACAAGGTGCAAAGTTGTCGCTGGGGCGATCGTTGAGTAAAAGGCCAGACACAGAAATTTCGCTAGAGCGATCATCGTGTGCACTGTTGAATGACATTTTGCCGCCAGAACGTTCGTCAGGCGCATCGAAAGAAACAGAATTCTCGCTGGGGCATTCACCGAATCAACACCAGGTACGGGAGTTGTCGCCTGAGCGATCATCGACAGTAGGGTATGCGATGTTCCGGCCCGAGTTTCAAGAAAGAAAAAGAGGCCTGTCGTCTGATGCGGAATCAGGAGTTTAAGATCGACCCCGCCGTGATGTCACAGGGCTGCGAGCGACCTCCAGAGATGGAGCAAGGACAGATGTCGATTGCCGTCTGATCACCGCTGCACAGGCGAACACGCTACCTGAACAGCCATCGGTGAGAAAGAGAGAAGTGGTCAACGCTTTGTTGGACACCACAGTGCCCGTGATGGAGGCACCCTTGGCCAGCAGCAGCTCTGGGGTGATCGACTTTCCCAGGAGGGGGATAGTGGGTACAGCTCGACCGGAGGCTCCAGCCAGAGAAAACGAGGCACCGTAAGAAAGAGAGGCAATTGGGCTCGAGAAGGTGATAGCTGACATGGCCACGCTAATGGGAGGAACCCTGAAGACAATAGCTGAAACACAGAGGGCCATGGCTGCACTGTAAGACGAATCTGGCGAGTCTCCAGGGTCAAGAACATCCGAGCAGTGGCGAAAGGCCAGGGTGGATCGATTCGATGGAGTGAATGAGTAGACTACCGCATGCACTTCGAGGCGACGGCAAGACTTAACAAATGGAGTGATAGTGAAAAGAGCCTGTTTCTTGTCGCCGCTATGAAGGGAGGAGCCCAGCGAGTTGTTTAACATTTGTCAGCTGTCGAAAGATCCTCGTATGAAAACATCATGAGAGTCCTCGACCAGAGGTATGCGTCGGATGATCAGGCCGAGAAACATGCCATGGTATTAGCTCGACATCGCCAGAAACCAGATGAGAGTCTGCAGGAGTTAGGTGATGTTTGTAGGCGGTTGTTCACCCTGACCTACCCCGACACAGAAGGAAAGTTGAAAGATCGCCTCATGATTGCTGACGTAAAGATACAGCGTTTGACCGCCAGAGGGGATGCTAGGACCTTAGAAGAGGCTATACACTTAGCCATCAAGTACGAGGGTAGAGTGTAAAGGTGCCAAAAGAGAGACCCCTGCTGACCAGGGTGGTGAGACAGGTGGGGACGGTGACACCCACCCCATAGAATACCCTGCAGGCGGAGATAAAGGCCCTGAAACAACTAGTCCTAAAGCTACAGCCTAGGAGATCAGAAATCCCTAACGGACAACGGAAGCCGTTCCTGTGCTACAGTTGCCAACAGCCAGGCCACATGGCGAGAGACTGCCCCAACAAGACCGGTTCGGGAAACGGGCAGAGTGCCGCCCCCTGGGCAGGAGGGCCGGCACAGGAGTAGTACAGCAGCCCAGAAAGAAACACTTCGACAGAGAGGATGAGGGGAGCCCCTATGTGATTGGGAAAATAGGGGGAAAGGAGTATGACTGCCTGCTAGATACTGGAGCTACAAAATCATCTCAACAGAAGTTTACCTGAGTCACCCGAATAGGAACAATCTAGCCCTGCGGGAATGTAAGGAGAGGCTGGTTTCCATTGACAAGTCACCGGTCGCAGTCCGCGGAGAAGTAGAGCTGGAGGTAGATTTGTGTGGAACAATATTGGTGGGACATTTCATGATAGCAGAGAGAGCAGACGACGTAGTATTGGGAATAGGATTGCAGAGAGCAGGCGGGTTATTGGTAAATCATCATACTCAAAAAGTTGAGTTCGAGGGAGATAAAAACAGTCCCCTACATCAGCCAGCGAATATCAGGGCTGTCGAAGTGTTGTAAGGTGTTGGCGGACAGGACAGTGGCGATACCCCCCAGAGAAGAGATCTTGACCACGTGGTACATCTGCGACCACAGCGTTGGTGGATGTGGGGAAAGACTACATACCCATCAGACTGCTAAACACTACTAGTGAACCAGTCACCGTCTACAAGGGTACACCGGCTGGAGTAGTGGCCCCAGTGACCGGTATGAATGAATGATTGCTTAAAGGCACATCGGCACACAAAGGCCATTTAGTGCCATAAAACTGTAAAACAATGGTCCTTTGTCATTGTTAAAAACAATAACAAAGCAATACATAAGTAAAAATATTTACAAAACAATGAACAGTTTAGACTATAAGTGGTGTATACAAAGGCGATTCAAAAGAAATTAAATTCTTAAAATATTTTATAATCTGTAAAACAGACCAATCTCATGTAAATAAGATAAAATGCTGTCTGGAGGAACCTTTTCGAAGAGTTCCTTAAAGGTACTGGATTCAATAAAATCGACACAATCAAATAAAATATGCTTGACAGTCAATTGACAATCACAGGCTATACATTGTGGAGGATCTTCCCTTTTCAAAAGGAAGCAGTGAGTCAAATGAGTGTGACCAATTCGAATTCTTGCTAAAACACTCTGCTCACGCCTAATGATTCGAGAACCTCCAGGCCAAAGACCCAACTGTGGATGAATATCATGTAGTTTGTTGTTTACAGCCTCATCCCACTGAGACTGCCATTTGCGTTTTAAAAGGACATTGATGTGTTTTCTAAAATCACCATAAGGAATTGGAACATTTGCAACTCTTTTTAAAAGACCAGCTTTAGCAGCAGTGTCTGCCTTTTCATTACCTATGATGCCAACATGACTTGGAATCCAGTAAAATAATATTCTTTTCTCTTGGTACTGTACTAGCCAATTGTGTAGTTCCAGTATGTAGAGGACAAGAGGATGTGTCCAGTCTTGGCCCAAAATGGCCTGAAGAGCAGACTTTGAATCTGAGAAAATGATAAAAGGGAAAGTATCTACAAAACTTGTTGATGTAATATGTTTTGCAATTCTTTTACTCTGCAGGTCCTTATTCCTCATTCCATTATAAAGAAACCTCGGATTATTTATAACCTAGTGCTTCTTAACATTATAAAAAGTGTTCCTTCAACATTTTATTATATCTGTCACCATAATTTGCAGTCGTCGAAGTTGGATACTCACACGTGTGAGTTATCGTTAAGACTTACGCTACTGCCGCCATTTTACCCAATACGAGAAATTACATACATGTACTATGTTACTACAGTCTGCAAATTCAATTTTACGGGCATGGCAACTGCTATTGAGAGTAATAGATGAAGGAGTAATCTTATGTTTATCATCAGACAGACTTTGGACTTAAAATATCTTAAGAAAAGTCAGCTTTGCGAGGCTCTATAAGAGGTCTTGGGATTGGGATATAATCATGTAAAATATACTTCTAGAATTAACATTCATTGATTCAGTATTGATCAAAAACACAAAATATAGAATTGTCCTGTTAAGAAGAATGTTTTAACACTTAAATTGTGGAGTATGTGAAGTTTAATCAGGGGAATCTGAAGGTTTATTTCAGAAGGCCCCAATAAGTCATTGGCCATTTAGGCAGTCCTCGATTTTAGGATAGACGATTTTCACTGACATTCGTTTCATTAAAGGACTGGTCATGATTTGATTTTATTGGGTCTAGTACGATGTATGATTCATTCCCCTTGCTTCCCATCTCTGTCGTCAGTGCTCACATTGACGGTGAGCCAAAGGCCTAGAGTAAGCATGTACATGTAGCTACTTAATAATTACGAGCAGACGACAGCGGCGACAACTTTTGGACAATTACAGAGATTATAGATGGGTTTACTGTGTGTCCTGTATATTGTCCGTTTTGTGAATAGTTTGTGATTTGTTAGGTGTCAGTTGTAGGAGCGGGAAGAGGATATTTGGGGCGTTTAAAACGGTTTTGGGTGCAAAGAGGATTAGCGTGGGTAACGTTTTTGGCGGGAAACGTAATTTGGTAGAGAGTTTTGGGAAAAGTTTATTGTTTGATGGAATTTTGAGTGTTTGTGTGAGAGAAATGAGTAGGAGAAATAGTGGAGATGGTAGGTAGGGGGGAGAAGAGTTTTTGGTAGATGGTAGATGTAAACAATGAATTAATGGGGATAGTTGGGGCCTTGACAGAGAAAAATGAAAAAGATAAATTTTACGTGTTGGGCTAGTGTCGAAGGAGAGAGGTGGGAGCGAGAAGCTTCAAACTAGGGAGGGGGGAAAAGGCAATGGATGGGGGGAGAAAGAAGGAGAGAGAGAACAGGAGATATGAGAATGGACTGAGAAGAGAGAGGGAGAGAAGTGGGAAAAAAGAGTACAAAGGTTGGAAGAGAGTAGAAAAGGGGGCAAAAGAGGGTGAAAGACAGTAGGGGGACAGAGCTGAAGAATTTCCAGGGAAGAAGGGGAGAGTAGAAGTAGAGAAGGGGGAGAATGATAAGGACCAAAGGGGAGGCAGGAGAGAAAGAAAGAGAAGCAACGGAGGAGGAGGGAGAAGGGGGGAAAGAGGCAGAAGATGGTGATAAAAGTGACGGAAGCATGGGGGGGGGGGGAAGAGAGAGGTGAGGATGATAGAAGGAAAGAGGATGGAACATCTGGAGGATGATAAGAGGGAAAAGGGGAGCGAAAACGGGGGAAGAAGCTTGAAGGAAAGAGGAGGGAAGAGAGAAAGAAAGAAAAGCAGCGGAGGAGGATGGAGAAGGGGGGAAAGAGGCAGAAGATGGAGATAAAAGTGACGGAAGCATGGGGGGAAAGAGAGAGGTGAGGATGATAGAAGGAAAGAGGATGGAACATCTGGAGGATGATAAGAGGGAAAAGGGGAGCGAAAACGGGGGAGAAGCTTGAAGGAAAGAGGGTAGGAGAAGAAAATGTTGAAGAGAGAAGGGGAGAAGTGATAGGGGTGTGCTTGTATCCATATATGTTGTTTTTTTCACCTTTATCTAACACAGTTGATAATGGATCAGACTAAATGGTTAAGGGGAAGGGAGTCACTGGTGTAAGTGAGGGGCGCTGGAACAGGTAGGCACATAGGATACAGGAGGGGAGAAAAGGTAGCGGTACACTGCTCTTTTGATTGTTTGTTTATTGAAATAATGAATTAACACAGTTTGTATGTGGGGTTTGATGTTTGTTGAGGGGTTCTTTCTATGGGGTTTGAATATATGTGTAGGACTAAAAAACAAGGAAGAAACAGACCAAAGACTCGATAGGGTATATGTATAGGACAGGAGGACAGGGGAGGGTACGGACCGGATGCAGGATGCATGACAAAAGTGTGGGGGGAGAGGGAACAGAGACTGAGACAAGGCCCGGGGGTGACGAGTGGCCTGGGTGGTAGAGGGTGATCTCCGTAGGTCCTCCTTTGGGAGTTGACCCCGCAGGAAAAATGCGGTTGCGGATCTCAAACAAACAAATAAAATTTCTTTTGTCATCATCTGCCGTTTCCACCCTATCAAGAGCTAGATAGAGAGCATGCAACTCGGCAGAAAACATAGAGGACTTATCTGGAAGACGTTCAATGGAAGAATGATTATCAATAACTGCCGCTGCTGCAGCTTTGTCATCTGAAACAGAGCCGTCAGTGTAGATGAAATCATAGTCTCGAAAGACATCCTTCACCTCATTATGTAGGCTTATGTACTTTGAAGGATCCGTTTGATTCTTCTTGGCATACGAAAAAGTGAGGTTGATCATAGCAGTTAGATATGTCCATGGAGGAGTTTCAGGAAATTCAAACTTTGCGATGATGTCAGGATCAAAGTCCAATTCTTCCAATGACTCCTTAATACGAATACCAAAAGTTGGAATGACTCTTGGTTTTCAAGCAAAAAGGTCCACATACCGAGGGTTAAAAATAGTATCATAAACAGGGTTATTCGGATTGGCAGCTACTTTAGTTGCAAATTGAAGAGCAAGCTTTTCTCTTCTGAGGTGAAGAGGGAGCTCATTCGCCTCAACACAAAGACTCTGTGCAGGAGAAGTCCTAAAGGCTCCAAGAGAAAGCTTCAAACGTTGGTTTTGAATAGGATCCAGCATGAAGATATACGATTTACATGCTGCTCCATAAATAAAACATCCATAGTCTAACTTTGAACGAACAAAGCCTTTATACAGTAGTAAAAGAACTGTACGATCCCCACCCCAGTCAGTGTTGGAAACTACTCTCAACAAATTTAAAGCCTTGACACACTTTTTCTTCAGGCCCTTGATATGAGGGACAAATGTCAATTTTGAATCGAGTAAAATGCCAAGGAACTTTGTTTCCTTTTTTACAGGAATGGGGTTATCATAAAGTACTAAGTAAGGATCTGGATGAAGACCCCTTCTTCGACAAAAATGGAGAGTGGCCAGTGCCCACTACACAGATGGAGGTGCGCAGCTTCTTGGGTACCGCGTCCTACTACAGAAGATTTGTGCAGAACTTTGGAATGATCACCCATCCCCTACATCGGCTGACTGAGAAAAACAGACCATTCCTGTGGACTACAGAGTGCCAGATTGCCTTTGAGACGCTGAGAAAGAAGCTGGTGGAGGCCCCCCATCCTAGCCTACCCCAGCAGCGAAGCTGACTTCATCTTGGATACAGATGCCAGTGCGATAGGAATTGGTGCAGTATTGTCACAGGTACAAGATGGGGTGGAACGACCCATAGCCTATGCGAGTCGGGGGCTGAGCAAGTCGGAGCGAAATTATAGTGTGACAAAGAGAGAGCTGTTGGCAGTAGTGTGATACTACAAATATTTCCGGCACTACCTGATAGGAAAGATGTTCAAGCTATGCACAGATCACGCCGCCCTGAGGTGGTTGCAGACCTTCAAAGACGCCACTGGAATGTGGGCCAGGTGGCAAAACACCCTGGCAGAGTTTAACAAGGAAATCGTGCACAGGGCTGGCAGGAGTCACGGCAACGCTGACGGTTTGAGAAGACGACCAAACGTGCAGCAGGAAAGAGGAAGAAGCTCCGACAGCGGTGACCCAGAGATTAAGAGTACAGAAAGGGAGTCCCCTGAAGAGGTGGAGGAAGACATCACCTGCCTTCGTCCAGAGAAAAACCATAGAGAGGCAACAGTGACAGTACAGCCACTGTGGACGAATGTTGAGTGGGAAGAATTTCGAGAGAAGACCCCGACATCATGCTGATCTGGACTAGGTTGGCGGAAGGAAGAGAAAAACCCAGGTGGAACGAAATGTCCGAGTTCAGTCTGGCTACAAAAGCTTACTGGAGAGAGTGGCAACGCCTGGTGATGAAAGATGGCGTCATCTATAGAAAGTGGGAGAGTTCTGATGTAGTGCAAGTTCACACCCAAGTGCTGGTTCTGACTGGCAAGCGGAAAGAGATCCTCTAACAAGCCCAAGGGGAAAGATGGACAGCGCATCTAGGAGTGAAAAGAACAGTAGCACGTCTGCATGAGACATACTTCTGGTATGACATGCGAGCAGATGTCAGGAGAAGGCTGGCCCAATGTGGGGTATGCGTCAGAGCCAAAGGACCAGGAGGTAGAACCAGGAGGAATCCTATGACCATTGCGAGATCAGGGACGCCCTTTGAGAGAATCGCCATCGATATGTATGGACCGCTACCTGAGACAGCCAGAGGGAACTCCAAGATCCTAGTCATCACTTGTTATTTCACCAAGTGGGTAGAAGCCTACGCCTTGCCAGATTAAACAGCAGAGACGCTAGCTGAGGCCCTGGTGAATGATTTCATCAGTAGATATGGTACTCCTATTTCCATCCACAGCGATCAAGGAAGAAACATCGAGAGTATGCTGTTCCAGGAGGTGTGCAGATTGCTGGGAATACGCAAGACAAGAACGACAGCATATCACCCTGAAGGAAATGGAATGGTTGAGAGATTCAACCAGACGATGGGAGCCATGATCAGAAGCCTGATAGGGGATGAGCACAACAATTGGGATAAAATCCTACCCCTCACCCTGATGGCCTACAGATCCAGTGTTCACGAGACTACTCAGCAGACGCCTCACATGATGCTGTTTGGAAGAGAGATGACAGTCCCGTTCGCGCTTACCTTGTCCGAGTTAGCCTAGTGGAACAAGACGAGCTGCAGCACACCTGGGATCTCCGGGAGAAATTGGCCAGAGTCCACCGACGGGCCAGAGAAGTCACCGGCCAGGCGATGCGACGTCAAAATTCTCCCCTCATGGGATCACTAAGAGAAAAAGGAGAACAGCATCCTATTCTTGAAGTGTATTACTTTCATATAAGCTAATATGTATGTGAGCCTTTAGTTCCCCTTTAAAGAAGAGGGGGAGTAGGGTGAGAGCATCACTCAGACCATCAAGAACAGCGAAAACAGAAAAATCTTCGAAGTGCAAAACTGCGAGAAAGAAAAACTTTAGAGTGAAAATCCCGGAATTGAATGACAGTGGCAGAACACTGCGAACATGAAGAAATGGAGACGCTCTGGTGAAGAGAAGTTGCTGGAGCGAAGAAAAGGAGATGCTCTGGCAAAAAGAAATTGCTGGAGTGGAAAAATGGAGACGCTTGGGTGAAAGAAGTAGCTGGAGTAGAGAAGAATAGATGGAGCGGCGAAATGTGTCGAGTGCTGCGTCGAGTGTTGACAAGTCGAGCGAAAGCTTCTATGTGAAGACCCAAGGGGTTTCCCCGCACGTCAGGGAGTCCCCGCATGATGTCCCAACAGCGGCTGAGCTTGACCTAGTTGGCGAACAATGGAATTTGCCGTAGGCTAAAAGTCTAGAAATAATCTCTGCGCAGCGAAATAGAAACTAACCCAGCCAATTGAAAGCAGCCAAGCGGTAACTGAGTAGAGTGCGGGAACGTGGAGGTCGAAAAATGGGAGAACTTGGAGAATTTCAGCGTTACCAGTGCGAGACGTCTACGGAAATAGATCACGAGACAACGAGTGTCGCAGAGAGGTCACCTGGGAGCCAATCAGCTGTCTCCAAGGGGTGTCACACAAGATGGCCCACCATCACTCACACCCCCTCCGTGCAGAGGGATATTGCGAGATATGCAAGTGAAATTACCGAGATGTTGGATGCCACATGTTAGATCTGCACGATGGCCGAGGGATCCATGCCTGGAGATGCCTGAGCTACAGAACGGGAAAAGGCGAACGATGCACCTTCGTAGAATGCAATTTCACAGAAGTACGGATGCACGACCTGAAACATCACGCCGACGAACTTGACGCAGTGCAGGTGAAATGGAAGAAGGGATACTACACGGCAGAAGATGGACACGTCGTGGCGAACATGCTGTTCTACCCCTCGGAGCACCCATTCTCCCTGCAGCGCCTGGAAGAGGAATTGTCGCAGTCCATGCAAGATGTGGAGGACCAGTGGCGAGAGAAGTATAGCGCCCTCGATGAAAATCACAAAGAGATGCTCAAGTTGAAGGGGGAGATGGCCCAGAAAATCGAGCGACTAGAGATTCACAGGGTAGCGGCCGAGAAGCAGCACAAGGAAATGAGCGAGCGATGCAAAGCACTGAAAGACAGCACCACTCTCCACTATCAAGCCGAGCAGAGAGCCCTTTGGGCCCAACGAAACAACGGCCGAGAAATACAGCGCCTGCGACAGCAAGTCAATAGTGTCCGACGAGAAATGGCCGAATGGGCAGGGGTCCAAACAGCCAAAGAAGCGGCCAACAGTAAGAAGAAAATAGAGGAACTCAAGTCAAAACTGGCAGAAGCTTTGTGGAGGAGCGAAGAAGCAGAAGCAAGAGAAATCCAGTTGGGTGAACAGCTGAAGGCGGTGGAAGCTGACACAGAGAGCTACAGGAAGTGGAGCGAGCAGTCTCTGGAAGAACTCCAGCTTGAGAAGGATGCAAATAAAGAAGCCACGAGAGTGTCCATGGAGGCCACTCACTATCTGTTAGAGGAAAAAACCGCTCTACAGAAACAGGTTTCCGACGCTCGCCTGGAAGCTAAGGAGGCCCAGGATCTGCAACAGAACTCACAGCATCAGAAGAAGAGGCCCGGCAAGCCAAGGAGACGTCTACCGAAAAGCAGTAAGAAATTGACTCTCTGACACCAAACCTGCAGCCATTAAGTTACAGTGGAACGAACTAAGTGGATCACAAGACCCCAAGCACTGAGTTGTGACAGGCACCCCTGCGACCCTGGAGAGGTTCCCACCCATCCAGGATAAAGAGACAGACGAGGTTCAGGTGGGGCAGACGCTTGTTCTGGCCTGGGGTATCCGAGCTGTCCAGCGGGGAGAGATCACCGAACACCCTCCCCAGATGCCCCACATCGGGAACGTGCGGAGCCCCACCATCCGGGCCAGCGCGAAAGAATTAATGGAATGCTTGGATCGATTTACTAAAGAGAGCATTGCAGCAACCCAGAAGGAGATCAAAGAGAAGCCTATGATCAGGGAGTGCGAGAGGGCATGCGCCAACAGAGGGAAGTGGACGCTGCCACAGATGCTGATGGTGTTGTCCACCTCTCCGACCTCGAGTAGCAAGACCAGTGAGAAATAAGACGCTAAGAGCGCCCAAGAACTATGAACGCATGAGCGACCACCTTTATAATTCTTTATTTATTTATCGTGATCATCGTGTGACGTCAGCTAGATTGTGATCTTCGATGTCTGACTCCAAGGTAGCCATCCACTCTACCTCGTGAGACGCCTTCAATCCCTACATTCCAGCACTGGAGTACCCAGCTGCGGCGATCAAGTTCCTGGATCTGCCTGTTTCTACCAAACAACCTATTCCGTCCATCGTCTGTGGCGCTGGATTAACCAGTCACGGCGATTTGTGTTCATTCTAGACTGGATATCTACCAGAAGTGCCAATCTACTACGTCAATCGTCTGTGACGCTGGATTAACCAGTCACAACGATTTTGTGCCTTATTCCTTGGATTATTATTGAAGCTGACTATTCTATTCTATGGACTCGTCCACTCTCTTGAGTACTGTGTATTTTGAAAGTTAGTGTTTTTGACACTGTGTGTATGTGGCATGAAATGTCACTCATTTATACTGTTAGGACAGTATTGTTTAGACTTTATAGAGAAAGGATTCTAGTTAACGTTCGAGTTACGTTGGTTTTCCCTTTTAGATTTTTTTTGGGTTTAAGAATCGAGGACGATTCGGAGCAAGTCTGTGGCTGTGTGGCAGATTGACCCCATGCGTAAGCTTGTGGTCATGCTCAGCCACTGGTGAATCTCAGCTGATTCTAGTAGTACTGACTCTGCAACATTGTAGTTAACTATTATGGATACATTGTAAGGTAGCGCGCGTGCAGTTAGCCTCTACCTCTGCACGCCAGATCTAGGACTTCCGGCACGAGCGATTGATAGAAGACAGACGATGAAGTAGAATTAGCGGGAAATTAGGTTGAAGTAATGGCGGAGAGTATTGTAGCGGCATTCAGAATATAGATAGGCTAGATGATTGAGATTGGATTAACAAAGGATTAAGGAAAGAGAGGTCAAGTAACTACGCGTATGACGACCCAGCTGATCAAGGAATCACGATATGTGCCTAAACGGATTACTAAAGAAGAATAGCTACTAGAACGAGATAGACAGGAATTGGATTATTGTGTGTATTGTGCCAGATTAGAGAGAGACATTATACATGAGAGTATGATGTGTACAGAAGGACTTATCCCCATGAGACCAGACATTTAGAAAAGTTTTTGGATTGTACGTTTACATGAGGTAGAACTATATTGTGTTGGAATTGTTGCTGTTGAGGAACGACTGCAGTGGTATGTATAACTTGTCTATGGTTATTAAACTGATCTGTTGATATTTGTATTTACTTGTCCCGTTTTCACTCTACAACACATCCATCTTCCCAGCTGACGCTAAATGCTATCACAGGTTAAGAAATCCAACTGAACTATTATTTATTAAGCAAGGAGAACTAAGAAACATTTTATTTAAGCAAGGTGATTCTGTATGCTTTAAGTCAGATCCTTCCTTCGGCCAAGGACCTATACCGCTACAATATATATATATATACTAGTATATATATATTTACATTGTTTGTTGGAGTGCATCAGGCAAAAACATTCCCACGTGGAATTGTGGTATTGAATAAAACAAAAACTAGGTACAATTATCATTTGTTTATGTCAGTATTTCAAGAATGCTTGGTGAAAGGGTTCTTTCTTTCGTATCGGGCATTGGGTATATTTTGATTTTCAAATAAATATATTAGTATATTACCATAGTTGATCGAAGCGTAGAAATTTTGGGGGAACATACTACTCATCCAATTGGATGGCACATGGACACATTCTTTAGAAATACCTGGACTCCAAATTTATCTGCGGGAATGCACCAGCAATAAAATGGCCGTACAAAGCATACTTAATAGCAAGTTTTCTTACTTATTCACATCTGGATTGTACACGAGGGCAGACAATACAATAGTATATTGGTCATTAACCACTCTTTTTAGAAATATTTGCCAAGATAACCTTCAAGTTGGATGTATTTTTCATATATATTGATAAGTAAGTTGCACTCTTTGTGCATAACAAATGTAAGAGGGTTAAACAATTAAGAAATAAAGATATCCTAAGATTAGGGAGAGGGAGAGTTTTGTTTTTCTATAAATCTATACCTATAGGCTGGTGATGCTCAGATGATGAAACATAAATTTGAGTAGATATTCTCCAGTTCACACATAACTGCCTAGGCCTTGGATCAAGCACCCTAGGAGCAACATATCAAGAGAGCTGACAGAAGCGATCTCCAAGATGGAGAAAGTAATTTTCTGAAATGATACCCCGCCACTATGGTATAGCCTTCAAGTCCCCACCCTCACCATACATCTCAACTAGGTACAAGACCCCACCATGGTAGAGAGCAATTTTCTCAATTTGTGGGTCATACCTTCTTAAGAGAACGATGAGAAATCACAACATAAATCCCTAGTCCAGTACCTTTTCGAGTGATGCAGGAGGAGATTGAGGCCTCAGCAAGAAGCCAGTCAGGTCAGGTGCGGGATCAGGACAGCGAGGGAGAGAAAATGAGTTTGGCAGACGGTGAGGCGGGCTTCCCTGGAGAGAAGGTAAACGAAGAAATACCTCCCTCGCTGGACCCAAAGATCCACGCATAGATGCGCTTAATTGAAAATTTTGTACGCGCTTAATGCACGGCATCCACACAAGCAAGCAAGTGAATTAAGGGCATCACTGGGAGCGTGGTCAACTTGGGTGTGTGTTTTAGGGATCAGTGAAAAGTTTTCCATTAATCATCACAAGAAAGTAGTGGATCTCTTACTACTAGGTTAGTCTTTACTGCATGGAATCACCCTGTGTTATATTTGAAGAAAGATGGAACATTAAAGATCACGTAGGTATTTCATGCTTTCTTTTTAAAATGCCATCTTATGCTTAATACTGATAACAATAACTCTGAAAGTAAACATTAAGTCACAAAATATTTCAAGGTGTATTTTGGATTTGGTTCTAATTAAGATCCTCTGAAACTACTTTTGCAATATATGCTCTGGCCAAAAAGATCACTTTTTTGGGGCAAGGTGAGATTTCTTTTCCAACAGAGAACCACCTCAGGTTATCCCTGATAATTGGCATGTTGCTCTTCACAGGGTTCTATTTAATCTAACATGATTTTATGTTATATTTCTCAAGTACCATATTATGTCAGCTACTGCTTATGGCAAGTGAAGAAGTTTCTAGAGACTTGAACAATCATGTCAAGAGATGCAAAGCATATTTCATTACTAATAGAGTAATACTGAAATGTCACATTCAGTAGGTGAAAAACTAAAAATGTTCAATACATGCAATAGTATTGCCAATAAATGCATGCGTGTGAAAAGGGGTTTGGAGTGCTTGTCATGTTTCACAACAGCTTAACCCTTCCAATGCTGAGACTACTTTTGTCCAAGGCAGGATAATGCCAAGATTTTTGAAAATCATCTCAACCCTGTCATGTTGGTATTCATTGCAAAGCTCTTGCTGAGTACTCTCAGATGAATACCCATGAGCCAGGGTTTCAATCATTTTTCAGGGTTTTTTTGCATTGTATTGACTTAATTAGCCACTAGCAGCATAAGGGTTAAATGTTAAAAATTAGTGATTCTTATTTTCAAGATGCTTTTTTGCTCATCAAGTCTACACTTTCAATGTATGTACAATATTTTTCAATCATTGAAAATATTTATATAATTTACCCGGCTATGTACAATTTTCACAATTTTCACAAAAATGGTTCTAGGACAATATCCCCCCGGACAATATCCCCCCGGACAATATCCCCCGGACAATATCCCCCCGGACAATATCCCCCCAGGACAAAATCCCCCCGGACAATATCCCCCCGTTCCAATATCCCCCCGGACAATATCCCCCCGGACAATATCCCCCCGGATGATATCTCTAGTAAAACATGTTTTAGTAAAAAAAAAAAAATTAATTCCAGTGTTTTAAATTATCCCAAAACATGTGTTGGTAAAACTATTTTTTTTTTTTTTTTTATCCCAGTGTTTTAAATTATCCTAAATCGTGTGCCGGTAATAAAAAAAATAAAATTAAAAAAAGAAATTGCGGTGTTTTAAATTATTCTAATTTTTTTTTCAAAAATTCAAAAAAAAATTAATTAAAAAAAAAATCTTTTTTTTAATTCCAGTGTTTTAAATCATCCTTAAACATGTGATAGTAGAATTTTTTTTTTTTAAATCCAGTGTTTTAAATTATCCTAAAACATGTGTTAGTATCTTTTTTTAATAATTAAAAACAATTCCAGTATTTTAAATTATTCTTATTTTATTCATAAACAATAAAATTTAGATTAATTTGAAACACTGCAGTTTTTTTTTTTAAGTTAATTTTTTTTTTACCGGCACATGATTTAGAATAATTTAAAATACTAATTTATTTGTGAATTTTTGAAAAAAATTTTTAGAATAATTTAAATTACTGCAATTTCTTTTTTTCATTTTTTTTTACCGGCACATGATTTACGATAATTTAAAATACTATTTTTTTTTTGAATTTTTGAAAAAAAAATTTAGAATAATTTAAAACACAGCAGTTTTTTTTTTTAATTTAAATTTTTTTTTACCGGCACACGATTTAGGATAATTTAAAACACTGAAATTAAAAAAAAAAAAAAAAAATTTTTTTTTTACCAACGTATGTTTTGGGATAATTCAAAACACTGGAATTATTAAAAAATTTTTTTACTAAAACATGTTTTACTAGAGATATCATCCGGGGGGATATTGTCCGGGGGGATATTGTCCGGGGGGATATTGGAACGGGGGGATATTGTCCGGGGGGATTTTGTCCTGGGGGGATATTGTCCGGGGGGATATTGTCCGGGGGATATTGTCCGGGGGGATATTGTCCGGGGGGATATTGTCCTGATACCCACAAAAATGGCATGCTGTAATAATCAATTGGGCTTTATTTAGATTTTAACATGCTCAGTCACATTGTAAAGAGACAACAGTTTACCATGCAGTAATTCCCTCCCCTTTACAAAGAAACCAAATTTAACTCTCATTAACCAATGCATTGTAGACAGTACTGGACATTATAGAGCAACAAACTTAAGCCAAATAGCTAATGATGACTCAGGGTTCGACATAAGTACTAGCCCGCATGCCCCGGCAAGTGAATTTTTGAAAAAAGAGCTTTCGGGCAAGTACATTTTAGTTTTCACTTGCCCGAATGACCAAGCTGATTTTCTGAGCACTACACATTTTTTAAGTTGAAAAATTGCACACATAACCAGAAATATGCTAACAATGCAATAAAAATTTAAAAGAAAATGGTTTTACAATCATTAAATCCATGAGAAATAATACATGACATTCTGGCATATGTTATAACTTATTTCGTGCTAGCCAGAAATTATGTACGGCAAGTTAAAATCATGAACTACTTGCCCGCATGGTAAGTTAGTTCTGAAACTTATGTTGGTGCCTGATGACCTCAATAAAATTCAAAAGCAAAACCTTACTCATCATGAGAGCCTTGCATTTTACTACTAGGCCATAAAAATACCATCTGAAAATTAAACTCTCAAATAAATTTTAGAGCCCAAAAAAATATTATTTATAGTAATAGTGTGAAGTTAGTCTAAAGGTTATAAAGTCACATTTCTGCATACCTGCCTCATTCCTATAAAAGGCAGTGGGGAAGGATTGCCACTGAGAACTACATGTACAGAAAACTGCACAAAACTTCAAGCGGAATTCAGCAATAATTGGCTCTTCTATCAGTACTTTCGAAAGCATGCTCCTATAAACTTGAGGACATTGTTAGTCAAACAAGACCCTGTTCTCAGAAATTTATTGAAAACTTGATTTAAAACAAATAATAGAACCTTTATGACAAAAATTAAGAAACATGTAATTTATGATAAATCCATTCATATCAGAGTTCGCATTGTAATACGCTATCTGGAACAAACCTTATAACAAAACCTTGGGAACAATGCATAACTGTTTCAAAGAGAGTTGTAGCTTTGAAGTTATAGGTACACTTCTGTGAAAAAAAAATATTTTCCAAAATATTTAATCAAATATATCATCAAAATACTCAAGCTATTTTGGACTGATCAAGGGATGAACAAGTTAACCCATTCATGCATGAAAATTCCTCTTGATAAGTTGAATCTTAGGAAATAACCTGAATATAACTAGGAATTAACTGAACAAAGCAAGAACTCTCTCAAAAACGTCTTCAGAAGAGTTGATAGTTGGGTTTTAACAGAGATGTAAGTATGTATATCTCTGGTTTAAATAAGTGTTTCCACTTCCAATATACCAAAAAGATGCTTTTTATAGATTTTTTTTATTCAGTCAGAGATGAATGGGTTAACAACGTTTGAAGAATACAAAATATGTACAACAATGTAGTAGATATTTAGCAGTGTATCTGTAATCATAGAACTCATGACATATAACAGCATCTATTCATGTAACTCCTCTTTTCATCAAAAGAGGGCAGCACAACACACAGCTTGAATTAAAAGCAAGTGTATTGTTGAGATCTGTTGACTGCATGACATCCTAAGACTATTATTTGTTCTTTCATCCATAGTTTGTGAACATCTTCATAATTACCCTCATATATTGCAGTCCGCAGATTATTATGAAATGAAATGTGTCAAATGTCTCCTTTTTCTTCCAAAGTTTGCCTTCTTTTAGCTTTTTGGTTGACTGTTCGCAAATCATTTGTCATTTGACACACAAATGTAGATACTCTGTTATAAGAAATGAGTTAGAAATCTGAATATTTCTACACTACAAAAACAAAATTTAAGCAAAAAGAGTCATGTATGTAACACCCTAAATATAGAGTTCCTCTTTTAGTGGTCTGCTTGCACCTGGGACTTCAAACGAAGATACTGAAAAATAAAGACAGAACTAATCAGTTGAAATTATCTCTAGAAAACATAACATAAATGTTTGATAGATAAATTAGCAGAAGCTTAACCAATGATATCTAGCAAAAACAATAATTATGAAAGTAGCAAGAGTGAGTTAACATCTCTAAACCAGGATAGGCGCAACTTTAGCTGTTATGTATTTGTTGATTTTGAGCTTCAATTAGGCTAAAATAAGTGTTTGGTTCCTATTACGTCCTAAAAAATATAGGTAGGGTATGTAGGTATTTAAAAAAAATATATTTTAATTTTTATTCTTTAACTCACACAATTCCCTAGAGTTGGATGGCTTCAATAAAAGTTTGCCTTGTTCTAATTGTCTTTATATGCATTAATTGTACTTCTGTTCTTCCAGAAATTGATAATTTAATGGTTGGAGAATTGATATTTAGGACGGCAAGGCTATTTTTGGATAGGAACAATTCATTTTTCAGTAGGATTGGCAAAAAAACTAGGTAGGGTAGGGTAATAGGAACCAAACATCTTATTTTAGCATGTTTTAGCATGCATAAACAGCTATTTGTGGACTCAAACAACCAAGGTCATATTCAAACATGTAGAAACCAGGGTGCAGGAAAAAAGCTGCCTCTCTAACAAGCATCCAAAGGGCTCTTTTGGTTGCAAAGGTACCATAGTCAGCCATTAGAAATGCTGTACATTTGTTTTGCGAACATTACATTGGGATACCTAGTGGAGACTCAAAATGTGACCTCAAGCCTAAGAACCCTTTACCTCAGTACTAGCCCATATAGGACATTTAATCAGCTTATTTATAGGTTGGTTCATGTAGGACAATTTCTTCCTAGAAAATATTCACCAAAGGGCCATTTTATCATGGAAAATTTTCACTACCGCCCCCCCCCCCCCCTTCCAAGCTAATTTACTGGGGGAAGATTTCATAGCACATAACACATACAACCCCCTTTTGCCTATCCAAGGCAAATACTAGGGAAGGGCAGGATCAAATGTATGTCAAGCCCTTGCAGGTGTAATTACGTTTTTCCTGCTCTGGATGGCTTGTTGTATCCAGAGTAGCTCCATGACCAGATCACTCTGCATCCCCTCGAGTTTATGTTTATCCAGGCCTGCTACATCCTGACTGAGCAACGCATCCTTGCTTGCCAATGGTCCTTCTGCAATACACAACACCGGATATAAACTCATAGAATACTGAGAGAAACAAACACCCTTACACCGTATATGTCATCAAGTAAAAGTCAAAGGAGCCATGGAAAACTTCTGAAGGAAGTGCTGCCCTCTTGTGGATAATTTGAAAATCAAAATGAGAATTTGTAGTTCTCTATGGCATTTCTCAAAGCTAATTTTTAAGGATAATGCCTCGCTTCACAAATCAGAATGTTATTTTTATTGTGTAATTTAAATGCATGCAAACTAGCACCTTATTGGTCATATAAATATATGTGTGTGTGTATATATATATATATATATATATATATATATATTATATATATATATATATATATATATATATATACATACACACACATGTGTGTGTGTAAAAGATAAAACTTAGATTTAGCCTAATTCTTGTTTAGTGAAATATATTCCCCACCTTATAAAAACAAGTCATAAGTAAGGTACTTGTACATATAAGAATAAGCGAGCACTTACCAACTAAATTGTCTCATCAGGTATGATTTTGAATTTTAATAACATAAATGCAATAGTATTCTTTCCACATAAATAGGGAACTTAAAAGCTGTTTTCAAATGTATAAAGCCACAAAAAACTAGTAGTTATGTTTGTAACTGTAACACCATGGCATAGGAAAGCTTGAGATATGGAGGGGAGAATTAGCAAATAATCCAATAATGCCCAAAACAGTTGGACGTTCATTGATATTAGAGCAAGCATTCTAAGTACAAGTAGCATGCACTGTCATAAATCACTATTCTTGCTGCATGAAAATTAAAAAGATAAAAATACATATATGCCAATTATCATCTTATCTTTTTACGGATAAGATAGGCCCAATATCTTATATTGATCAAAAACACATACTACTTTTAAAGATGAAAATATAACCACTTTCAGTGCACTGAAATGTAAATTATCTGCTTGAAAGAAAAATGCAAAACAATTAGAAACATATGACCCAAATTTCTGGGATGTATAGTTGGTACCAACAGGTTTCATGGCCAGAGCAAAATGAATACTTTTTGTTTCATATTTAATTCAATTAGACAATACCTACCTGGGTTGTCATTAGTGATTGTGTCACTGCCCCATAGCGATGTGTTGTCAGTGGCGATAAGAGTTGGATTCTCACTCCAGACACTGGTATCATCAGCTGCCATGTCTGAATCCTGACATGGCCGTTTAGGTGCAACTGGCGATACTAGGATCGGATTTAACTTGGGATCACCATCCGACAGAACCACATCTTCAGCATTTCTTTGAGTTTCTTTAAATGGTGTGGAGTGTCTAATATTGTTATCGTCCTTATTCCCAAGGTCCCCAGGCTCCTCAGGTTCAGTGCTGATTGCATTGCCTGATACCTCGGGGGACTGAAAATGTGCTGTGGACTTTGTGTAGACTTTGCTCAAATGTTTGTTTACTACATTTGTATTTTTGTTTGATATTGATGAAGTTCCATTGTGGTCATGCTGAAAACCCCCATCATCACTTTGTACAGCTGCATCACAAGTTTTCTGAAATTTCTGCGATGAAGTCTCACCATTCACCCTAGTGGTTTTTGGTGGCACATTTTCATCTGCACTTTTACAAGCATTTTGGAGGTAGGGATGCTCATCATGTTCCCTAGTATCTGTAAAGTCATCAGTTTGGACACATATGTCTTGCTTAGAAATCAATTTCTGGGCATTGGTATCAACCGCAGGAAGTTCAGAATGTGTTTCTTTATCATCACAAACGTCTTTATCTGAATCATCTATCACATGTTCCAAAGATTTAGATGTGGTACAGTTACACTTTATACACGGCCCTGGATATGAACCTGACACCTCAGAATTTTTGTCTGCACCTGAATTTCCCACATTATCAAAGTTGCAACCCAGAGGCAAATCCGAACTTGAATTCTGGTTCCCAGGAATATGTTTGTTACGATTTGTTTGTGTTCCTTTTTTGCCTTTCTTTTCAAACCTTGGCCTACACAGTAGGTTTGGTTTGGACCAGATGACATCCTGGCCTGGTTCTAGCTCCTCAGCGATTTTCTCGTACTCCGCTCGTAACTCTAGCAGTTGCGTCCTCAGCAAGCATCCTCTCAGCAAACCCTGCAAGGTAAAACAGTACAATTAGCCTATAAAATTATACTGTGTGTGAAGGTGTAAAGCCTGATTAGTTTATTGCTAATTAACATTTACTCTGTTTAGTTAAACTATTAGTCATTAGCAGTAAGGTAACTGCTAATGATTTAGTTGCACCAACAGCCAGCTTAGAGGCTATTAACTGGCTAAGATGGCCGCCCCCAGTGCTTCTGTTATGTGTCTTTTAGGAGGTACTAGCAGGCCCCCGTGCACAGCACGGGTTGGGATTCTAAGTCGTACTCAATGATGTGCAGGAGGTTTAGAGGCATAGAATAAAAAAAAAAGTAAATAAATAAAAAAACATAATCAAACTACCATTACCACTTACTGAACCATTGGCATTTCTCTTGTTTTTTAAGTTTCTAGTTATCAGTCATGAGTTATCACCAGCATCAATTGGAAAAAAATGAAAAGTTCAGGCCCACCTTTTAGCGGGCCCCCTGCTTGCAAAGAATAGGCACGCTTAATGTTTTTCAGTGCAGCATTGAATACACTGCAGACATAGGATGTAATCAATCACCCCCCTCCCCCCCATGTTATCAAGGGGAGTCCAACAGCAAGTGTCAAAAAATAGAACGCATGATAAATTTAAGTGGTGTCTGAGAGTAGTAGACAGGGAGTGGGCACTGGGCATGCATCATCAAATTTCGCTGCCTCTCACTATGAGTCATAGATAACCTGTGTACCCCAGCCTGGCTGCCTGCTGACCCCATCTCCTTGGCAACCTATCTGACCTAGATAGGATGACATCCCCCAGCCAGCCAGCCAGTCTCTCTGCTGCATGCTTACTGCACAGATCATTCCATCAGTTGTGTCCGGCCAGCCTCTTTCTGAAAAAAAATCACGTGACCAATACTTCCCCAGGCTACACCGCGTAACCTGAGGCGCAGATGCCGTAGATGCTAGCATGCAGTACCTATGGTGTTGCGGATCAAGGTTATTTATTTCTCTGGTGGTGTTCAGAATGTTGCAAAAGACAAAATGTTGCAAAGAGAAGCAAAAAGGAATTTACAGGGGAGAGAAACGGAAAAAAGGAAAACATAGGATGTAATCAAACACCCCCCCCCCCCATGTTATCAGTGAGAGTCCAACAGCAATTGCCAAAAAAAATGGAACGCATGATAAATAAGAAGTGTTCAGAATCGATCACAATTTTCAAGATAAGGTATCGCTTCAAAACACATTGATCTGTATGTCATATAGTCAAGTGGTGGTACCCTATGACGCGGGGAAAATCATATTGGGGGCAATGGGGCATGTTCCTATCGATCGCGAGATGGATCCGGCTACATATACCTCTCTGGATCGGTCCGGCAGTGTTTCCTGTTAGGTGGGGCCATAAACAGGTGAATAAACTTTTGTTTTACAGTTTGTTCTGGCCGGCTGGACTACCAAAGGTCCAGCTATTTTTTTAATGTAATTTTTATCCATGGTCGTTTTTTTGTTCAAAGATGCCAAAATGCATTTAATGATCAATCGGAGGCAAAACTAATGCTGTTCGCCATTTTCGAACAATCGGGCGAAGACTATAAATACATGAGAAAATGCAAATGAGGGAATGCACAAATCAGTAAGTAAGGAGAAAGGAGGAAGACTGCAGACATGTCAGTCGCACTGGGCAACACACTGTGTGACCACTGCAGACTGGGGCTTATGTGATTGTAAACTGAGAGCTCCTTGTCTCTCACCACTACCCGGGTTTAAAACCTGCCAAAGCATGCGAGAATGTTGTCAGTGACTTTGGGTTAGGCGGCGATCTCAGGTGGGTATCCGGTTTCCTCAAGCACTAACGCCTGGCTAGTCATGACTTATCTGCAATATGGCAGAAAAATTTACGATAATCAAAATTCTGAATTCCTATGCAATTGTATGATAGCTATAACCACATCCAGGGTCTTAGCCAGTATTTAGAAACTGGGTGCCCAAAATTGGCAATTGTACAATTCTGGGGCCTCTAAATTTTCAAGGGTGACCACAATATACTCAGATTTCAAACATACATATTTATAAATAGATCTATCAAAATAAGGCATGTTATCCTTATACAATGCCTTTGGAATAATATGCTTGAGATAAACATTTTTAGAGATACCTCACAAAATCTTTTTGGGTGTCCTGAGGAGTGCCTTTTAAGGGTTAGGGTGTCTAAAAAGACACTCAGACAACCTGCTGGTTAAGACCATGACCACATCAAAATACTAAAATCTTATAGAACTTTAAATGAGAAAGCAAGTCTGGGAGAGAGAATTTGATTTTAAGTGAATGAATTAAACATAATTGGACAGGGTTTCCTGTATTAGTTGTACATTAATAAAGCAAAAAATTCCTCACAATTTTCAAGAACGATCATATCCATTGAACCATTAATAATCAAAGTTGTGGACCCACGGTTTTCGGGTTTTAACTCGAGTCATAAGGTACCGCTTCAAAACAAATGTATATGTCATACACTCTCCACACATAGATCTAATCTATGCGATTATACATATCTCTGCCACCACAACCGGTACTATTTCGCGGAATATTTTGAAAGTGACGTCATTAGTTGTAGCCCATTGGTCAAAAAAGTGTGATGCATGCAATGCACATGGTCATATTTACAATCAACAATGACCTCTTCCCCGCAGAATGTGCAAAGAGAACTTAAGAAAGATTTATAATATTAAAAACACGAACCAAAATAAATACACAAATTCAGAGAGAATAAAAAAGAGAAAAACAGGCTGCCAAAACAATAATTGAGGGAAGGAGAATAAAAAGGGAACAGGTCTAGAGAGTCAGAGAGATAATCCAAATTAATGTCACAGGCTGCTAAAAATAAAATAAAAAATTGCAAACAAAGGAAAGTGGGGAGAGGTATACATATATGAAACATACTGGTGAAATTTTGGATAGAAAAACAGTTAGGAAAGAATGCCAAAAATACCAAGAAAATGTAGAAAGAAAAACAATAAAGGAGAAAGTGAAGATAAAAAAGAAAGAATGTAAAGAAGAAATTTAGAAATGATTACAATTTACAAATCAGGAGGAAATCAGGGAGAGAAAGAATGCAGTAAGAATTTTAGTAAGTTATAGAGAGAAAGAGAAATAACTGGAAGCTGAAAAAGTTAATGCAGGAGGGAATGTAAATATATACAGAAGAAATGCAGATAAAAAAAAAGAATACTGGACAAAATGCAAAGAAAAAGTAACAGAGAAAAATACAGAAATGCAGAGATGGATACATGAAGTATATCGTACACCAGCATGCGACAGAAGCTTCACATCTGTGCTCCAGAACCTAAATATCTGTACACCCCTGATAGTCATAAACCGGATGTAGGAGTGTACGCAAAATATACAAAAGCAAGAGTGCACAAAGATGTTACAAAGAAAAATTGAAAGAAAGCAAAAATAGGACAGTTCAAACAAAAGGAAGAAATCAAAACAAAAAAGGAGAGAGAAATTTAGAATAATGAGAAAATCAAGGAGCAACAGGGAATTGACCTGGTTGAAAATAAAAGTGTACAATTAAGAAAGGAAAGTGGGGAGAGGTAAGCTATACATATATGTACAGGGCAGAAAAAAACGAAAGAATAATATTAAGAAAAAATTTTAAAAGCCTGAGCTCAGAGAATGCAGCAAAGGGGAAAGTAGAGAGAGAACAAATGGAAATCATAATGAAATAAAGAAAAAATAACTGCTATCAATCATATGTACAATAGTGAAATAAGAACTTCAACATTTGCTATATTATTGAATGACTCTTGAAAATGACCTCGCAAAGTTCGATCATAAAACTGATACAACAACAGTGAAAATCCAATACGTTTATTTTACATGCACGGCAAAGGATGTTGCTCTTGTTTAAAAATGCAGTATTCACTCGCCAAAAACGAAAAATATAAGTAATATATTGTATTGAAACAACATCAGATAAACATGTATCTACATGTACAATGTATTATCGCTCATTCAATCACCTTCTAACGGACTTGTAACTACTGCTGAACGTACATATGAAACAAAAATAATAAATCAAAATACTTTGATAATTGGTTTGTAACTCATTAGCATGAATTTTATGATAGTGCCAGGCAGCTGTCACGGTCAATTATTTAGCTGTTTATACTCGGATGTCTAGAACTGCGCCGAGTACATCGTCCTGTACTTCACAACATGCTAGATACCTTGATATGCCCTTTAGAAGTTTTAAACCTCCTTCGATGCAGCTGAAAATCTGTAGGGTACGTTTATTGCATGTGACTGTCAATCCTCAAAATGTCACACACAGTCACGCTTGCAGCACTTCAAGTATTGGCGCCAAAATGGCGGTGTTTCCACGCTTCAAAAATAGATGGCGCTCGCAGGAGGAACTCTCCTGTGCAGAAAGTCTCGTCGCAATGACGTCACCCAAGCCCACTCGAGGGGATTAAAATCACATTTTCAAAGATAAAAAGGCAAGCAAACATAATTTTGAAAAAATAAATGGTTTCGCGCCATCTACACACCCCTGGCAAACGATCCACAGGGGCAGTTCAACTCGGCATCGCGTGTGTGCCTCGAACTCGACAATTTAAAATTTCCCAACTGTGTATTAAGATATAAGATTTGAACAGCAATATACTTCTTGTATGAAGGTTGGCACTGGTGGGAACTTGGGTTTAAGTAGAAAATACCATAAGAAACTATTTGGGTCTCTGTTTTATACATGGTGGAATTGTCCTTTAATATAAAAAGGCCATTCCATCAAATGTAACATGGGCAGTTAACATGGAGCACTGCAAATGGTGAGGGCCTGCTGTGAAAATGAATGTATAGTGATTAGTCAGTGCTATATCAGCACAAAGTGAGTTTCCCAGTATACATACACCTTGCAATCTTTTAATAAATATTTTATTACTGGAAAGAAGTCACCATTTCCTTCTCCATTTCTTCTTTGAGAGAAACCAATCTTCTTGATCCTCTTGATTTATAAAACGAATCAAAAATAATTTGAAATGTGTTGTAACGTCTTAGAAGTCAGGGACAAAGATGTTTATAAAGTTTATATTTCATTTGCATACCAGTTTGAAACTAAGTTCCCTCACTGAGCAAGCCAGCATTACATCAAAACAGGGTACAATACAAATTTGAAGTATCTTAAAACAGGGTAGCATAAATATCTGGCTATTTGAATGATTTGGGGATGGATTTGACTGGCATTACAATCACCTGTTTTCCTCACCACATCTAATTCTTAAAGGTTATGATCAATATCGAATAGGTGGCTGTTTTGTTTACCCGAGGGATCGTTGATATAATGATCTATGCTTTCTGCGCATGTGCATGGGCAACTGCCCCTGCTATGTAAACAAATACGAGAGCCTTAATTGGTCTTCATCTCCCAGTGACCTCACATTGAGAATAGATTTGGCGAGGTTAGGTGTGTCCAGGGCTTAATAGCGAGCGAAGCTTCTAAGGGCAACAGGCCTTTCACGATTCTCATAATCATGCAATAGTGTGAGGTCACCTAGAAATCCATACAGGGACCCCAAACGTGTTGATGATGCCACGTGCGGACTGTTTCCGGTTTCAGGTGTAGTTTAAGAGACGACCGTGCACTGTCTGAGTGTCTAGCTTTGCTCACCGGCCCTCCATTAAAGGAAATGTGCACATGGATTACCGTTGCCACCACTACACTTCCTGGGTGGCTACGACTGTAGGCTAGGCATCCAGCAAGTTCCTCCTCCGGGGAACGCTATGCCTCTGCCAGGTCCGTACGCGCTGGTTGTTATGTGTATTGGATGGGGTGTTACACAAGATGTGACAGCTTTACAGATTTCCACTCATTGAAGAAGATCGAGTATAAAAGCAGTTTTATTGGAAATGACTACCAAACAGTGGGATATTTAGGTAAAGGAAGTATATACTAGGATGGCTTACAGATTAATATAGGATTTTAGCATGCTCTTGAGGGTTGAAAGTTGTATCTAGTGACATTCAAAAGTTCTATGTGACCATTTCCTGTCATTTCCTGAATGGTCGGTGGTGACCAATCCATGCATTACAGGAAATGCGCACACTGCCTACCGTCCTGGAGACTACACTTGTGGAGTCCCCAGTACTGTAACAGGCTCTGCATCCTGTCACATTCACTCTCCCCAGAGAACGCTACCCACCTGGCAGGTACTGGCGTGCAGGTCCTTATCTATATGGGTCAAATGCGGCCAGCTAGTAGCAGTGTAGGAGGGAGTGTTGATGCAATATTAGACAGCCATACAGATTTCCACTTGCAGCAGAAAATTGAGTATAAAAGTGGTTTTAATGGAAATGACTACAAAAAAGTGGTACAGGTGAACTTGGATATGACGGACCACTGTACGACAGATTTTTGCATATGACGGACGATATGCTTGGTCCCAGTCTGATGCATATCAAGTATTCGTCATATGTATACTAGAGCTGCACTCACGGAGGGAGATCAACTCATGAGCTCACCACCCATTTGACTCGTGAGCTCATGAGTCACGGACATTCCAATTTTCCAAAGAATACTTATTTTCCAGCCCAGCTATTGAAAAATAAATATTTCTTGGCGGAGATTTATTAACATTGCCATGTTTATTTAATTTTTAAACGTGCTGACAAGGTACTGTACAGAGGTCAGTATATAAGTCAACACCATGTGAATGTATACATTTGAGATTGTAAAGAAGACATGTCAGACAGCGATAGGCAGTTATGTATGTTAATAATGTGTGTTAGGTGCTCTGTGTTAGGTTTGTGTTCCCAACATAGACAAGCTCACGATTCGAACATTTTAGCTCGAGCTCGGCGAGTTTGCCCCGGGGCTCGAGCCAGTCGAGTTTGTGAGTGGTGAGTGCAGCTCTAATGTATACGACGGATTTTGCATATGACGGACCAATTTTCCTGGTCCCATTGAGTCCGTCATATCCAAGTTCATCTGTATATTTAGGTTAGGAAGTATATGATACTCCGGCGTGCAGCTTAATATAGGAGCTTTAGCGTGCTCTTGAGGGTTGAAAGTTGTAACTAGTGACTTTAAAAAGTTCTATGTGACCATTTTCTGTCATGTGTTCTATTCATCTAAACTGTGTGCTACTGGAAGACCATAGACGATTGCATCAATTGGTAGGGGGACAATTGCATTAGAAGTTTTTCGGAAGCACTATGGCATAGTGCCTCCGAAAAACTTCTAATTGTCCACCTCCCAATTGTCAATTGATGCAATCGTCTCGCTATTAACTAAACCTGATCATGAAATACAAATACAGTAACTTTGTCCCCTATACACCATTCCGCCATCACCAGAATGACCAGATCACATCTCAGTGAAGCAACAGGGCTTGACGGTCCCCAGAAGGACCAGGTAGGCTGGCGGGGCTACCTGAACCGAAAATCAGGTAGTCCCGCCACTTTTAAACATTGGAATAAAGTTCGAAAATGAGTTATTTCACCATTATAAATAAATATATGGCTTCACCCATCAACGACAAGCGGACACATGAGGAACAGCACACACGTAGATATATATTTAAATTGCTGCTGGCACTATGTATAGATACCCATGAATTATATGGAGACAGTAATTATTAGAACTGAAATTAAATTGACATTATAACATGTTGCCATAGTAACAAGGCATGATTATTTTTGAACAGATGATTTTGAACAGATGTTTTCTTATACGGACTGTCGTCATGGCAACAGAATCACCACCTCAGGGTTTAAATATTGAAATAAAGAATGAATTTGACTATTTATGAGTCTAATTTTCAATTTGTATGTTTTAAAAAAGTGGTAGGTATTGTTTTCTAGTGTTTATACAAGAAAATATTGCTCCCCAATGAACTTTAGAGACATCAAGCAGGCTGTCTGCTTCTCATTGCAAACAAAATGGCCGCCAGACTGTCTGCAGTTGCTTAAAACTGAAATTGTGTTTTAAAAAGGTGAACAACTAAAAGTTTATGTTATAATAGTGATAGAGCCTGTACCAGGCTGACTCTGTTGGGAAATACAGAGCTTCGGGTGTTGAATGGGCCATCTAAACGCCTCAGCCTGCGGCTTCGGCGTTTAGATGGCCCATTCAACCCCCTCAGCTCTGTATTTCCCAACAGAGTCGTCTGGTATAGGCTCTATCTCTATAACAACAACTGTCAATGCCACCGACGGACAGATCACTTCACTTCACAGCAAGCCGCCGCTCACGGTAGCACTTGAAAAATCGGGCGTTTTCGACTAGGGCGTTTTCGCATATCGGGCGTTTTCGCCTGACACCATTTTAGGTAGTCCCACCACTTTTTTCGCTAACATTTTGTAGTGTTCTAGTGGGGAACTTCCCCAGGATTCAGGTAGTCCAACGGGACTACCTGAATCCAACTTTAGGTAGCCTGACAGGGCTGTTTTTGGAATTTAGATCCCCCGGGAGATGGGACTATGCTATTTGTTGAGCGCTGCGCAATCGTCCACCTTCCCTCGAACCCTTCCCTCTCCATAAAAACGTAAACACACTTCGCATTGAGTTTATCTAATATCGCCCATCACATTTTAGCTGAACTAATCGTCTAATGCGCTTTATTTACCTGAACTGTAACAACGCTGTCAATATCTACTGACTCCCCAAAGTCAGAATCATTGAGATCTGCCTCCGTCATCTTCTCAGCCTCTTTTCTGATCTGTGAGACACTTTTTGAAGTTCGCAGACTAGCATTTGAACCTGACAGCAAACGAAATTTGGCGCTCTTGCAGTTGAGTATGTCTGCGGTCGATACGTTTCATAAGCCGCCGATAGATGGCGCTTGCGTACGGTGCACTCATAGAGCTGTATGACGTCGTCCCCTTAGCACCGTAGGTGCTAGAGTGCGCACTCCCATTGTATTTATATCCATGGGTGCACTAAAATGTTGGCAAAGGACTTATCATCGAATTCTCATGGCTGAGGTACTTCAAATTGTTTGAAGGAGCAAGATTCTACTAGGTATTCAATCGAATATATATATATATATATATATATATATATATATATATATATATATATATATATATATATATATATAGATAGATAGATAGATATATATATATATAGAAATATATATATATATATATATATATATATATATATATATATATATATATATATATATATATATATATATATATATATATATATATATATATATATATATATATATATATATATAAATTGGTTCTGTTGGTTCTGGCATTTATGTATTTTAGAACTTGAAAGAAGTTTTTTTTTATGTGACAATTAAGCCCTGCGGGTATGGCAAGCCATGGTATTTATGGAATTCCATAAATGATTTATGGAATTCCATAAATGATTTATGGAATTCCACAAATGATTTATGGAATTCATTAAATGCTCACATATATGGAATTCCATTAATTATTTATGGAATTCCATAAATGATTTATGGAATTCCATAAATATTTTCTGGAATTCCATAAATGATTTGTGGAATTCCATAAATGCTTACTTTAGGGCACTTCGGCTTGCCATATGCGGAGAGTCTGCTGGCAGCTAAATTGCATTCGGAGGATACAGTTACATTGAATGAAAAATATGAAATATTAATATCACTGATTCTCCAGAGGCAGGACAACACTAGAAAAACGATGCAAAAACAATTATCTTTAATCATTGGTTAGTGTGGGTTAACAATCAACGATGATATCTGAACCAATTCTCTTCTCCAGAGGTTACTATGTTCTGCTCTGGACATGTTAAAGCTTCCACAATAGTCACGAAAAGGCCCTACCATCCAGGAACATGTAATATTTGTCTAATAAAGGCGTACTTTAGGCAAAAGGTGGAAATGAAAAAATAAAAACAAAACAACAACTATTGATCTATGAATTTATACTTAACTAGAAAGTACCCGCCCTGCGGACAGTAACCATGAACTTTTTCATTTGACAAAAAAGATCAGAGCACCTAAATATCAGATTGCGATATCACTCATGATTTATTCTAGTTCTATCTTCTCAACCCTTATTTTTCGTTTGGCAATTCTTTAAATGAAAAAAAATATCAGATCACACAGATAGCCCTGCGACCACACACTTAGGGCTCCCAGTTACCTAACCTATGTATCAATAGTTCAGACAGTTTGGCTAACAGATATGAAAGTGATAAATACGATATTAAACCGGCTGCAGTGCATGTCATTTCCACTCTTCTTAGTTATTCTCCAGGAACTTTGGTCATTCAGTCAAATTTACTTATCTTGCAGTTCGTAGACCCTGCCTGCGCTGATATTAAACCGGCTGTAGCGCATGTCATTTGCAATCGTCCTAGTTATTCTCCACGGACTTTGGTCATTCAGTAAAACATACATATTTGTTCGTACTTTCTTAATGCTACGGGTATTCTCGAGGGTAGGGTAGTGAAGGTACCGCATTTACACGAACAGCAATCTTGTAGTTTGTAGACCCTTTGAATTTCCGTTTTGTCAGTTTTTCTGCCAAATTACGGCTAGGGCGTGTCTAGGCCGTAAACCACACTACCATCAGCGCAGGCCATGTGGGAAGCAGCCAGGGATTTGTATTGGGTGCCAGAGTGGACCACCGACATACACTCTCTAACCATTAGCATTCTCCTCACGCTCCCGACCTGGTATAAATCGGGAAGGGGAAGAGGGAAGCGCAACTGAGTCAGAAACTGTACTTTCCTCACTTTTGCCAATGATGCTATTTATAAGTATAATTCAGTAATGCGCTCAGAGTAGTTGAGCAAATTTTAACTTTTGCAAGTTATTTGAATGAATAACACTGTTCAACTATACTTTATAAAACAATCGTTAATAGTTTAGAATATTTCTATTGAAGGAACTATTCTTTATTTTGTCACAATGCGGAATTAAGTACACTTTACACCTCTGTAGGCGTCTTCCCATCTTGTTTTATAGCCGCTCATGAATATTAATTGACCACAGTTCCTCATTTGTCAATCGTCGACCGTGATTGGGTCACATTTTCAAAAAGTATTTACTTTGTTTATGCCACGATATAAACTCACATTTGAAGTTACCTAGTCGTATAACATTTTTATATATCTATTGAATTGTTGATAACTGTTCTTATATCATACTTTCGTTGGGAAATGTTAAGAGCTTGTTCTTCATCTCATTTCGAGGCCAAAACTAAAATGACTGGAGAAGAGTCAGCAGGGTACCACTGACTTCTCCTCAAAATGAGTTTTTAATATAGAGGGTAACCAACACTTTTAAAAGACGTTAAAAAAACGGAAAAATAGTGGAAATGAGTTTCACTTTCTGCAAACTGATTTCTACCCCCTCTTACGATCTTACGAAATTTGATGGTCCTCGGTACATATTGTGGAAAGAAGATATGTTAAAAAATGTATATCGTTTGTTTGTTTGTTTATATCTAACATCTCATGAGGAGCTATGAATTAATTTTGCCTATAAGAACCAACCCCCCCTTAATTCATTTCTAACAAAAAATCTTAGATTGAATACCCAGTAGAATCAAATCAAACTGAAAAAAATGAGATACTCTTCACTCAATAATACGCTAAGCTATCAATATGCACAATTCGAGCAATTCTGTTTCATAATGATACTCAAAGAGCGAAAAACCTTTTTTGCTTATGTGTGAGCGTGAGGTTCTGTGCTATGTTGTCTGATACCCGGGGGGTCACTTGGGTATTTAGGGGGGTGCATACGTTCGTTATCAAAATTAAAAAATACCCCTAAAGCACTGATTTCTGGTCAAAAAAGCACCCTTATTTTAATAAAACGCTGATTTTTTCCACTAAATAAACACCCCTTCTTTTGTCAAAACGCTGACATTGGATGTACGGGAACACGTATTTTAACTTAAGATTTTATAATCCTCTTCGTTGTTTAGCGGCAGCAAGTGGCGGCAGCAAACTCGGAAGCCCAGTCACTTCGGGAGTCAATCAGCGTCAGAGCCGCGTATATTTCGTGGATTGTAAGGGGATTTTGACCCCCATACTTCGTACCTGAGTACAAAAAAGTACCCATCTTTTACAAAATCGCGGACATGCGGAGGTCTTAAAAAAAGACCCCTTCTTCCGCGAAATACGTAACGCAGGTGCGACCCCCCTCTGTACCTGAGTGCCCCCGCCGGGGTCTGATAACCTGTTGAGGAAGGGCCTAGACAGCCACAGTTCGCCTTGGAAAACGCTGTAGGCATTAGCATGTGTATGGGGAGCAGGGTGCATGGTTCAAATTATGTAAACATATGATAATGACCTTAAAACGCAAACATTTAATGCCGCAAATGCCACCTAAACTTGGAATGAGGGGGACTCTCGCCAGCCGATTATCCAAGTGTATGAATCAGCTTAGGTTGATATAGAGTCGCATTTCACGAGAAGAGAATATCTCAGTAAACTAGAAATGATTGTAGGATTAAACCCTTTTTATCACTAACAGCGTCAGCGATATTATGTTGTCAACATTTTATTCAAATTGAAGCCTCCCCCCCCCCCGAAAAAAAGGGAAGTAATTTCGAAACCCCCCGCCTATTTCCCTAATTTCTTGTGTGTGTGTAGGGGGGACAGCCTACCTTGACTTTTGCGAACAAATCCAAACGTTGGTGTTAACGTGCTGTAACGACTGTATGGTTTGTATTTTTTTAAATGATTAAATTTCTTTGCCGGGGGGGGGGGGGGGGGGGGGGGGGTGCTATCATAGGTATAGGTGTTAGGCTTACATCATATATGTCGAAAGTGCTATATGTTTGCTTGAAGCCAGTATACAACTGAAAAGGATCCGGGTGTCAATTTCAGGACGATATGTAATGACAATCCACTTAAGCACAGTGCCAATGCCATATCTGGTGGAAAATCACTCCACAGGGAAACTCATCAGCGGAAATTAGTTTAGTAATACAGGAAGAGAGTCCTTTCAGTGGTGAGATAAACGTAGGGCCGTAGCATGTGCATGAGTATTGAGTCTATATGACGTCTTATTAAGCCCTTCGAATATGACCGCCACGCCAGAATACTAGTAGAGCTAGAATAGAATAGCTCGCCTACGCCAGCTCCCGTGTCGGCTAGCTTAATTTCCGCAGGTAGATCATTATAGCTGTCGAATAATAGAGGTGCAGGTAATATCCCCTTTTACACCTCTTGCAATCATCACTTCTACACTGCAGCTGGGTAACTGCTGTGTGTGTGATTCCCATGCCTGACAGGCAGACCACACGTTGATACACCATGGTACAGATCTGAGCTCAGTCTTTGACTTCATGAGGTGTTGGATTAATGATCGAATTCACACACACACACACACACACACACACACACACACACACACACACACACTACACAATACCCATTATAGTAAATAAATACATGCATCTATATACATATATATATATATATATATATATATATATATATATATATATATATATATATTATATTATATATATATATATATATATATATATGTATATATGTATATATGTATGTATGTATGTATGTATGTATATATATATATATATATATGTATATATATATATATATATATATATATATATATATATATATATATATATATATATATATATATATATATATATATATATATATATATATATATATACATATACATAAATACTCGTATATATAGCATACAACAAATGATGATTGTGGATTATGATGCAACACCACATTTCGTCAACATCAGATCAGATATTACCCTAAATACGAATTAGATCTGACCATTTATGTTCAAATATCAGAAATTTCCCCTAAATTCGCAGAGTAATGTTCATATTAGAGGATGACATAAACTTATCATCTGTTACATTTTATAGAAATTTTCCCTCATTCTATTTTAAGCCCCTTTTCAATTTCAAGTGTTAAGGTGATTTCGTATCCCATCGAGGTATAAAGACCTGATAATATTGCGGACATCCTCTGATAGAAGCGTGTTTTGAAATATACCAGATGAAATGTTTATTGGAGCTCAATCTATAAAACCTCTTCATATATTTCGCAAAATTTCGAACTTTCATTCCGACGGTATTTCATAGATAGCATAAATCCAAAAAAACGCGTTTTAAGAGAACCTCTAGCTACGAATGGGTTAACATCAATTTAACTGGAATTAGCCAGCGTAAAGCCAACCTTTCTTCACCTTAATCAATTAATGCTCACAGCGCCCAAAATTAGCCTGATCATTTTGATGAAATTTCTCAGGCGACAATATCTGGAGGAACTCTTAAGTATTAATGAGTTAAAATACTCAGGCGTCCTAACATTGTCGAAAAGGCATTGGCATTTCTTGGCTTCTGGTCAAAAGTTTGCAATCCCACAAGGGTGGATGTTTTAGTGACGCACTTGGCAGACAACGTCGGTTTCTCCATGAGGCATTGCTAAAAGGCTAGTGCCACACGAACTGGGATCTCTTGAATATGCAGTCAGTTTTTATAGGACTATTTTCTATCCGTGTCTTTAGTTCTTCATTCCAAGTAAATGAATATTCTGT
>OZ012686.1:38024450-38071363 GCA_963942565.1 Maea johnstoni | reverse complement strand
AAATGAATATTCTGTTTGTTTCATTTATCATTCCATATGCGTTTTTGTTCCTTATTTTAAAATATCCTTTCACGCTACCCTAGAAGGTTTGCAGTTTATACATACTTGACTTTTTATTAAGTTGTTAATAATGAAATGGACTGGGGGCGATGGGCGCCCTTTACTTTTTTTAAATTCCCTCTCTTCCACGTTCCCTCTCCTCATTAAAGACTAATGGCGGTATAGCTTGAGCATGATGTTGTGAGGTCTTGTTTCACAGGTGAAGACAGAGTTTGGCCTTAAATACGGCTGATGAAATGACGAATACCGAACATCTCAGATAACGTTATGAAGCATTGGTCATCTGGAATCCTTTTTGGCGGGGTAGTTACGTTTGTAGGCAGTTGGTCTCGTGGGCATATTTATTTATATATGCATCAATATATATATATATATATGTATATATATATATATATATATATATATATATATATATATATATATATATATATATATATATATATATATATATATATATATATATATATATATATATATATATATATATATATATATATATATATATATATATATATATATATATATATATATATATATATATATATATATATATATATATATATATATATATATATATATATATATATATTCTAGTATATACATATATATATATATATATATATATATATATATATATATATATATATATATATATATATATATATATATATATATATATATATATATATATATATATATATATATATATATATATATATATATATATATATATATACAGTAAATTGGATTATTTCTCGGCAGTTCTTAAAATGTCGACTTGTGTTAGTCGCATACGCGATATTGAAATGCCTTTGTTGTGGCGGCAAGACGGCCGCAATCAATCCTTTGAGAACCGGTGCACATCACCTAGGAACTAAATCGCATGAATTATTTACCGTGTGAAGTGAAGTTTAAAATCACAAGCACCGCATAGTCCCCAGTCCAGACAATCCCGACGGTGACATTTAAGTCTCTGGAATAGCATCATTCTGTGGACGGGGAGGAACACTTGGCATACCCTCACATTGCCTGGACACACATTGTGTTTAGGTTAGATTGGCGTATCATGTATCATACACGTGATTGCCTTGATGGTGGAGAAAATGCAGTATCCGAAGAAAACTAACAACGTACTCTTAATTATTGTTAACGTTCTCTTGCCTTAGGTGGGATGTGGACCCAATATGTTGTTCATGGGAAAGGTAATCACAGCCTATATGCACTTCAGAGTATCGCCATATCAATCAGATATAGGGGCAGCCCCTTAAGCAGTCAGTGTTAACTCTTTTCCACAATGTAGTTTCTAGATATAGATCTGTTGAATAGAATTTGAATCTATTTGTGTTATGTAATGGAATGTAGTATAGTTTATTGACCATCTCATAAAGGGATGAAAGTATACAATTCATTGAAATTAGAAGAAAATCAAAACAAATACACAAATTATGCACAGGACCCAAAACAAGACATATTCTATCAAGACATAAGGTGTCATACAAATACAAAGGACAGCTTTTTAATAAAAGGATAATCTAATTCATTGAAAGGTTTTTGTAGGCAATCTTTCGAGATTACCAGTATTATAGATTTCAAATCATCAACGACTCGTCAGGTTTATGCAAAGGAAGTTTGTTCTGAGTAGAATGGGAACGTTGTCAGTATCATGAAGTTAGTCAGTCTTCTTGACAGCCACTTTGCTGTAATCCATCATCATTTACAATTGGTAAGCCACAATTTGGCCTTGATAGACGTTTAACACAAATATAACATTTTATTCAATGTGCAATTGTTCCAAAGGACACAACTTTACTCATACATCTTATATTTTCATCTGCAAAATTATTTTTTCGGTTCCTTTTTCTCGCTTAACAAGTACGTTTGATTTAATCAAGTCGATTAGTAAAGTTTGAAGCTGGTCTCTGTCCGAAGAGCCCTAAGAATATGTTATGACAGGAAGTCCAAGAAAACCCCGATTCCTGTCTGCAGTGCTTCGAAAACCTCACAGCTAGTTCAGTAATGCACTTTACAACATCTTTTTCAAATGAGAAAACTGAGTCGAAATCCAACCAACATCTCCTTTTTTCAAATATGTTGTAACCAAACTTCCATCATTTCATAAAACCGCGACTTTGGCGCGAAAAGGAAAACTTTATGCCAGAATGGGTTAGAGGCTATGATACCACGTGACCGTTCCTGATTAACATGCAATAGATACCCTATAGTCAAGACCCAAACCAATTGAATTTCTTTCCAAATTTGCTCAAAGGAGGCACAATTTGCGACATGTAACTATTTGCACAACTGATTGGCTCAAACAGCTTTGCCTTTTATACACATTGAATCAAATTCGTTACGTATTCACACAGGGACCCATTTTCCCTGCGATGATTCTTAAGGCACGTGAGAAATTTGGGATTAGGACATTTAGGGATTAGGAATTAATCATTGGTTTTCCTTTGTACTGTGGTTTCCTTACATATTAACTTATTGCTTGTTCCAATCATACAGTTGCTGTACCTATGGCAGAAAAGGTGCGGCAAATATAACTACACACACTCGGTAATAGTATTATCTAGTCTAATACTGGTAACTGTCCTTAAAAGAAAATGATTCGAACCTGTTTTATTCATTTTTTACGAATTGTTGACGATGAATATCTGCCGACGTATGACTATGTAACCCAAATTTGCAGAAAAATGATTAAACAATCAAACTTAAACTGCGTACTGTGATGTGTATGTAACCTTAATGGTTTTCCAAATCTTATCCAAAATTTTGCTATTGGTTCAACGGTAAATGTTCTAACTGCCGAGTTGTCAATGAGGACATTGGAGTACAAGAGATATACCAGTAGTTAAACTAAACTTATTAGCATTTCTTGCACAGTAAGAGCCGGATTGAAACTCTGGACCATTAAGCCAGTAGTGAGAGACAGCGAGCAGCAGACAAGCAATACCAGTTAGACTACGCGGCCGTTGGGGCATCCCCTTGTTTTTTAGAATACGTATGGCATATGCTACCATTCCACCCTTCTAGACAACTTCAGGCACTTTGATTACCCGGGAGGACGGGCTACTCAACTCTCATCTTTTATAGGCGACAAGTAAAAATGGCGTCTTGCACTAATGGACTACTACCGGCATCCAACGAGCAAAAAATAACCCATTAACCCCGAAAAAAGGCCTGCTAGATCAGTGGATTTTAAGAGTCCGTGGCATATTGAAGGAAGCCCACTGACACCATAGCGATCTTGTTAAGTGCATTGCACACTGCAAACTTGGAGTTGGAGTGACGATAATCTCCCATCTGACCGTCGGCGCTGATCACGTGACTGGTAGTGGGGGACTAGCAGGTTGTTCGCTCTGCTCTGCGAGCTGCTGCCAGCAAGGGGCTGCTGTAGTCTACATGTGCGCTAGGAAGGCAGTCGAGGAGACGGCAGACTACCTTAATGTGATTGTCATCGCCACCACTGCCCTAAACCTGCACTAGCAGCATCCTCACGGAATCTATAATACCTCATCGACTGCGACCACACGCACGCACAGACTCACACATATACCTGGCCATAAAGCACACTATCGTTGCTAAATAGATTTCGAATGCGGTACTGACATTAAAGGTAGGTGCTCAACTTCATTTCCAATCCTATATTCATTTTGTTTCAACAAATATGCAATATCATGATACATTAACTGATGATCATGACCCCATCCTATTTTGACGCTTACAATTTACTCCTACCTTAGTAGACCGCGTGTGAGTACGAAACGGCTATTACATGTTGCTACAATAGTGATAAAGATCATTACAAGAACTAGTTATCCCTTAATCTACCTTTACAAACTCCCCAATGCATTAAGCTCTCAGGTTTTCCACTACAGCCTGAATTTAATTCAATTTAGAGCTCCGCTAGGACGCTCTGTTGGCATTACAATTGCACTCAGTAGTTCCAGGTTGAGGCAAATGTGCTGAAATTGAACAGGACAATGTGGAAATGTGCGGAGTACATTACAACGCTAAAGAATTTGCAACAAAACGACTCGGCGTTGATTTCACACTTTCTTGGGAGTGATTTCCTAAAGCACGCATTTTATTCCATTTTTAAAATGCAATAAGCAAAGTAGCAGAGAAAAAGAGACAGGTAATTCCAAGATTACTGCCATTCATTACTTTGTAATGGATTTACGAATTGATACAATAACATACCCTCTCTTAAGTCAAAACATATAACGCTCTTTTCGTTCATGCATATGTTTGACATATGCTGTGGCATAGCTTTGCAATTAATGGCAATTTTAGATTTGAAATTCGTGCTCGCCATCTGGTGCCTTATGAATCATGGTTAATTTATCAAGCTAGATCAAAAGTGCAACTGTGATTTTTTTTACTAATTGCAGGTACTGCTATTGATTTTATTAATTAAGCTAGTCTAAATGATAAAGTATTATATACCAGTTTGAAAAACTGCAGAAATCGTTTTGGAAAATGGCTAAGGTCAAAAAAGTAATGAAAGCTTCAATATTGGTATAATAGTGTTCATACTGATTTTGACTACAAGGTAAACATGTTAGCTGATAGAACACATCAAGAACTCCTTTGAGGTTTCAGAAAATTCGATTTGATAGAAACCACAGAATATTTACCACATCGGTAATACTGCTTAACTGCCTTGGGGGTACCTATATGTAGCGCATAGCTGTATCTAACACGTATTATTTTGTATATGGCCGAGGAAGCAGCACGTAATGGTCACTGTGTAATGGCAATGGGAGGAGCGGTTCTCTTTATCTATAGTATGTGCATACGCGGCAATGTCGTGTTTAGATCAGATAGAGTGTATGAGGTGGAGTAGGGAATGTTATTAACCCATTAGCATAAGGGAATCCAAACTGCTTTGACAACTTTCAAAAATTTACCACATTTTTGATGACAATTAGATTATGATATTTGTAGAGGGACTATTAAATCCATCACGAACACTGCGTTCAAATCAAATACCTATATATCTATACGTATTGCTTTTAAAAGAGATGTTTCTCTATGTGTGAGACCCTAATGTTCGCATCAGGTGTAGATAGGTCAAGCCTATGTTGCATTTGTAGGGTTAGCGATAGAGAAACTTATTAAAGATGACAACATTTTTTTCACATGCTTTGATTCTAACCTGTTGGAAAATGAGATTTAGGAACTCAAACTCTGCTTTGGTTCATCTATCCCACAATTTATATATTGACTGAATACAATGTAAAGGCACTACGTTGCACATGTTCGTGAGTATGGCGTCATTACTGTTAAGTTTAGACTTGGCAATTATATGTAACATTCCCGCAGAAAATAATCTTATGTTTAAGCACTAGTATCCGTATGTATGGTAGTAGCCATGGCATTTAAGATACAATTGAAATTCTTTGCGCCCAAAATTGAAAGTCATCGTAATGGTTATAAGGGTTGCTGTCACATATAATCAGATTTGTGCTGAACGGTTCTGCACTTCGTGGCATTTAGAGGGTTCAGTTCATACTTGCTAGCAAGTAGAACATGGTTCATCTTATCAGTGTATATAAAAGCTGGTTTCGCGGCCTCTATGAGACTGGATAGACAAACAAGATCTTTCAAGATATTTAAGGGTGATTGAACGAGGCGTTTAAGTCATCATCTCACTTATGACTAGACATAGGCTTTTGCACATACCCACGATTAATCTAGATTTTGATTTTTCAAGCAAAATTCAAAATATGAATATTTCGCATGTGATATGAATGTATATTGTGAAATTGCGCAAGACTTTCATATATGATTCTGAAACTTGAAACGGACAAATATAGAATCAATTGTCCTAAATTTCAGTTTGATTTTTTCATTATGTATGTTCATGTTTTGCAAAGGACATGATAGATACAACTTTTTCTAATTGTGAAAGTGCCTTTTGACATAGTTCGAAAACTAAATTTGTAAGTATTTCGTCTTAACAGTTACCTAAACAGCTATTTCTCAGGAAAGTATTTTTTCCATTTGATGGTATGTGTAAATGTGTAAAATATTGCCCGTGTTCTCGCGTAATTTCAAAGTTGCTGATTGCACTGGAAAAATAAACTTGGTGCTGCCCCACTAATAAATATGGCCACTCAAATGTAATACATTTTATTTAATTCAAGTGTTTTTATTTAAAAAGTTTCACAATCTTAAAATAATTTAAAAAAATTCTTCGTTGATGTATTACATTTACATGTATTACATGGAGATACACTCAATTTCTTTTTGATGCTGCCCTAAGACTAAATATGGCGAATCAAATGTATAAAATTTTGATTTATCTTAGGCTTTATGAATTAAAAATATTTTACAATCAGAAGGTAATTTCTAGATTTAATCGTGGGCGTAGTACATTTTGAAATTTCATAACTTAAAAAGTAGAACGTTCCGTTTTAATGTGAAGTCCTTGATAATAATGATAATAGTAATAAAAATAATAATTGAAATTTTAGATTTTTTATAATAATACTAATAATACAAATACTACTACTACTACTAAAATACTACTACTACTACTACTACTAATGATAATAATAACAATACTACTACTCCTACTACTACTACTACTACTACTACTACTACTACTACTACTACTACTAAAATAATAATAATAAATAATGATAATAATTGGAATTGGACTTCCTCGATAGATGGACACTTAACGCATTGAAGTTTAGTGGATGGGAAACATCCAATTAGTTCCTAGCAATTTGAGTGAGGATCAGCTTCTTGCATTTACTTTGTTAAAGATATCGGCCCTCCAGGACAGAAATTAGTCATGTAATTTAAGGTGGCACAACTCCAAATCTCTCAATTGTGAGAGTACACAACCGAGCCTAAATGGTTCTGAAATGTTAATGGTTTTTCAATAAGCTAGACGAATAGCTTTCAGCCTTTAGCAAATCCTTTGGGAGGGGCTTAGTCCTGGGTCAGGTCATCACTGTTCCTGTTTAATTCCAGCGTTAGATGTTTTAGTAGCATGGATGGGCATGTTTAAGCAATCCTGGATGACGTGGTTCAGTACTGAGACACCTCCCACGACCACAGTACTGAAGACAGCCAGTTAGAGCACCAAGCTAATGGCTTACAGGCAACCTAGCCTGGAGCTATTGGCATTCCGCACAGAGCTAATGCCATTATGTTTCATGCCAAGTACTAGTAATTGTGTACTTGCTGACCCTCTAGCAATCCTCTCTTTTTTCCATATTCCCACGCAAGGTTCCAGTCTATATATTTGATAATACTAATAATATAATGATAATAATTGGAATTTATATAAAGCCAATTCTTTCATAAAATGCTCAAAAGGATTATAATGCACAAGCAGCTCCTTGATGTACTTAGGTGCAAGTCCATTGCGTGCCTTGTATACCAGCAGTAAGACCTTAAATTGGATGCGGAATTTGATTGGTAGCCAATGAAGCTTGATGAGAACAGGTCCGATAAGTTCATACTTGCTGGTTCTCGATACTGTCCTTGCCGCACTGTTTTGTAGTCGCTGCAGCTTTGCAATCAACTCCTGTTGTATTCCAATTAGGAGAGCATTTCAGTAATCCAAACGAGACATCACCAGTGATTGCATCACTGTTTTTATGGCATCTTATGTAAACACACGTCTCGCTTTTCCAATATTCCTCAGGTGAAAGCTAGATTTTTTCACGACACTTTTGACATGGGGTGCCATGATCAATTGAGAGTTAAACACAGCTCCCAGATTTCTCACAGGTCAGATGCAACGGACAAATCCATCCCCGCTACAGAGAATGACTTAATGTTCAGTTCAGCTAGGCGTTTCTTAGAGGCGAATAGAATGATCTCAGTCTTGTCATTGTTGTGTTTCAGCTTGTTCTGAGACATCCAGACACTAATGTCACACAAACATTTCTCAAGGTTTAAAAATTCACGTTGGACAATTGCGTTATCACTTGTCTTATTGAATGGTAAGCAGAGCTGGGTGTCATCAGCATAGCCATGATTGTTCAGATTGTAGAATCGGATTAGCTGTGCCAGAGATATGATGTATATTAGGAACAACAGTGCGCCCAACACAGATCCCTGTGGTACAGACCACAGGATTTCCTGATTTTCGGAGAAGTCATCATTGATTTTAATCCTCTGTTTCCAGCCTAGCAGGTACGATTTGAACCACTGTAGAGCAGATCCTTTAACTTTAAGAACTGACTCCATCCCAGATAAAAGGATGGAGTGATCGATTGTAGCGAAAGCAGTGCTATGATCGAGTAACACAAGGATGCATGGGGAGCCCCACCCTGATCAAGAGTGCAAAGGATGTCATTCTGTACCCGCACAAGTTTGGTCTCAGTGCTATGACATGCTCTGTATGCCGACTGCATGGGTTCATGTAGCCGATTAATAGTCATGTAATTGGTAAGTCTCGCTGCAACTGCCCTTTCCAATACTTTTGAAAAGAATGATAAGTTGCTTACAGGGCGATAGTTCTGATATTTACATCAGAATGACTATAAAACGCACGGTCGTTTCTTTTGTTCTACACGAATAGGAGAATATACAAACTGTGAAATAGTAATGGTCGTCAATATTTAGTTTCGTCTTAGGCTTTGGTTTCAGGCGGATAATATAATATGTTTCCTATATTTGCTGCACTTCCCTTAGATACATTACTAGTACTATAATCCAGAGGGTTAACAAAGGTTCAACTCAAAGGGGAATAGACCTAGTTTAAGACATAAGGTGATTTGTGTGTTCATTTGATGAACATCTTCAAAGAAAGAAGAGCGTCCCCAGATCCCCGATACATTTTCACCACCTGCTCACCTATCATCTATCATCATCATGGTTAAAAGTTACTGGCAAGCTAATTCAATAACACGCTCGATGGTTGAAAAAGTTTCTGTAAACTTACAGTGGGTTTTTTTTAATTGGGAGTTACACGGTTTACAATAATGCATTTCTAGCTACTGTATACACACAAATGTAGCCAATACGATATTTGGATAAATACATAGATACACACACACACACACACACACACACACACACACACACACACATACACACACACACATATATATATATATATATATATATATATATATATATATATATATATATATATATATATATATATATATATATATATATATATATATTTATTTATTCAGTTATATTTTTCGTGATACATGTACACTTACTTATAACAATATTTTATTGGCTATGTGTGGGATAGTTACATGCTTCATCGCATCAACCCTTTAGTTTTATTTCAAAAACATTTTAAACTCCCTCCTGACAGTTGAAAGAAGTCATCGGTATTTATTCCTGGTGCATTTTTTGAAGTAACCTAAATCACCTACCAGGCTTCAAGAGAGTGTCTAAGAATGCTATTACCACTCACCTTCCCATAATGCGAGCGTAGCTCTATTTCTGTTTCTTATTTTCAACTTTCTTTTCTTTTCTCTTTTTAAATTGTGTATGCAGTCATTAAAGTACATATTTGCATTCATAAATAATACACAGACTGGGAATTATGTGTGCATTGCACTGAAAAAACACTATGGTTCACTCAATTTCCGATGGGCATTTCCACCCTATATAGTGCCACAACCTATTGCGTTGGCGCCATGTCGTCGGATAGTAAACCTCCCAGGGGTATAAAAGGATGCTCTTTCCCTTAAATTCAGGACTTTCCACGCTCCTTGTCAGAATAGTATTCGGTTGTTTATTTCGACATGTAGGTCTCAATGGGACAGCCTTAGTCTGTTTAAATCTGGCTTATGTGTGCATGGGCGTATACATAAGGGAGTACAACTGTATCTTGGGAACAAAATATATCAATGTTACATTGATATATTTTGTTCCCAAGATACATAATTCAGACATGTTGGAATGGAATTTATTTCTAGTTATCAAAACTCTCTCATAGTTCTATGGTATGTTCTAAGTTGTTAGATCAAACGATCCATATAGATAGAAAGAGTAAAGCGGTAATATATTTAACTGAAAAGTATATTTTGAGGGAAATATACTAGTGTGTTTATTATAATCCAATCAGCCACACGCCTTTAAATAGTTTGCAGTTCTTTTTTTGTACTTTCTATTGCTACATTAAGTTATGATTTGTAAATATATGCTGCTGCTTTTTGTAACTTTGCCGTATTAATGATTTATATTTTGAATCAGCATGAACTTTAACAGACAGTAAATAATGAGCATACAATACAATACAATTGAATCAAGACGCAACTTTGGAAAATATGTTTGCCTATAGGGTATGTTTCTCGATTGAAACACATTCACAGCAAAAACTGGACCATGTCCATGAACCTTCTCTGATTATTACTATCATTATTCTTCTTCTCCCTATTCTTCTTCTTCTACTACTTCTTCTTCTCCCTATTCTACTTCTTCTTCTTCTTCTACTTCTTCTTCTCCTTCTTCTTCTTCTTCTTAATTATACTAGATCTAGTATCATTATACAATTATACTTAGAATTGTACATAAAGAAGAAGAAATAATAAAGACATCTTGAGGTCTATAGATTTATGTCAGCTTGTACAGAGGTGAATCACATATATCAAGGATACATACTAACTCAACATTTTGTCTGTACTTCATTTGCATACTATAGTATGGTGCCGAAACCTTTCTCATGAAAATGTGAATATGAATGGACAAATACATTACAGAAGGTTCCACACTAACGATGACCATTATTTTACCACTAGACTTTCGACAATAACAAAAGCTCCGCGGTTTAAAAATCTGACCCAAAATGATTGCTGAACCCGTAATGTAACCCAAGTAGCCACCACTTCTATCGTGCCGTACCAGAATTAATCACAAATGACCATAATGCACACTTGGCCTTTTATTCGATACTTTAGAGTGTATGATGAGAAATAGCCCCTTCGTATCGCCATCATTAACCCTCATTGTGTTTTATGTACAGCGACTCTACCCTTTTCGCCATATATTGTGTAGTTGCTTGTAGCGCTTTTAACTGGCTGTGGCTATTTTATACCCGCCCACACTTAACAGAGCAGACAGGATGCGGCTGCGACGGATAAATAAAGGTTAAGGTGCTCCTTTACGTATGCAATAAAGTATTGCTCGAATACATATTGATATATTATGGATACTAGTAGATTCAAATATACATGTAAAACAAAACAAACGCGGTTATTACATCAAATATGAAATTTCTAAAATGTTTTGACATTTCAATTTGACGCAGATATTATTTTGAGGACGAAATCCAATAAATTGAAATGCATAGAATATGTGTGAACTGCAGAACAGTTATATTCGTGATTATCTCATGTAATTAGTCCTCCTTTTAGTTGCGGCTTCGTTCAAGCATTTTGCATTCCTTCGTCGTATAAGGTTTAGACATATATGCAAACATATAGTTAAAATTGATATTATATCGTAGCAATGGAAATTTCGAATTTTTGAATAGTGACCTTTTGAATACTAAATACAACTAATTCTACGAGCAAGCTAGTGTGCAATACATTATATCACCCTTCAATGGAGCCAGAGATATTTTTGGAGTTTGAGGCAGCACGATTTACATTGATGACTTCCACAAGATAATCAAGCCAGGCAATTTCCTTTAATTATTCATCAGTGTGCGACATGAAATAAATGAGATATTGTGATGAGGGTCACAGCAAGAAACACACACTGCCATGTAGGACCTAGTATTTCATTTTTAAGTGCCACTCCATGAGCATACATAAATGATCCATCTAATGGTAACTTAATGTGTAATTAGTCCATTTAGTATTGCAGTCTGGTGTTGATAAAGATTACAGTGCCGAAACAGATTTTACCATAATTTTATTCAGAATTCTACAAAATACCTCTGGCGAATAATTTTCTGTACATAGGAGGTGTGGCGGTTATGTTTTAGGCTCCTGAAAAAAATAGTTGACTACACATACATGTACGTCACATGGTAATGTGAATACCTTTTGCATACCAAGCAAATCATTCAGCCCACACCATCCATTGATTCAATGATGATTAGAGGAGTACTAAAAACGTACAAAAAACTGCAGATATATATTTGTCTATAAAAGGCAATGTTTTGTAATACATCCGCGAAAAACATCAGTCTATCTAATTTGGCATGGCCTAGAATGATGTTAGATAATTCAGGCTGACCACGGCGATTGGTGTCGTTGACCTATATAACCTTATGGAGTTCTCTAACACACACACACACACACACACACACACACATATATATATATATATATATATATATATATATATATATATATATATATATATATATATATATATATATATATATATATATAAATATATATACATATATATATATATATATATATATATATATATATATATATATATATATATATATATATATATATATATATATATATATATATATATATATATATATATATACACACATATATATATATATATACATATATATATATATATATATATATATATATATATATATATATATATATATATATATATATATATATATATATATATATATTCTTTATTGACTGCAGACATGCTACAAAAGGTATATATAATAATTAAATCCTAGGCAATATAACATAATTGAACGAGAGAATATATCACGGAAACATTGTTAAAAATAAAAGAAATACCAAAAAATAAGAGCTATTATTGTACACTAAAACATCAGAAGAATGATTTCTCGTCGACAAACATTATACTTTCTTACGCGTTCGACTGCCAGGAGATCTGTCCTGTCCTAATGCAAGTAGAAAGGTCAATATACAGAAAAGATGTGGTTAGTTGATTTCACGATAAATCAAATGCATAATGAATCATCATTTATGAAAGACATTGGTTGATGTAACTAGTAATGTAAACGGGCAGTTCAAGTTACTGTGTTTTATCAAAATCCATCTACTCACCCCTTCAGGACTCATTGATCAACTTTTTTAACCAACAGTTCTTCGCTGTTTCAGCATAACATAACTTAGAATTTAGAATTCCGTTTTTCTTCACTAGTCGTGACTAGCCAGCCGTAACTGGTGGAGGAAATCGGAGTACCTAGCAAAAACCACCGCCTAACCCTAAGTCACTGGTAACTTTATCATATGCTTCTATATAACATATTAAATCGTGTGAACATTCAAGACTTGTTCTATACCCAGATATCCCTCCCTCCCAAATATCTAACCCTTACTCATACCGCGCACAAATCCGAGGATAATGAATTACCGGAGTACGGTAGTAGTAGCATTTTCCAATTATCCTGCGCGGTCACCGGAGGCACGTTACGTCCGCCTCTGATACGTTAGCTTTCGATTCATGGAACTCATTAGATTAGCCCAATAAACACACTCCTTCGCTTTGCAGCCTATCACAATTGGGTTCATATGGGCTCCCAGTACCTGAGACCCAATGCATAACAGATTAGCCAATTGGATTAGACAAGGATTTTTTTATTGATGAATATTGAACCAGACTGCTGTACCGGATAGTACACGGTCTGGTGTGTTACAAAGCCGAGTGCTGCAGACAAGTATAAGAAAAAAAATGAGAGTTTGGGGCTTTCCTGCAAAGCGATGTTTTAAGCTTTCAAACTTATCTTTTAAGTTTAATTTGAGAATATTGTGCTTTAGCTTCATTAAATCATGACCTTTCTACTTCCAAGTGTTGATGGGGCCTGTCCTGATAGCCAAATGGTCTGGGTATTGCCACTGACTGCTCATTTTCTCTCACCCCAAATAGATATACCATAAGCCAACCTAATACTCTGGCAGCATATCATAATGGTACAATATTACTATGGCAACACACTATAATCTCAAACATGCACGTGTGCTGTAATATTCGCTGGTTGCTCAAGCTTAGAAAACATAGCTTAAGTAAGACCATCACTTACGCCCACAGGGCGATTAAGACCTGCTAATGAATGGCACCTTCCTCCTCCGCCACACCACACCAGGCGAAGGTAATTAGTTAAGTGCCCTAGCCTGGGCACACATGTAGCTTAAAAACATGAAAAACTCGTCATAAATTATAATTGCACCAACCAGGTATAGCCAGCTTGTATGAATGACAATCAGTAATCTTCCTGGTATTCTTTCTTATATTTTTGCATTTTGATAACGAGCGCACTGGATGTATCCAATCTATATATGGACCAGTAAAGTTTTGAAGAACCGGGTGTCTGTCTGTTCACCCCATTTTTCACAATCGTTGGTGCAGTAACGCAGGCGCGAGAGTTTGATGGAATTCTGGGAATTAGTACCGAGCGCCTTCTACTCCCAACCTGGTGAACTAGACGCGTGTATGCTACTTCTGTCGCTGCGCTTGGTTCCTGACAGTGCCAGCATCATATCATTCTTCATGACATCGTCAAGCTAAAAAAAATAATAACAAGTTATTATAATCTGATACCGATTGTATTGTCCATATTTTCTGAACGTTAGGGATACTACTAATGTGCTGTGGCATTTAAACTGATTAGATGATATTAATAGCATTTTTAAGGTTTCCTTATTAGATTGATAATTTGTATAATTTACCTGGCCAGCATATAGCCAATATATATTTAATTACAAGTTGTGAAATACAGATTGTACTGTATACTGTGATAAATAGTATACTGTACGGTAACTAACTTTGTAGACGTCCTGCACATCGGACGTTCTGCCGCAAACATGCCTCTTAGTGTACCATGATGCTGTTCTATCTTGAACTACATATACGAGATAATAAACGTTTTGGAATCTTATGAGTAATTCAGTACTCACCACATTGGATATTTGGCTATTATGGAATTTTCGAATTCATCACTTTTGCGACCATGGGATGTTATAAGAAAATTGCACCATAAATAAAGTATATGCCCATATAGTCTACTTAAATCAAGCACCACCGCTGCTCACCTCCCTGTAAGACGTACATTGATGTTCCAACCCAAGACAAGCACACTCCTGTGTGGAAATCAGGAGTCGACAGAAGTTCTGACCTTGTGCTGTGATGAGACGCGGCGAAAAGTCAAAGTATGTGGGTCAACCCTCAAATATGTATTAAACAATAAATTTCCCCGTGGCTAAAAGTCAACCTTCTAACATCAAGGTGGCTGGTAGGGGGTTAATTTGTGAATATAGGTAACGTTGATTTTAAGATGTTTACACACGTTAAATCCTACACCCTTTTCCTCATAATCAGACCAACTGTTAGACTAGGCTCCTCGTCCCTGAAAAGTTCACATTCCCTTCTGTGTTGACCTAGCACTGTGGTGTGGCACAAGGTTTGGTAGATGGCACCACCTGATCCTCCTATCTCTATAGGATTCGGGTCATATTCAAACTGAATCCTGGTAAGACAAATGTAAACTAAATTGACCACTATGGCCACCTAGACTATTTGGTGCCTGGTTACAGAAACAAATGACACTAAAAAAACATATGACAGCCTAGAAATCTAGGCTAACCAACTGTGAGTGCCTAGGCCATCGCTCAGCAGAGTAAGAGACCGTCTATTACAGAAGCTCCTATTGGCTTGTAAACAAACAGGAAACGTTTTTGACCCTTTTAATCATTTATCGAATTTCACCAAAACAGAGCCACTTCAAGCATGCATTATGGATATCAAATGTTAACAGATTTGCTTGGAATTTAGCATACATTAGTTACAGCTACGAATATGTAAGACGTAAGCATGTAACAGATTCTCCAATTTTGACTTTGTTGAAAATTGATGGAATCCAAAAGTTGGAAAATGAATTAACCCGAGAAGCTACCTCAAATGCATAAACTCTTTTTTTCTAATTCTGTTATACTTTTATCGATCCTTTAGGCTATCTAACAGTAATACATGAGACTAGCTGGCAGTGTTACCTATTGTTATATTCATATTCTTTCAGCAAATAAAACAACTTTTGAATGCATAGAACATCCCCAGGAGTTCTAAACCTGCAGGTGGAAAACATAAACTCCTGGCAAACAAAACTCCTAACTGATCAGGATTTATCCTTCCCTACCTCGCACCCAGGTGATATGTTTTCGAGAGAGGGGGTTTAGGTGGGCAGCAGCTGCTGGGAGCCGATAGTGAAGTTACCGTCGTTTATGAGTGCCCGCCACATTCATCATGGCTGTAACCTGCGGCTCCGATACCTCCCAATTTCCCCTCGTTAAGCAGCGCGGATCTGCTGCTGAGCAGCTAGTAATTAACTCGGCGAGAGAGGACTCCTAAACTGCGCTAAACAATGGCCATAAGGCAATGCTGAATAATGCCCGTAAACCGGGCAAAGACATGTTTGCGCCATAAACTACCCCGGTGAAATGTTGATGGCCCGATATAGGTTGCTCGACCTTTGTTGTCTCGTAGAAGTGTCTCACTAGAAACGGCCAGAATGCATAAACAATTTTGACCTTTGTATGTCATAAATATATGCATCCACAGTTATCAAATTCATGTTGTACGTGTATGCAGTGAGAGGCGAATGCATCGATTTAACTTTTGAGAGCATATTTTTCTAGCAAAAAATATAAGCGAGCTCTTGAATTGGCATTGATTGTAAAAGGCATAGATGTATATATCTATCTATCTATCTATCTTTCTTTCTATCTATCTATCTATCGATCGATCGATCGATCTAAATAGATAGATACATAGATAGATAGATAGATAGATAGATGTAGATAGATAGGTAGATATAACTATTAGACATGAGAAGACGAAGCATTGAAAATGAAAACGAAATTGCAAATACATGGTTTCGGCAACACAGCGGCTTAAGCAGTCTGTAATTCTACACTTGGACGAATAATGTTGATTTTCAACCAATCACAATCATTTGGTCTATTGGTCGAATTACCGATGTGAACGTCATCAGTGTTGATTATTTTCTACGTTTTATTTTCAAATGGGTGGTTATTAACATATATTTTTGTACATTTGGATCAATACAAACACTGAGCATACACTAAAATAAAATGCAATACACCAATGGTATAGATTGTAACTTCTCTTTGCTTCATCATATATTTGCATTTATAAGCATGTGTCATGACAGTGCATATGCAATTAATCTAAGGTTCACCATTGTCATATCTCTCATTGTTGTATCGCATTGACACATACAAACGTTACATGATTTTACCGATAGCACACCCATCACTGCTGCATCGTATCAATACATGTAAATGTTACATGCTTTTACCAATGTCACACCTCTCATTGCCATTGCTGCACTGTATGGATATACGTAAATGTTTACATGCTTTTACTAATAGCATATCTCTCATTGCTGCCTCGTATCGATACATGTAAATGTTACATGATTTTACCAGTATCATATCTCTCATTGCTGCCTCGTATCGATAAGTATGAATGTTACATGATTTTACCAATATCAATTCTTTCATTGCTACATCATATCGGTACATGTTAACAGTACATGCTTTTACCAATAGCATACCTGCCATTGCTACATCATATCGGTACATGTTAACAGTACATGCTTTTACCAATAGCATACCTGCCATTGCTACATCATATCGGTACATGTTAACAGTACATGCTTTTACCAATAGCATACCTGCCATTGCTACATCGTATCGATACATGTTAACAGTACATGCTTTTACCAATAGCATACCTGCCATTGCTACATCATATCGGTACATGTTAACATTGAATGTTTTTACCAATAGTATACCTGCCATTGCTACATCATATCGGTACATGTTAACATTGAATGTTTTTACCAACAGTATATCTTTCTTTGCACCACCGTTTCGATAATGTTAATGTTACGTGATTTTCCCAGCAAATTAATACAGGGATCACCTGGATGATCCAGGCGTCTGCTAATGGGATGCTCTATGACTGGCTTTATATACTAACAGGTGTAAGTATCGTGCAGCCCACTAGAAAGGAAAGAGTTAATGGCTTGTTAAGGTTTAAGCCAATAGGTTGCACCTGGGGAGTAGTGGTGAAGTGGATCTAAATGTTGCGGTAAGCGCGGAGGCTTGTATCGTACGGAGATTAGCACTCGTTCGCCTTCCAGTAACCAGCTCTTGACTCGCCAAGAAGGACTTCATGCAATGAATTATTAAAGAGACCAATTGGGCCTGCGCATATTTCTCACTACTAACACCATAGCAGGAAGACCTCTTGCCCGCAAAAGCTGCCCCGGTCGCACTCGCTACAAAATAGATTCAATTATGGCATATGCGCCCATGTCTTTATGCTGATATACTGTTTTGGTGTGCAGGGGTAATATTGGGTACACGTTGCCAATTGGACTTTCCCATGAATAAGCCTTGTATGGCGTGCAGTGCGAAGACTAATCAAACGTGTACCTTATCAGGTGGTTTCCATATTGACTAGAATGTAAAGCCTCTTTTCCGCGCACAAATTTTGCACCTAGAAACAAAACTTGGCCGGTTCTGGGTAGAGTACTATTGTGGCATTGTGAAGACCTATGGTGGGTATTGGTATGAATCTGACCTAAGGCAAATGTGTCACGAGTGTTGTTTTATGTGTGTTTTTTGCTATGATTCATGTGCTACTGATCTGTCACTTCTTGCTACGTACCATTGCTCAGTAAAGCACCACAGACCTGTGACTTATTCCTTCCCTTTTAAAAGAGGAAGAGCCTCCCAAATGTACATTTTGTGATTGTCTCTTGATTATCAAACATATCTTATTTGATCGTGTTGATTTTATTAAATCCATAAATAGACATTTCAATATAAATAGCTTTTAGAACTCTTTAAGAAATTTCCTCCAGTCTGCATCTTATTTTATTCACGTGAGATTATGGTCTGTTTTACAAATTGTGACACATTTAAAGAATTTATTTTTTCTTAATCCATGCATGAACTACTTATGATTTGAAGTTTGCGCATTGTTTGGTGGGCATTTTCATGTTTATATTGCGTTGTTGTTGTTTTCTACAATATCAAAGAATCATAATTCAATAAAGATTTTATATCACGAAATGGCCTTTATGTGCCAATATGCCTTTGACCACCCATCAATTCATTCATATCACGATGCTGGATATTTTGAAGGCAAAACGTTGTATATTTGATACCTGTAATAGAACCTGTACCCATTCACCTTTGACGCAGAATTATCAAAATTAAATCCTAAGTAAGTCAGAGCTAGTTTCTCCACTGTCTGTGGTTTCAATTTGGATGCCTGAGACATGTACGAAAGGTACCAGTTACTTGGGCTACGTTTTTCCTCATTCATGTTCGCTTTTGTTGTGTATTGAGTTCTCTTTTTTGCAATTTTCTGTTCATTATAGTTCTCCTCGCTTTATTTCGTTTTTCTGTATTGTTAACTATATCGGTTTATTTCATGTATACATATTTTTTCATGTTTTGTGGCGTGATCAATAAAATATCTAACTATATACATAAAGGCATTTCACTTATTTCAATCCCAATGCTATACAAGTACGGTTGTAGATGCAAAGCATCAATAGTCAAAAGGCGGGGCCAAGTTATTTATGAACTTGTGAGGGAACCGGATGTATAAAGAACATTAACATTATAGAGGAAAATAATTTATAATGACTAGATTTGTATCATTTTTGTAGAAATGAAACAAATATCGGAATTCTAGGCGCAAGCTGGATACTTCGAAATCTCTTGGTTGCGCCAAGCTACTTGGGTACGCATCAGTTTGGTTACGTACCAGTTTGGTTACGAAGTCTCCTGATTTCATTCTATACACATAGTAGACTAGTGGCAGTCCTATAAGCCGCTTCACGCCAACAATAGATGGTTGGCGATACCAGTCCCTAATCCGTGACGTGATTGTGAGACTGGCGCTAGTCTACACACACAGTCATTTTTTTCTTAGTAATTTTCCTTCCTATACTGAAAAATATACTTTATGTCCGCTTAAAATATTTTATATATTTGAAAACTTCATGCTAAATTAAAATAAGGAAGGCACGATTTTCCGCGGCAAAGGCAACATTTATATTATAACCAATCAGAATAGAGAATTATATTCAGTCCGGCCTCAGGATTTAGAGCACGTGACGTCTTGCCCATGAACATCTCAAAACAGCTTCCCAGGTAGGCGCGGCCTGAGGGCCCCGCTAATGATGTAAGTTGTTGGAAGAAAAAAATGTCTATATGTTTTCAAAAAATAATTCCAACATGATTTACGAGATGATTTTATTTATACGGATTTATATTGTTGCAGACGAGCAATATGTTTACTCTTGACGAGTACATTACGGTTTTACACATTACGAGTACATAAGATGTTATGGTTAAATTCTCTACGGGATTGTAAGACGAATGCCTTAACTGGAGAAAGCACACACGAAAGCTTCTTGATAAATTATTCCGCTACTATATGTCTCATTGTGTGCATCTCAACTCCAAATAATCATTCCCACACAAGACGGCGCGATGTCTAGAGGTTTGTCGCCATGTAGATCATAGACCGAGGGCGGACAGGATATGAATTGGTCTGGGATTCTCCAGACCATTATATCTGCTATTTATGCTCAAGGCTTCCTGTGGTAATGCCTACGCGTGATTTTTGCACATCTAGCCGTCATAGACCTGTGGTTTAACAAGTGTATTTGTATTCCTTTGCGCTTTATTCATATGGAACTTTTCCCCCTAAGAATCAACTTGGGCATTTGAAATGGCGATGGATGTGGAAGAAATGGTCACAATTACGTATACGCATAAAGCATAGATCCATCTTTTGCCAATCGATGACAGTTTTCCGTCTCTTTTCCTTAGTATATATATAGCTAAATGCAGATGAAGATCGTTAATCTACTTATGCTGCTGATGATGATTATACTTCTCCCTCCTCTTTCTTCTATTCTCCTTCTCTTCCTCTTTCTTGTCCTCCTCCTCGTCCCTGTCATCGTCCTTCCCCCTTCTCCTCCTCCTCCTTTCCCCCTCCTCCTTATCCTCCTCCTCCTCCTACTGCTCTCACCTCTGTCGGGTTCCAAATCCGGCCGAGCTTGTGGAAAAGTTGCCTAGGTGACTGCGGTTGGGTACTGTTTTTCAACGGGTACTCCTCTAATATTTGTTGGAAATATCTTATGATATTAGTAATGACATTTCTAGGTACTTATAAGTTCTTCAATGGCGAAGTATGAATTACATATATCAATGTATATATAAATGTATGAATTGCATCACTCCTATTGGCATGGAAATCTATTGGAACCAAATCAAATCTAAAGTGAAAATGGCGTTGCAATTTAAAAAAAACATTCGACTATTGCAATTCAAAAGGTTTAGATAGCTACCAACAAAAGCCCCCCTAAAGTTTCTGTTCATACATATATATTCAGGTCTCACTCTCTGCTAAGATCCTAGGTTTTTGTGCGGACCATAAGTTCTGTTTGGCTGTATCTGAACAGGCTTACGACAGGAAATGACTGTTTAAAACTGACGAGGCAGATGCAGCGTTTTAAGAAGGATAGCGGCCATTAGGCGGGTAATACATCTTACATGCTGTCAGAGCGAAGTGACGAGAGAATATAAATCTAGTCTGCAGGGAAGACAATTCTTTCTCCGCTGATCTATAGGGGAAAAAGCCCTTCAGTTGTTACACAGAAATGCAGCAATTTAAACCGTCTATGCCTCCTCGGGATGATGACGTAATACTGGTTATCTTACTAATGATGCTAGACGTTAAACCAATTACGTGTTCTCCAGTGTAAACGGAACAGCCAAAGAAACTCAGAATTTTAAGGTAGAAGGGTCGGCCAGGGAGTGAAGCTTTTGGTGCAATTCCGGCAATCGCAAATTTCCATAACAAAAAAAGAGTACAGTAAAGACATTTAATTCCCTGATTCCCATCCGGTTGCCAAGGTATTAGATACAATCTCATGATTGTGACGACCAGTCGCTGGCGGATGACGTTAAGTGGAAAAGTGTGGAATGTTGATATCCCTACTATATAGTATTGAACCTTGTTCATGTGGCAATATTTTCTATTGTGCAGTATTGGCATTCATAAGTCATAATGCCGGGAAGTTGTGATGTGGTTTGTAGAATACTTTCTTATAAAAACAGTTTTTTTTAACCTGCATTGCTTAAAATTATATTCTAAACAAAATCAAGCAAGAAGCAGTTTTATATAACCAAATATCAATATCAAAATGACAGAGGAATTGCCATTTTATGTTCATAAATCATAATCGGTAAGGTGGTAGGTGGTTTTTGGATTCTTTTAGCAAAAACATTACTGGTGAGATGCTAGAAGGCGGCCTTCAAAGACAGGTGACCTTTACCTTTCCAGTCACTTTTTACGTGGACAAGTGGACATCACTATTGCTGGAGTATTTAGTCAAATGGTCTGTTTCGACGGATTATTTCTTGAGATTGTTTGAGTCGGTAACCTGCACGTATCGATCTCCAATGCGAATCGTAAATTGTTCAAAACTTCCTCAATGGCTAACCAGCGTACGCAGCTCCAGGAGAACTTGAACCCCTTGTTTGCAAGCGTGGGAGCCTTACGTCTTTACCACTAAGGCTAGATATTTCGTACCCAAACCATGGATGAAACTCAGGTTCTTTAGTTGTTGGCTCGTAAAGAGAAGGAAACATAGACATGGACACAGGTGTATATGTGACAAAACAACGCTGCATAGGTACCACGCACAGCTCACCACGTTGCTATCGTAACCGAGCTAACTTGCTAAAGAGGCTCCAGCTTAGACTCAGATGAGATCTGACACTTATAAGCTTAGCGTCTAAAAATAAGACCACGACGAACATGTACGTTCGATCAGCAAACATTTTCAATTTTTTTAGATCTGGGTTACAGGTATGATATGGCACATATGAAAGTATCTTGATAATGAAGCAATATTTTGCAAGTATAATTCATTGTAAATTGTTGCAACTGTTTAGTTTAAAAATCAATTTCTTTCAAACATTGTTCTATCTATTTATTTATCTTTAAGGTTTTCGACCACGTGAGAATTCCAAATATGTTACGATAGGCAGGTGTGTTGATGAAATATGTTTTTTTTCATACATGGGCGTCGTGTCTTTGGGTTTAATCATAGAGGGATTGACGCACATGAGTAGATGACATATACCACACGCCTCACCTTCAAGGCAGTATTAAATATCTGAGTCGTTCACCTCCCGGGGGTTGCATGTAGGGGGAGGGAGGGCTGGCAGGTCAGGGACGTTTATGCGTGGACTGTAGCGACTGGCTAGTTCGAACCATATTCCTTAGTAAGATTATTGGATCATTTTTTCAGTGATGAGAATACCGTTATGTTTTGTTTATTTTCCCTAATTATCTGGATATCTGAAACAAAATACATTTTACACATTTACAATTCGCACGAGTATGTAGTATTTTGCGAAAACATGAGTTGGATATGGCACAGTTATGTATGGTGCAGTGATTCAGTGAAATACAGTACCGACTTGTAATTACTGCACTAAATGCGTGGGCACCCTGAGCAATTAATAGACGACCTCATACACGATTGCCACTGAGTTTACTGGGCATGGATGCATGGGTGACCTTACAACTGAACGTAGCTTTGATTCGCCAGCTACGTTGGTCATTGATGTGCTTGTCTTATCTTTAGATATGCTATCCATGGGTGTTGTACAACCAGGCACTGGCAGACGTCTGGTGGACCGGGACAAGGAATGAAATGCCTGTATTGTTCTTCTTTGTTCCCGGTTGATGAGTACTTGATGTAAAATGGTTCATTGCTGTAGGGCTTTTCTCATGAAAAGTCCGTCTAGTCCACTCGTTGCAACCTCTAATATAATACTTTCGCGAATATAATGCTGCATGCAGTTCTGGCTAAATATAACACGTATGGCCTTTGAGGAGCTCCTTGCAGAAGGTCACTCGATGACCTCACAGATCAGAGAATTCAAATTGGGTCGTATCGTCCTTTCCATTTCTCGGGAAAGACGCAAACATGCCAATTAGGCCCTGACGGCTAAGAAGTGATGAGACAATTGTATTAATTGTTCTGCTGATTAATGCTGTCTTTTCCATGCAGCCGGCTGGTACCACGTCGAATCAAAGCCGGTGAGGGAGAAATGAAGAGGTCTCCCTCCTCAGTCACTATAACATACATCAGCGGCGTGTGCCCAGAATACAATGATGGAAGATCCTTGGAAAAAGTAGTGCTTGTAAAATCCGCAGGCTTGTCCATTTTAATCCATTTGCTCACGAGGCAGAAGGAGAACATAGAACTAAAATGAGAATCAACATGTGTTTAGATTATGCTTAATATACAACTTTGATTCTTGATAGATTGAGGAAATTATAAATCTTAAGCATTTGCGAATTGTACGATACGAATACATGGCAAATATATTTGGTATGATATTGTGCAAAATTCGTCCGCTGCTCATGGAATAAGGGAGCAAGATGATTTGAGCATTTATATCTTTCATGTTTAAAATAGAATTATAGCAAATATGTGTGGTATCAATTTCAGCATAATTCGCTTCTTGTATACGAAAATAAGAGAGAGGGCAAGAAAATTTGAAGCCTTGAACACATTTAACTATAAGAATACAATGGCATATGAATGACGTTGGATTTGAAGCAGAGCTATTTTCATTTACCTTAAAGATAAAAAGGACTACCTTAAAGATGAATCACAACGTACTTCAGAATTATCACATAACGGAACTACCACCTAGTACATAGCAGAATTGATAATTATCAGATAATCATATTTTACACTGCAAGAGAAAATATTGAAATTTCATAGTGCATAGTGACTGACCTAGAGATAAATATCAAAACGCTTTTTCAATATTTCATTTAGGTATTTTGAAAGAAAAATCTTTGGATAAAAACCCTTATATTTACACTGCATGTATGTAAGGATAAAGACACACGGATCAACATCAGCTAGTAATTGCTTTATTTTCTCATCTGAACCAAGGCCTTAAGCAGGGGTATTTCTTATAGCATATGCATTGCCTATGTGAGCAAGTCAATTGAATCAACCAGGTATTCAGCAAAAATAACGTCGAAGGCCAGACAGCCAACAAAAGCAACCAGATTTCATTTTGTGCAATGAATAGAAGCAAAATAATACACGCACATTCCGAGAACATGCGAGGGTTCAGTTGATAATGTAACATAGCATAAAAGCAATTTGCTTGATGTACGTAAGCACGCTCTGATAAAATTGCATTATGGACTCCGTTATTATTTGTAACATTATTATTACCATATAAGTATAATCATACCCCATAGATAGGCATGCATATTCGTTAGGTATACGTCTAGTTTGTTTCTCCAACTATTTTGTTGTTAACTCTATACAAGTGAACATTTGTATACGCGTTAATCGAATCAAATAGAGATACTGTATATGAGGGCTCTAGTAGAGAGTATTACATAAGGTTATGCGCGGTTTCGAATATACATGTATTTCTCTTCCGAGACATTTGTGAAGTTATTCGCTGATCCATGTAAAGTCACCCAGTTTCTGTCGACCCACATATTACAAATATAAAAGCAGACACCTTTGCTCATTCAACTTTCTAAGAATAATATTTCAAATTTACTCTCAATTGGTCGGTTCAATCCGAAATGTGATCTTCATATTTATAGGTTTCAGAGAATCCATTGACAACCTTTTGATGCAAATTTTCACTTTATAGTAAAAGGGAGTTTAGGAATATGATAAACACATTATGTGGCTTACAATATTATATGTGGTGACGCCTTCTGATAAAGTATTGTATTGTTTATTGACCATGATCGTATGCACGAAAGTACAAATACAAAATTAATAATAAACGAAATGACCATTGGTACAGGTAACCCAGGGGTGGTGCACTGAAGAAACAGGTTGACATGGATTTAATACCCTTAAAAGAAGGGTTACCATACGCTTTCATAAGGGACACCACCCAAATAGCACATCCAGTCAAATGAGTGGTAATCCCTACTTCCCCACATCGTCTAGAGAAACGGGGGGACTTAACCCCCCCTTTCCCTCTCATTATTATCTCCCTGCACCTCTGGTTACTTGCTCTCCCAGAGATGATCCAGAAATTACACATGGTTTCAACACTCACTCCCCCAATAGTTCCACCTCGTAACCATGTACTGACACTAGTAGGATTATTTCTCATTATATCGTTTATAACCTCATCTAGGGAGTACAACTCATCGTACATTTAAACTCTGTTTTCCTAAAATAGAATGGGCACTAGTGTACATAGTTACGAACAAACAGTTGCTGATAGAAATGTTCTAAGCTGCGATACTGTTTATCGAGCAATGTCGAGATGAAATTTTCAGCACGCCCACTTGCTGTTAACTCTGTGGAATAGATTGCAATTTTCCCCATAAATGTCATATGCTAAATTGTATTGGGGATTACTGGCCAAAATACAACAGCCGATTGTTCATGTTTAACGATCTTATGTAATTTTGGTCCATCATAGTCATGTGATATCTCAAATAATCGAGCACAATATTCAAGCACAATTATATATTTGTGTAGGTTGTACTAATATAAGTTAAATAAGTTATGTTCATACTATGTTCTTTATTATCTGTGTTTATGTGTTGTATACTGATTTATAACGTATTTGTAATTTCATATTTCATATATGGTCAATAAACATTACGATTACAATTACAATTACAATTCTGATAGCCAACTGCCTAATTTTCGAGCTATGTAGGTTTTCTTTCAGTTTGGAGAGAATAAATGAATGTGTCTGTCTCGCACATATATATGCGTGCATGGTTCTCTAGGGTATGTTACAACTAAGGTATGTCTATGTGTCATTCGAATGGTCAATGGTGGCTTATGAAAACTCATGCCATAAAATGCCTCATTTGATAGTTTCATCGAGCCGATGATGGCCAACGGTATGCATGGAATTCCGGAAGTATCTCTTAAATCAAGGTATACCTACTGAATTTACAATATGAATCACCGCTGTATTCATCTCTAATTTGTCTTTGAGTATTTTTGTATGGGTGGCTGGTTTCTGAGTACTGATCGGCGTAGTACAGCCTCCTACAGAGAAACCTGTCAATTTGAACATACCTTAACACTTTAACATCTCTGCATAACTTGTAACTTTTGTGCACGCATATTTCTTGACTAGAAATATACTATACTGACCCTAAATATTTCAAGTGTGTACTTCCTAAGTATATGGATTGTTGTGCGGTTTACTTAGATCGTAATGGTTAACTTACTCGTTTTCACTTTAGAATATGATGCACGTATTGGGACTTAGGAACCTTATTAATAGTCACTTATTCCATCATAGTAAATGAGAAATCGTTAACAGACAGTTGTTGAAAGTAGGGAAAATCGGTATACCCGAGGGAAACCCCGATTAACACCATGTCACTGGTAACTTTCCCAAAAGCCTAGAGTCGGATTCGAACCCGGGGACAAGATAAAGTAATGTGGTGTTAGAGATGGTCACATAGACTGGCAGAAACAGTGGAAATAGAGGAGACTGATCTAAGCCCATCACATGAGCCGGCTACATGTACCATTAACGACCTGCTCAAAGTAAGAAGCTTATGAGATTTGGGCATGACAAAAGCCATTTCGTATCCGGAAAGGTTCGTCAAGTCTTCCATGGTATTTCGCAAAAACTGATTTGTGTGCGCAATTAGGAATACTAAAGAAAGGTTTATTATGTTATGAATCAGGTGAATGACTTGGAATCTGCGCAGTAACAGCAGCATCAGTAGCAGCAGTATCAGCAGCAGCAGCAGTATTGGTAGTAGTAGTAGTAGTAGTAGTAGTAGTAGTAGTAGTAGTAGTAGTAGTAGTAGTAGGAGTAGTAGTAGTAGTAGTAGCAGTATCAGCAGCATCGGCAGCAGCAGCAGCAGCAATAGTAGTAGTAGTAGTAGTATTTATTGACTATAGCTGTGATACAAAACAATACTACTGAAAAACAAATTACTTTTTTACATTGAGTAATACAAACATATATCTGCGATACAAGACAAAAATAATATCATGTAACCCAACTTTCTGTAATACAATCAACAAACATAATGGAAATAAATTCATCACTGTCTATGCCGTTCGGCTCGGCGTCTATTTATTTATCTTTTCATTTATGCATTCATTATTTTACTTATTTATCTATCAATTAATTTACTAATTCATTTATTCACATTATTGTTTATTGTTTATCTATTCATCTAGTTATTAATTTATTCATTCATTCATTTTGTTTATTCATTCATACATGTATTTATTTATTTATTTGTTTGAACATTTTGTTTTATATTGATTGATTAACTCTGTTTGTCTGTTTGTTTGTTTGCAACTTCGTTGTGTCGTTTTTTCTCCGGAACAAATATTCCTCCCTTTCTAAGAAACGTCCCAAGGCGTGTGTTTGTTGCCAGGCAACCGCAGCTGGAACTAAAACGCCAAGTAAGAATATATGGTACCCAAGATAAAAACAACATATATCTGTGTATGGCTAGAACATGAGGTAAAGAAAAACGTTTTTACCTGACAGGAAAAAGCTTGAATTGCTGAGCAAGAATATTCCCCTGTGTGGCCAATCAGTGCGGATTGATATCCAGGGATGCTTTCATGAACTATTCCCTCCAACTTTTAATAGAGTTTGTAAGCTGAAATGGTAGGTCAGGATACCGGATGTTTTGCAATTAAAATGTGCATGATAAAAAAGAACCTGCCGCGGTGGTATCTCATTACGGTTGATTTATTCAACAACATACCTGAGACTTCTTCTGAGGTGACATTACGCAATGATGTGTCATTTCGTGAGCAGAATTATTTTGTAACTTTGTTTAGCGACCGTTTTCCTGCCATATTGAAGCTAAATCCTAACTAGGCACCATATTGTGTGAATATGATGGTATTGGACGTATGCCCAGACATTAACAGGAGAATTATATTATTCTATGTTGTCATAAATGTAAAGGTAAGAATTTTGATTTTCCCTCTGTCTATATCGTATGAGTTTTTAAATTTTGCATTAGCTTTTTGCAAGTAAGGTATAATTCAAATTTTTATTGTTAAGAATTGCTTACTATATAGGTATTCCTTATGGCAGACATGAATAAGGGGTATTGATCTATCGTGTATTTCTCTTTTATGCAGGTTTCATAGTTATGAAAAATGCGAATATGATACTGATCATTAATGTGTCATATTAAGAATAAGGAGGTATTTGGTTCACTCTTAGCCATCTTTGTTCGGGTGTCTATCTGACTAAACACCTTATCGCAAAATGACAAATGGGAGGAGAAAAAAGACGCCGATGCTGGGGAAATGTGACATTAGTCATTGTATGGATAGTATCAGAGAGGTGTACTGTTCATATTGTATTGTAACAGATATCTCATGTCAGGGAATCATCTCTCTTCCTGATGCATTAGTGTCGTCTTTCGCCTCCAAGAGACAGTAACACGAAGCTTCCTGCAGTGGCTAATACAGGCGCATGATTCACCCGTGTTATTGATATCACGGGTGAATCCAGGTGAGTTGATTAAAAACAATTTGTAATGTTACCAGTCAACTCGAACACAGCCCTAAGCCAAACATTTGAGTCTGACCAACTAAGATATGGTACACATGAGATACATATATATCAAATTCGGACCAGGGCGAGTTGATTAAAAAATATATACAATGTTACCTGTTAACTCGAACACAGCCCTAAGCCAAACTTTTGACTCTGACCAACACAACTACATGTAAGATATGATACATGTGAGATACATATATATATATATATATATATATATATATATATATATATATATATATATATATATATATATATATATATATATATATATATATATATATATATCAAATTCGGATCAAGGCGAGTTGATTGAAAAATATATTTTAGTCTGACCAACACAACTAAGATATGATACATATGAGATACATATATATCAAATGTGGATCAAGGTGAGAGGATTAAGCAATATGTACAATGTTGCCTGCCAACTCGAACACCCCCTTAACTTAATGCATACGTCTAACAAACAAAACTAATATCAGATACATATGAGAAATTCCATTAGTTGTATCACTTGTATATGTACAACTTCAGAGCCCTGCCGAGTTAGTTGCCAGTGACTTGAGGCTAGGAGTTGTTTTTCACTTGGCACGCCGATTACTATTACCACTTACAACTGGCTAGTCGCAATTAATACCAGAAATAGCGACGATAGACGACTTTTCAGATTCCAACTGCATAGCGGAACTCGGTCATTTTTTGTTATCGTATATTTTGTTATCCATTCTATATTTGGAGGTTTTTGAAGGTAATGTGATTTGGTTTTTCCGGATAACAGTATCGAATATTCCCTGGGAACTCTAGACCAGAACGCATAGAAGTGGGTAAATTGTATTCTTATTCCCAGTTGGTTTTCAAGGGCTTCTTGAGTAAGTGGGGTACCTGTTTCATCGTACATTTCATTCACATAGTGTATTCCCTTATTGTACCAAGTTGGGTTGAACGGAATGTTCATGACAGTGTTGGCCCATATGGGTATGAAATCAACATTAGGTTCTGTTACTAGTTTAAAAATGGCATACCATTCCCTATAATATGTTATTCTGCTACACTTTTCCAGAATGGGTTACATATTGTTCGTATTATGTAATCATGATAGTTTGTATCAGTACTTGTACTTTCTATTCTATATTTTGTTGCAAACTCTTCCCAATCTGGAGTTGTGTTTATCAGTTTTCTTATCCATGTAATGTTAAGGCTTTTGTCAAATTCTTTTAGGTTCAACATTTTAAGGCCATCGTCTTTTAGGTTTTTACATAAGTTTTTTTTATTAACTTCGTGCCTTTTTTTTTTTTATTCCATATGAAGGTGAATGCCATTTCATCCAGTAATCTGAAACTTTGTTGTGTCATAGATGGGAGTGATTGTATTATGTGAATTATTTTGGAAATAATTAAACTTTTAAATTCTGTTATTCTCCCTACTGGAGTAAAGTTTCTACAGCTCCATGCATTGATGGTTTTTTGCATATTTTCTAGTTTGTTGTTAATATTGATGTTGGTAATATCATCCATTTAAAGTACATTATATTCAATACCTAAAGCTGTAAACTCATTTACCCAGTCAGGATTATTTTCCCTTCCAAACCGTCTGTCGTTTTCTCGTATATTATAACCTTCGCTTTGCTAATGTTAATTTTTAATCCTGATTGTTCATAAAACCATGTTAAAATTTTCAGACTCATGTTTAAATTTTTGTCACTAGCTTCCATAAAGATCGAAGTGTCATCAGCGTACTGACTCAATTTGTCTTCTTTTAAAAATATTTTCAGACCTTTGAAATTTTCCTCATTATTTTTTAAACGCTAATGCCAAATATTCTGAGCATAAAATGAATATGTAAGGAGATATAGGATCTCCTTGGCGGCATCCCCGGTGGAGTTGGAAGGGGCTCGACAGATGTCCATTTAGGATTATCCGTGATTTAGAATTTTGCTGAAACATAGAAATCCATTTAATGAAGTTTGGGCCAAAGTTAAATTCGGGCAGAATTTTGTGGATAAATTCCCAGGACAAACTGTCGAATGCCTTCTCGAAATCCACCAGGAGCAGCAGCCCATCTTTCCCTTGGCGTTCACATTCAAAAATTATATCTGACATTAATCTTGTACAGTCCGCTCTGGATCTGCCTTCTATGAAACCCTTTTGTTCAGTGCTTATTACTGAGTTAAGGAAGGGTCTGAGGCAGTTAGTTATACATTGGGATATTATTTTGTAAGTGGTGTTGAGGAGTGATATTGGGCGCCAATTTTTTATTAAATTTCTTTCTTTGCCTGTTTTGGGAAGGCAAGTTATGATACCTTCTGTTTGGGACATTGATAATTTTTTTTTCGAAGTTTGAGTTTATATATTCTAGGAAAAAGTATCCTAGTACTGGCCAGAATTTTTTAAAGAACTCTGGGCTGAAACCATCTAGTCCAGGGGATTTATTATTTTTCATCTTTTTAAGGGCGTTGTCAAGTTCTTCTTTTGTTATTGGGCCTTCAATTAGTTTGTTTTCATGATCAGTTAGTTTGTTAGGTGTGGTGTTAGGGAAATAGTTTGTAGTTTTTTCTATCTGCTTTTCTGCGTATAGGTTTTCATAGAATGTTTTCAGTTCTGATAGTATTGCTTCCTGGTCAGTTACTGTTGTTGTCTCATTAATTTTTATTTCATTGATGTTCTTGTTTATCATATTTTTATGTTCTAGATTAAGGAAGTATTTACTTGGCTTTTCTCCGTAATCTAATCAGTCTGCTCTTGACCTTATAAGTGCTCCTTCTAGTTTTTGTTTTCTAATGTCTATTAAGTTATTATTTAGGTTAATTAGTCTTGTAAAGTCTTGGAGGTTACCATTTCCTGTGTTAATCTTGTTGTCTAAGTTATTAATTTCTAATTGAAGAGCTTCACGGTCTCTTCTTCGTTCTCTATTTTTCCGACTGGCGTATCTAATTATTTCTCCTCTTAATGTTACTAGTAGTGTTTCCCAGAATAGGGTCATGGGAATGTTCAATAAATGGCAATACTTGATCATGGTAAGTGACATCGACGTCAATTTCAAACGCCATGGGTCCAAAAAGCTATCCTCTCTTTTATAAACCATCAGCAGATACGTTCAATAATTGAATGTGAATAAAATTGCATTGGGCGAGACCTTTCCGAAGGTAAACGCAATTTCGCATCACAAAATTACGTTATCTTTGAAGTCATCAGTTACAATTGCATTCATTATAATCTAGATAACCTTTGTTTAAATTTCGACACACAGAAATAGAGGAGGGGGAATTGTCTATATCCTTACATAAGTGATATAAATACTAGCGAGAGGTTGAGTGAGAATGGAAAAAGATAACAACGCTTTTGGCAGTACACAAAGTAAAGTAGATACCGTTATCATCCTTACCTATATTTGACTTTCTTACCTATATTTCGCAACAGTAAAATGGAACAAAGCCGTCTTCTTAGTCTTCTTAGGTTATCAATTATTTGAATATGTGTCCTAATTTACTACTGACTGCTTGAAATGTAACTTACATTATCATTTCTTACACCAAAACCAGACAAAAACACCAAAGGTAGATAAATTACGTCATCTTTATGTGATGGCGATGGTTACAATTGCAATCATGCAGAAACATGCAAAGTGCATTTGACCATCGAGTCCATGTACGCCTGGTAAGATCTCCATACTTATTGCACCCTGTGCTTTTACACATACGTATGTTTATGACCTCAAAGAATGGAATAGATTGAATAAATGGAATTAGTATTCATACTTCCTGCTTTTAATCCATATTTATGTAAAATTACGAAATGTAGCTACTTTTACAACCACACTATATGATACGGGTGACCTAAAATCGGACTGTGCCGTAATTATTTCACTATTAGTGCCCATTAGCGATGCTTTTCGTGGCAGTAATGGGTAGTAAAATTCACTCAGTATCATAGTCATGAATCTGATATGTGACATGCATGTAAACTAACTTTGCATACATTCATCTGCATACCACTCTGGTTAGTAATATGCAGCACGTTTAAACTTCATTATATAGGCCGAAGTCTGCACATGGGATTTGCTTTCTTCTCCACGCCACAGCAATATATTACGATCTCCCATGGCACCCCAAGAACTGTAAATTTATGATGCTTTCAGATAATGCTTCAGTGGTTAGTGCTTCGTATCCTTAGGCTTCTAGCACTTTGTCTCGTGTGGTATATTGTCTAGTCTCATACTCTACAGCACGAGCGTTGCTATTGCTGATACCTTTGTGCCTGCGGCTCATAATGTAGTACTTTCGCCACCGCCAATAGAATCACCAATACTACTACTACTACTACTACTACTACTACTACTACTACTACTACTACTACTGATAATAATAATAATAATAATACTAATAATAATAATAATAATAATAATAATTGTAATAATGACCAAATCATTGCACATGTTATATCATTGCAAATAATTTCAAACATGTCTGAAACAGCCCATTCATAACCTAACTTTCAGATCGATTGATTATTTGGAACTGCTCATCAGGAAAGAGTTTGGTCTAGTGGCCTTCAGCCTTGGCAATTTGTCTTGTCATCACAGAGGATTTGGTAAGGAGCTACAGTGTCTCTATAGGGAAACTAATGAAGACAGAACACTCATTGTAGGCTTCTTCCATTTTGCCCCTACATGCCAGTATTTAATAAAGCGAAGGGAGTATTGCCAAAACGCTAGAAATACCCATTGGACGAGTGGTATATAACATTGCATGGAGAGTTTTCGCCATATTGCAGCATTGCACACGGCTTGGTTTCGGTTCCTGTTTGAGGTATGCATGGAAGAAGGTGCTAAAATGGGCAACTTGAGTGGTTTTCTGGATACTCATAATTTATCATATGAACTATCTACTAGGCTGGATTCAGACTCCAGTTAGAGAAAAGATAGCGATAGGACGTCTTGAGTGTTAACCTACCTTCATATATTCCTCTGGAAACACTCTCTCTCTCTCTCTCTCTCTCTCTCTCTCTCTCTCTCTCTCTCTCTCTCTCTCTCTCTCTCTCTATATATATATATATATATATATATATATATATATTGTCAATATATTCATTCTAAGAAGGTCAAATCCGCATCTTTGTTTTGAATTTGGATATATCTGCATGGAAGTAGACCATGTACTATATATGTATAAAATCACATGGAGGAAATAAGAGAAAAGACAGTGAAAGGTACGAAGTGACCAACAATTCATAATTTCAAAAAAATACTGGAATATAAGTGATCCTTGATGATGTTGTTCATTTTGAAATATGTTGTTTCATCATATATTGAATGCCATAGACCTATTTATTTCGACCCAATATTTCTCAATTCAAACAGATCCTTTATCACACATTTCACATTTTGTAACATGAGGTCATCATGCACATCACCCACTAGATAACTACATGGCACCTTTGCTTAATTCGGACATGTGTAACCCGGATTTTCTTCTCGGACAGATTGGAAGGTCCCGGTCTCTTCCTTTACACATAATTCCTATACGCATAATCCGGATTTTACCTAATCCGGACAGAAATTTAGGGTACACATCCGTCCGGATTAAGCAGAGTTGCATGTACCTGCTCGCAGTAAGGCAAAACATATTTCAATATTCACAATTGGACCCGAACATGTCGTATTTTGTATCATATCATCAATGAATTGCTCTTTTGCTGTTGAGATCATTATACACCCTACCAACCGCCATGTTTGGTGTCTGCAAAAAAAACCCGCAGGTTAATGGATAGGCAATCACTTATAATGTGACTGCAGCGTTGTCACATGTCACCGTCTCTAGAGAGGTAAGTATGGCATTACATCATGATCTGACGTACACACCACCAATTACCGTACCATTAACTACATGGCGACATGACCAAAGCAGTAATTGATCACTCAGCGGTAGCCTCTTACTCCCACGTCTGAGTCACAGGGTTAAAGGTCAAAGGTCAGCACGTTTTATATGCTTTTTGATGCAGGTTGATTGATTGAATGAGTGTTTAAAATCACATCGACACACGAAGTTCATTTAGTACCATAACATATTAGCAAAAAGTGGTCCTTTGTCATTGCTGATGAGAAATGTCAAAGCAAAATTATTCTGAGTGAAAGAAGAAAAAGAGGGAGAGTAAGAGCAGAGCCTTCAGATCCAAAGAGGACTAAGGGATTTTTTAGATGCAGGGTATCCATAGACAGATCCACACATCCGCCTTCCTTTATAAGATAAGCAGGGTGCCACACGAGCTTAGGGTTCGCCGGGAGGTGCCAACTCCTATTGCACACCATAATTAAGGCGTGGCCCTTGCGGGGTTTGTGATGCAATGTGATTCTGGATAAAAAATATAACATTTAAAAGGTATGCTTTGTAATGAAGTAGAAGTCTAGACGGAATTACGTTCCGTATGAGAAGTGACACTTTTAGAAATTTCAGTTGAATTTTCCCTGGAACTTCGCATGAGTAAAGAGAAAGTGCAGTGATCTTTAAAACAACTTTTATTCATGGGGTCATCAGCCTGTTTAGGAAACAGCTCTGTAACTCAACATCCCCATAGTCAAATACATATACCAAAGGAGTTGACTGAGTGTGGAGATATTTTACAAGTTAGTCCGTTTTGCCCCATGAATGATGTTAGTTCAAAAATTACACTTTGTCGGTTCGAGGTTTTATTAGGAGAAATATAAACATATTCCTGAAGTAACTATCATCAATTCTGGGAGCCTCAAACACCATTTAAAAATAATAATAACAACACAAACATTAGGTATTGACATTCAGTGTTGATATTTGCACAAACTTTGCTAACAAAAGATACATACATGTAGTGTTGATATTGAGCGAATAACTATCAAGATATTGATTTCTTGAACATAGACACAACTCCTTTTGTTACCCTGCATTGTTGAAATCGCACCATCACTTGATTAATTGCCTATCGTTATGCTTTATATATCCTAAGCATCTAAACCAGACATCGTTATTTGCTGTCAGGGTCTTCAGGGACATATTTTGATGTTTAATTAATATAACTGATGCTGTTGGGGTATTTAGGCAAGTGCACATCTGTCATTTAATGGATAAAATGCCTTCGAGGAAATACACTGAGTGTCGTACGTAGAAATTGAGATATGAAGCCTTACTGATGTAATGGAACTTTGTTTATCGTTCCCTTTTCAGCAATTCTAGGATAGGCCATCAATATCCAGTAGTCCTTTACAGCAATTCTAGGATAGGCCATCAATATCCAGTAGTCCTTTTCAGCAATTCTAGGATAGGCCATCAATATCCAGTAGTCCTTTTCAGCAATTCTAGGATAGGCCATCAATATCCAGTAGTCCTTTTCAGCAATTCTAGGATAGGCCATCAATATCCAGTAGTCCTTTTCAGCAATTCTAGGATAGGCCATCAATATCCAGTAGTCCTTTTCAGCAATTCTAGGATAGGCCATCAATATCCAGTAGTCCTTTTCAGCAATTCTAGGATAGGCCATCAATATCCAGTAGTCCTTTTCAGCAATTCTAGGATAGGCCATCAATATCCAGTAGTCCTTTTCAGCAATTTTAGGATAGGCCATCAATATCCAGTAGTCCTTTTCAGCAATTCTAGGATAGGCCATCAATATCATATAGTCCTTTTCAGTGATTCTAGGATAGGCCATCAATATCCAGTAGTCCTTTTCAGCAATTCTAGGATAGGCCATCAATATCCAGTAGTCCTTTTCAGTGATTCTAGGATAGGCCATCAATATCCAGTAGTCCTTTTCAGCAATTCTAGGATAGGCCATCAATATACAGTAGTCCTTTTCAGCAATTCTAGGATAGGCCATCAATATACAGTAGTCCTTTTCAGCAATTCTAGGATATGCCATCAATATCCAGTAGTCCTTTTCAGCAATTCTAGGATAGGCCATCAATATACAGTAGTCCTTTTCAGCAATTGTAGGATAGGCCATCAATATCCAGTAGTCCTTTTCAGCAATTGTAGGATAGGCCATCAATATCCAGTAGTCCTTCTCAGCAATTCTAGGATAGGCCATCAATATACAGTAGTCCTTTTCAGCAATTCTAGGATAGGCCATCAATACCCAGTAGTAGATGTTGGAGGGCACCAGAATACCAGGGGAAAGTAACCGACTAATCTTAACCCTAATCGCACATTTTTTTTCCTTTTTCGACTCAACCCATTAGTCAGTAATTGCGCACTGCGAGTCATTGCGGCGCACGCCCTCTGCAGTCAGCATTTTGAACTGCCGGTCACCACGTGTTCTGAATACGTAGTCAGCGCGTGTCACCGAAATTGAAACGATTTATTGGATTGCTTTTTGTGCTATTTTTGGCAACTCTACTTGGCTGGCATACTTGTTGATTCACGGCAGTTCTCGTGAATTGTCTGGCGAAATTCTTCTACCCACCGATCCTTCGTATGCTGCTTCATGTTGGCATTTGACGGTTTACCTGCAGTAACGATATCTGATTTATGCCCTATATGTGCGGGCAGACAGGGCAATTCATAGAATCGCATGCCCGCTTGCCACTTGGATGCTTGGGCATAGAAAAGACTACATGCCTGTGACGGCACGACTCAATATTGCATTCATAAGCAGCTAAGAAGCCATGAAATCATTATCTCTCTTGGTATGTCAGGGCAACATTTCTAGTATCGACCGGTACTGGAATTCAATATATGTATTGTAGATTTCGGCACTACCTTGAAATTTAACTACTCTGCTGAATGATTTTCACTCTTACTACAGAACACGAACATTTCTTAGGTAGAAACTTAGTGTACATTTATTGATGAGGAAATTGCCGTCTATATATACACACACACACACACACACACACACACACACACACACACACACACATATATATATATATATATATATATATATATATATATATATATATATATATATATATATATGTTTGTGTGTGTATATATACATACAAACAGACAGACTGACAGACACACACACACACACAAACTAACGCACGAACACATACACATATAAAAGGAATACAACGCTGCTAAGCCGCAATAGAATACGGCAAGGTCTTGTATTGATAATATTATGACATCTTACATAACCCCCGGTAGTAATGACATCCAGTAATACTGAACAGTGTTATCTTGATAATGATGATAGGACTAAGATGAATGTTTAGTTACACACTAAGCCATTTGCATTGGTTGTGCATAGTCTGACAACTGACCACTTCTCAAATAGAAGAAAACATAAAAAAATGATAGAGGTATTTTAGACCAATCGGGAAGAACAGCTTTGTTCAGTCAAATATTTTTCAAAGAGGCCTTTGTATTTGTTAAACCATGTGTATAATGCTGGCATTAATGGGTTAATATGGTACATTATGCAATTTCCTGTTCTTCTAAATAACCAACTCTCCATAGTTACCTTTCTAGTGCGGAAAATTAACGATGTGACGATAAAACCCCTCAGCTGATAAATATAAAGCATGGGTGATGGAGACCCTCAGCCACTTATGCTCAGAATTACCGCTGCATCCGCAAAGATAATGACAGCCTCTGGGCTTTTATAGGGGATGTGGAAGAGGCGTTAACGTCCTGAATGTGATTAATCATGAAGATACAAAAAATGACAATCTATCATTAACAGCATCGAAAAAAGTATTTGAGACTATGAATGAGGGTGGCAAGTGATGATAAATCTCTGGGTCTGAAATGTAAAAGTAAGTAGTTGTAAAGTTTATAGTGTAGGCACTATTTAAGGTAAACATAAAAGCAAGAACAGAGTGATTATTGTTTCACCTTGTACATGTAGTGGGTATTTTGCTCTTTTTCATTCTGATATTCAGAAGAAAATGTCTTTTGTATACAACATGTTATTTTTGTAAAACAGAATCAAACCTAGAAAAGAGCCTTTTGAGTAAAGATATGACAATACTTATATCAGTTAAATTTCTTTAATCCTATATCCCCTTTGCAAACGTCATTTCATATATCAAATACAAGCACGTGGATACCATTTATAGAAGAATACAATCTCTACTGAATTATAATAATTGGTATCCTGGCTGCCGAGAGAATAAGCAAAACAACAACTCAAGCAGCTGTAAAATACCCCATTTCTATTCTGTTTTTGTAAGGTTTATAGTCAATAAGAAAGCTGCGACATGGAGATCATTTGAAGGCGCTTGAGAGTTTGCATACGATGAATCCTTTACACCAGTGGCGTATATTCATATGATCTAGAAAACATGCACATATCTAGAAGGTAAAACAGTAATTTGATAATGTATAAAGGTTGTCCCTAATCTAATATTTCTTTTCATATATTGAAAATCAATGTTCAAAGATTGGATGTAAATGGGTTAATGTAAAAGAGCGTCCCCAAGAGCTTCATTACCGTCTAAGTATGAGACAGCCCTCACTAAAGAGACATTAAAGCACAACCCGTTCACTTGAAAAAACGCTTCTCCGCAAGTTTTAGCATAGCAAAGACAATTCTGATAGTCACTCATTTCCTAATAAGGATGTCGAGTACGTATCTAGAACTCACCAGGGTAGACTAATGGTGATGGAGTTTCCGTGTTGAGAATAAACTACCATGAATTGCGACTATCAAATTCTTACACGCATCCACGCACTTTAGACAAATGTCTTGCCATTGTGCTCTGTCCATGCATATTTTAGATTATCACAAAGTTCAACGCAATTGTTAGCCCCTTTGAGTAAATATCTAACAGACTGTAACTGTATTCAAATATGTTTGTATTGCCTTTCACTGTAGCATATAATGCATACCAAGAATATCAATCAAGCAGACAAAACGATGAAAAATATCAGGTATTAATCTCAAAACCATTTTGCGTCTTACGTGTCAACGGATGTATATTTCAATTATCCGAAAAAGGCCATCTTTAATGAACTGTATTGTTTATTGACCATATTGATGGAATATGAAAGTACAAATACAAACATGTAATCCTAAACATAATATATTACAGAATAGCAAAACGCAGAAGAGATGAACTTAATACATCGAGATACAACATGAATACAAATGCTCGTCTGAACTTAAAGCGATTAGACATTAACAGTCAAAGTGTAGACTAAACAAAATAAGGGACATACAGTACATTAATACTACTCAAAATCCTCCCCCCGCCGCCCCGAAAAATATATTCTAACCATTTTAAAGGCCATGTTTCAAACTCTCTATTTGCGATATATATATATATATATATATATAGAAAGATTCATAGAACATGTTTTAAAATGATCTCTGGCACAAACGGAAATAGTGCCAGTTATACACTTTTGTGTCTGAGTAGATATCAAAAACTTTCAAATCCTAAGTTTGTCTTTTCCCCTTTGGTTCTATTTGATTTTGATATCATTTTATTTTTGATGCGAAACATTAGTTATAAGGAAATTTCGAAATGGCCTACAAATTAACTATTTGTTGATAAAAAAGAAAATTAAAGCCATCAAGAAGAGTTAAAAAAAATATGATGTTTTCCAAGTAAATTTTGGATAAATCTTTTATGAAATAAGATGCCCATAAAGCGTTTAAATGAGAAGCAAAGCACAATGAATGTTAAACAATTCAGTTTTTTTAAATATTTATATTGTGATTCAGTCTTTTGACAAAGATTGTGTCACCTTTAAGATAAGATATTGCCTTATGATCTTCGCCAGTGTGTGTTAGCAGATGCTTGTGGCCGTTGCTTGCAAGGTAACTCACCATCTTATGCCTTGAATGGCTACCGAAGATAGATAATGTGATAAACCACAACACTCCCCGTAAGCGGAACCAACAGAGTATAATTGGTTTGTTGGGTAACCTTATTTGACTTTGTGTCTTGTGTGCATTTATAATAGACAGCCCTAATGACGTTGGACAAACAGCATTTTACCAAACAAAGAGGGCCAAACAACTTTAATTGAAAAGTATTTCACTGAGTAACTATTTTTCTGCATTTATCTTATTGTGATACTGGGGCATCCCCATGACTGATCGGTCTTGCACATTGCAGGCCGACTGCTGTTGGGTGTGTTATTTGGTCTGGTTTGAGGCACACTTTCAAGTGACTTCGTAGTGCGGCTTGTATGCTAAAGTACCATTTCTTGAGATGCACTCGTAGGACTTCAGGGGGCGCCCCCATGGCAGGTCGGTCGAATATTGTGCACACAATGCGCTTAATGATACATTATTGCATTATATTCGATTGCATAGTCCAGTTGGAGGCATGTTAGAAGATAACAGTTACTTTAATTACCGATTGTAAATAGTTTTGATAAAAGTACAAAGTAAAAAAATAACATTAACAAGTTTAAAAATGTCAGATGATTAACAGTGATGTTCTTAGGTTGGTGTTTTTGCGTTTAAAACCGTATCATGTTTTAGCTCTAAATGCAGAAAAGCGTTGTTATACAAATCGAAAGCCCATCCCAATGCACTTCTAGTATTTGAGGGGTTTGACCTAAATGTGTAGGAATACAACAAACCTTGACACGCGCTAGGCCAGCGCATACATGAATGTAAGTTATGCGTTCAGACAAGTGCCACTCTCGGAAACCTAAAGCAGTTATTTGGCCATTAGAGCATCTTCAATTTAGGTGAGTAACAACCTCATTCTGATATTCATCAGCCTAACTCCTTCCAACTAATTAATTACACCTCATGGATGTTCTAAACACACCTTAACTACGCACAGAGCAACCAAGTGGAAAGTCATAACGGTGGACTACAAAGTGGTTGGCAAATGAATAAGGGAATAAGTTGCTTTGGGCCTTTTGACCAAGGAACACAACAATCTACTCGTCTTCTAAAGATGTTTACTGATAACTGTAGCGCTTCAAGCTATGAGCTCAGCATATAATGCGTGTTCAGCATACTAGCGCTATACACACACACGTACACACAAACATCCATCCATACACATACATTTAGATATACATAAATACTAATGTATATATATATATATATAATATATATATATATATATATATATATATATATATATATATATATATATATATATATATATATATATATATATATGTATATATATATATATATATATATATATATATATATATATATATATATATATATATATAATATATATATATATATATATATATATGTATGTATATGTCCCTGTGTGTCTGTGTGATTGTGTGTCATATATTTGTGCACATGTGTTAGTGTATTAAGCTTCGACTGCGTGGTTGCGTTCATTGGACAGACAGAATACATAAATGCCATGGTAGGTGTCCGAAAGACGTCATGTGAAAGCAGTAATATCTTCATCCGAAAGGCATCATGCTCTAACTACGCGTCTCTAGTATACATTGACATTTTCTTGAGACATTTGTAAGGGCACCTTATATATTTATATATTTTATAGCCTGCTTTACTTAATGTACATACTGACCTACAAGCCTACATTTTTTCTGCCTACTACAATACATAGATATATTTATACACATTGATATATTAGTTTCAATATTTGCTTAGGTCTATCTATTCGTATTTTTCTTGTACAAAATTGAACAATCTTAATTTTGTATTAGCTCTTGATTGCTTTTCTGTTCGTGAATTAGGTGTTTTTAAATAGAAAACACAAATTGGTTTATGGGAAGTATACTAGTATATAGACCATGGGCTACTGGGGTAAACCCTCCCCCCCCCCTAGGGAATTTTCGGGACCTATATTTTTAGAAACCTAGGTGCCTGAGCTGCCAGAATCAGGTTGTCTAAGATCTGGCCAGTGGTGGGTGTGGCCGGTAGGCCCTGTCAAAGTCTGCTACCTCAGCCTCGGACTGTGAAAAATCACAAAATACTAAATCTATCACAGAATCAATTATAAGAACCCTAGCTACACCAAATTGTGTATGACAATTCTAAATACCACTGGCAGAATTATTGTAAAGAGACATTTGGGTTAGGTGCGATAATTTTGGAGAAAATCAGTGTTTTTGATGGAAAAACGTCGCTTTTTTTTGCAGTTTTTTTGAAAAGTTTTCACAAACTTTAAGTTTTTAGTAGTCAAATGAGTACAAAACCACCCCATATTATATACCTAAATTACAAGCAACCTCTTATCTGCATAATAAAACAAAAATGAGCTCCATTGGTTGTTCGAGCGTGATTTTACAGGACTTTCTTTTCCCCTACCCCTATGTTGAAAAAATAACCGAAAAATAGCATAAAATACTAAAAAATATTTTTTAAAAATCCAAGATGTTACTTTAAACACATGTTTGGTACTGGAAATAGTTTGAAAATGACAAAGACTGATTGGGCTGAAAAAAATGGATTGCCCAGTTGCCCAGGACAACCAAATTTTACCAAAATTTGCTAAAAATCCAGTTTTAGGCTAGAAATCAGAGTTTGAAATAACAATATGACTACTGAAAAGGTGTTTTAAAGCTATTATGTGAGACTGTAGGTGTTCTATAGTTGAAAATAGTCATAGCTGGATACTTATCAATTGTTTTATTTCAGTTCAAACCCTATTTAGAAGGTAATCTGGAAGGCCAAAGGTCTCAAAATGTAGTTATACTACAATAATTGAAGTAAGTCAATGCTGGTGTGTGGTTTTAACATGGTCAGATGATCAGGATAGACTGCTGTTGGGCCTGAACCTACTGGGGGCTTATCAACCTGGTAGCCCAGTTGCCTGGGACTATTGAATTTTACCAAAATCTGCTTTAAATCTAAATTATTGTGACATGATGCTGTTTTCCTGTTGTTTGCATTCTTCTTGTTTAATGATTTTGACCACTGGACATATGTGAGGGAGCCCCATCCATTATCAGAAGGAAAGCATAGGACATTTTTGTGCCCCATAGGACAGTTTTCTGCCATAAATCGTAACTGTAACTCACAAAGACCAACAAAAATTTTTTGACAGGGAGCATTCAAACCATAATACCTGATTATCAAACACACTCAATAGTTCCTCTAATATGCCTGAATAGACAACAATGGACACCTGTATCCCCCCCCCCCCCCCCCCCCCCCCATACTAGCTATTTGAGGTGAACAAACAGCCTTTAGGTTGGCGTGAAGCATTCAAACTGCATTGTCTGAATATCAAGCTGTACCAAAAATTGAACTCAACGCAACCCTCCTAAGAAGCATAAAGATGGATACCTGTATCTTATCCCTTCTCTCTTTTCCAGGGTTAACCCTACTAAGAGGTGTGATACCTGTATATAATCCAATCTAATACCACCAATCCTTAAAAGCTGGGTACATATGCCTCATTCGAACCATTATCCATATCCCTAATCAGCTTGGTACCTTTATCTCATCCTAGCCATTGGAATCCTAAAAAGTAATTATCATTACCTCATCCCTGCTATACCTGCTGGTATGGGTTTCAGGTACCAAATCTCTTGATTTTGAGGCTATAAGGTAGGATGGTATACAACTACAAAGCCTATTGTTGTATAGGGTAGTAGCGAGGATTAGATATCCTAAATGAGCTAATTTAGCAATGAGATACAGTTACCTAGCTATTAGTGTTATGGTATGAGATATAGTTACCCTACCCTGTAAGGCTTGAGGGTAATAGCTGGTAAGAGAATCAAGTATGATGTATGTATATATATATATATATATATATATATATATATATATATATAATATATATATATATATATATATATATATATATATATATATATATATATATATTTATATATTTATATATATATATTTATATATATATATATATATATATATATATATATATATATATATATATATATATATATATATACACACACATTTAGGGTTATTGACACATTATTGACAGGGACAATTTACACCATAGTACCTGATTATCAAACACACACAATATTTCCTCCAATATGCCTGAATGGGCACAACGATGGGACACCTCTATCCAGCCCTCCACCCCCCCCCCCCCCCCCCCCTCATACTGGCTATTTGTGGTAAACAAACAGCTAGTAGTTAGTTGGCAGAAAGATCCGATCCCAACTACTTCCCTCATCTCGTATCAGCTGAGTACATATATCTTATCCAAATTATTACCCTGATCCATATCCAGCTTGGTACCTGTATCATACCAGCAATTGACCAGATTCCTGCCAGGTGAGAAGCAATACCTCATCTTAGCTATTACCCTGTACAGGCTGGGTACATGCATCTCTTCCATGCCACCACCATCGGCCCTAGTAAACACTCATCATAGCTATGAATCTATAATCCTGAGCTCCTATAGCTTGGCTACCTGTTTCTTATTCCACATATCATCCATATTCCTAATATGTATGATACCAGTATTCCATGCCATCCATTACCCTGATCCTTTATAGGCTTGGTAATACTATATGCCATTCCAACCATTGCCTCTAAATATCTGTAGACTGGGTACCTGCATCTCATCTGGGCTATTTGCGTGAGTCACCATAGCAGTATATCATCCTATTACCCTATAGGCTGGCTAACTGTCTTATCCTACTACCCCTAAACTCTTAACCTGATACCTATCCTGTTTGATCCTGTATCTCATCCTAACTACTGCCCAAGACCTTGGTAGACTGGGTACCATGGATTGGGTATCTGTATCCTTACCCATTTCTACTCAGCAATTACCCTAAATCCTAATAAGTTAATCAGGAGCCTGTACATCTTACATCTATATCCCCTCCCTGCTATTATCCCAATTCCTTTACTAAGGTTATATATGAGTATCTCATACCAGCTATAACTGCTAACTGCTCTCAGCCTCAAGAGTTTGGATACCTCCATCCCACCTTATACCAGATAGAACTATTACTTAACCTTAGTTGGCTGGGTATCTATGCCCAATTCTGGCTATTGTCCTAGCCCTAAAATGTAAGATACCTGTTTCCCTTACCAGCAATAACCCCCCCCCCCCCACCCAGGATAACAGATGAGCACATTTACCTCATCAATCTATTACCCTAAATCTTCATATATTACATACTTGATTCCCATACCAGCTATTACCCTCAAGCCTTACAGGATAAGTAATTATATCTCACATCATAACATTAATAGCTAGGTAACTATATCTCATAGCTAAAGTAGTTCATTTAGGACATCTTGTCCTTGCTACTACCCTATACGACAATAGGCTTTGTAGTTGTATACCATCCTACCTTATACCCTCAAGCTTAATAGGCTTGTTACCTGAAAAACCATACTATCAGGTATAGCAGGGATGAGCTAATGACACTTACTTTTAAGGGTTCCACTCAATGGCTCAGATGAGATAAAGGTACCCACCTGATTA
>OZ012686.1:38006429-38024250 GCA_963942565.1 Maea johnstoni | reverse complement strand
CTTTGCCATGAATGACTGCATAAACATCATTTTCATTAAGTGGTAGCAAAAATGACTATATCCAAAAGTCCATTTTGTTCAAATACATAAAGAATTGCAGTCATTTTATACAACATTACGTAAAAAATCAAAGCGATTTTCTTCGCGTAGCATATGAATTTGAGCACGGATTTTGTTTTGCCTCAACCAAGCTTTCTCTCTCAACGTTTCACGCCGTTGTTAACATTTTGAGGCATGGCCTATGGACGTTTCCTTATATTTTAGAAAAATGATAACAATTTGCAACGAATCGCATGTGAACACACGGGACGCGTGAAAGATGCCTACCACTTTTTTGCTAAAATTGAAAAGAACTTCCATGTGACCAAATGGTCAGCGTGAAACAGCGAGAAAAAAAATTGGACTTGGAAAAGAAAATGTTCGTATGGCCATCATTAATGTGTGAAAGGGGCATAAGTCTACACGGGCCACGTGGGAGCCGTAGGGGCGATTCAACGGGGACTGCCATGTGGGCTACGCCGGAGCCGTGGGAGCCGTTTCTACAGACTCTCTGAAGTTTGAACCCAGCTCCAATAATTAGCACATTATCTTTGTTTTTCATTTGCACAGTGTCTAACATTCACCATCCCCTGAGGCATGTGGGAAAGTTACCAGTGACACCTGTGGTGTAGGGAAGTGGTCAAGTCTCGCCTCTGCCTGCGAAAGATTTGCAAAAGCCACTGGTGACTTGAGGTTATCCAATAACCTTCCCCGAAAAACTGTTTAGTTAGATGTTCTTTTAATATGAAATTTGTGTATGATTAGCAACAAGCCCCCCCCCCCCAAAAAAAAAAGAAAACACACGAAAATACGTCGATCCGAAATGTGATCAGCTCTTAGTAATCATCGCAGCACTTAACTTGATGGCAGTTCTTGTTACATGCTCTTTATATTGAAGACACTTTCTTCGACATTTGCCCTTTATTCCTGAGAGTGATAGCAAGCCATCAGATAACTCTTTAACACACTAATTCCTACAGCGATCCAGAGTAGGCTTTTTGGAGATAATATTTTGACTATATTTTTACAAAACGTTTTAAGAGAAAATAATTATCAGAAGTACGAACTTTGCCACCCCATGGTTTATTCTCATTTTTTGAGACAGTATTAAATCATCTAGGGGATAAAACGTTATATATGGGAAGGTTAATCAAAATGAAATTAAGGGAAAAGCTGAGTCAAACAGTAGCATACTCAGGGTTCAGATAGAATTGGAGGGCGACCAACACGAAACCTAGGGGAAACATGTTCTTTTCTACCAACTAGTTTTTGAATTATATATTACCAGTGTTTCAAAAGCAAAACTGACGCCAAAAAAAGAAACATCAATCATTTCTACGATAACTGGAAGAAAGAAACCAATAGGGATCTCCAAGGAAACACTTCTTTACCATTTCCTGTTAACATTATTTAGAAATCCATCACAAGGGTATAAAGGAAAACACTGCAGCTAAAAGAATCCTCACTAGACTATGAAGAATCGTAAACAGCCTCCGGAAACGCCTCAGTATACATGCATTTAAAAGGAATCACCAAATGACCAAGTGGTTAGATTTTTGCATTTCCAATGTTTGCTGTCTACCACCCCTTCCAAGGTTCCTTGGTTCAAATCCGGCCCGAGCATGTGGAAATGCTGCTTGTGACTTTGGATTAAGTGATGGCTTTCCCCGGGTACCCCTGGCAAGTAAAAATTTAGCTTTAATATTCAAATGTTTATTAGTATATTAAACCGAAATAATGAAATTAAGTTTAGTGAGGTGCTTTAAGTTACCTTTTTATCTCAACTTAATTTATTTGATGTTTTCACTGTTCCTGGGCACCCCAGTTTAACATTGAAATCTTGTAATTTAATAACATTCTTTCAATAACTTTGTTTTGAATTTGTCGAATTTTTGGTTTATTCATTGCCAGCTATGGCGATCGCATTCTAATCCATAATATGGATATATGTTTTTTCGCAGATGAGAGAACTTACAGAGAATATTGTGGTTAATGAGACCTCCATTCCAAGGTACTGGAATATCTGGGAGGATTTTCCTGCAAATAAGTGGTTAGTGTATAGTAATACCATGTGCCATATACTTGGATTGTATATATTGCTGTTTCAATGAATTCTTAAAATTGAAAAAGTTTGGTATTTGTTTTTCAATTTTGCAGAATAGATTGGCAAACAGAAGGATGATTGAGATTGAACGGCTTTTGTTTATGTCACCTATATAATGCTTTTTCCAGTTATTATATAATCTGGAACACCTAGATAGGTTATCCACCTTTCTATGCCTTTCCAGAATTTTTTTGTTTTTTGGCACTCTAGAAGCATGTGAAAATTACTGTCAGACTCAACATTACACATATCACATATGGGGTAATTTTTATCACCATTTTTGTAAGTATCGTTTGTGAAAAACCTCTGGTGTAATGTTCTATGTTGGACACATTTTGCATATGTGTTGCCTTATAAGGTGTTATACCTTTTGAAAGATTACTATATTTCGGTTGTGGATAAAGAAATGTTTTCATTCTTATTCCATTTGTCACAGGCTTCCTCAATTAAATCGTAGTGTCTACTATGGAGATTGCGATAAAGACTGGAGATGCCTTTGGCATCTTTGCTTACAATGATGTTAAGGTAGCTGTTTCTTGGTAGCGTTGACTTACAGATGGGGAAATCCTTATAGTTAGGGAAGTTTTTAATTTCAATGCATAAACTCCCGTATTCCAGGAAGATAGTTCTAAAATTGAAAGATTCTTGAAATTCGTCTAGTTCCATTGGTCTGCCGAGAGAATCAACAATGTCATTGAGTGTTCGAATCCCTTTGTCAAAGCATGATTCTTCTATATCGATCTTAATATTTTGGTTGAACCAAATTAGGGCTTTATGAATGAATATGAATAACGACATCTGTCTTATGCAACGCTTCCATCTAACCAGAAAGGATTATGGACCATCTCCTTATTTCTTTTCATTTTATGTGGTCCATAAATAAGAATATCATATAAATCCCAATATGTTGGATAGAGTGTCCACTTTGATTGACTTTTAAGTAATCTTTTGGCCCATCTAAGTTTTAAAGCAAGATCGCATTTTCCAGGTTATGTAGCATAAGACCTCCGTCTACTATTTCTGCTTCAATTATTTCCTTTTTGAACTTTGGAGGCTTGTTGTTCCCAGTTTGCTCTTACATCAACACCTAACAATTTAGTGGGGCTTTTCTCTGACATTGAAATCTAGCAATTCAGTGAGATCTTTGAATTGAGGTCCAGGGCACCCGAGTTGGCTCTAACAATAACAATTTGGGCACACAAAGTCCATTCGATCAATTCCTCACACAAAGTGTCTATCTACATGATCGCGCCTGTCTCATGTTTTGTTATGAAAATAACTGTCAGGGAACACTGCACCAAAAACCCTATGCAAGATTGCTATTGCTTGTAAATAATTGATGGAGAAACCCCCATGCGATGATTTGGTGTTAATACCTGTCTGCCATCATTCAATTCTGCCGAGTAGGCTACGTCTCATATCTCCCATATGATTGTCGTAATGCACCTCACAGTGACTACCTCTGAATCTCATAAACATCAAAGTACTACAGCTACTCTCCATTATGCTGGTATAATAAAGACGTGGACATGCATAGTGCTTTCTAGTAATACCTTAATCTATGGTATAGAAGGTCCATTTAGCGTTATCTTAAACTTCGCTATCCCAATCCATGGCAGAGAAATGTTTATTCATCTTGCAAAATAACAAGAGTGATAGGCCCAGTGACCTCATGGTATATTGTGAATTTAAGATTGAATGCATATGACTGCTCGACTTCATCCCTAAATGAGATTATGAATAAAATAACATATCTGTCCAAATGGGCATTATTTACTGCATGAGTCAGATTTTACACTTACGAACAAAGGGCTGCAAACAAATACATCCAGAAATAATCAAGATCAATGCACATTGAATGATTTAAAGGGGAACTTGGAGGACTGCGAATCAAGTGGTAATTTGAAAATTCATGAACATAGGTCAACCTCTGTCACTTGCAGAGAAGCCATACAGCCCCACAAAGAATTGCTATCAGAGAAGTACAGCTAATCAAGCGTCTAGGCCTCAGCAGTTATGATTCTAGGTTGAACAAGCTACTCATTAAATACTTCATTGAGGGTAAAGCACGCGGACTGGTTACTGAGATTAGGACCCCTTTTATGTGGCTTATGGGGTTGATTCATGAATAAATAACATTTTGAGATTCTTTTACTAGTTTTAAAGCCTAACCATTCATTCTCGAAATCAACTGTGACTGTTTAGGTCACATTTTGTTGCTACCGTTGGGTTTAACAATCGATCTTAAAATATATTTTCAAACATTAACCAAATGAATCTGATATTTTCTTTATTTGTTGGACGATATGGGTAATTTTTCTAATATTCAACATTTATACCCGCGAAACCTTTGCCTGTGGCAGCACCTGCTGAAGCAGTCTCTCAGTTTACTAACAATACGCTAAAGCTTCTTTGGAATCTCTTATCTGTGGTGTAGATTTGACATTGTTGACAACAAGCCTGCTCATATATGGTCCCAATGCCATAAAGATATGAGGATTATATATGGAATAATACCTTCAATATAATACATCGTGCATTGAGGTAAACCATTCTTTTCAGCGCAAATATGTGTAGGTCATTTACCTTTTTTCATGATTATCTTATTCCACTAAAACACCTAGCTGATGACCAATAATTTAACTATACAACTGCCTTCTGGTATATATGGTGTTCTTTCCCTAAAAATAAGTGAGTGATGAACGTGTATCGAACATTGATACATATACCTTAATTATCTCATCACTATTGAATTAACCATTTTAGAATGCAACATTTGGTTAAATAGCGCTTGTGTTGCTGTACTACACATAATTCCATATAACTTCGATGCCTGTATTGCAACATAAATGTAGCGAAATTACAAGGCACTGTGGCATGAACGAAACTGACACAACACTATAGAAAATGAGGTTCTTACTGCAATTCATTTAGAGCTATTGTGTCGCACGCACACAATTCTAGAGTGGATACAATGGCCGTGCCTACAAGAGAGCTTAGGCGAAATTATAGGTGCATTAATCTCATAACCGTTGCTAAGATGGTTCAATTGTCATCTTGAACGCCTAATGGTGGCTATTTTTTTCATTACATTAAGCTGTGCCTATAGGAGTGTGTCTTATATTGAGCAATATGAGAAGGTGTATGATCAGGTATCACAATCTCGCATGCTCAATATATAAGCATGCACAGGTACTCATGGGGATACCTCTATAGCTAAACGGTCTAATGTATTGTGCATTTTACTCGCTTTGCCTCCCGACTCTCTAAATAATGGCCTAGATTAAAGTTTACATTTTGTGGCATTGAGAATGTGTATAGTGTCTTTGAATAAGTCAATAGTTTTGCTGACTAGGTTTGGCATTTGCAAATGGTGGCAGAAAATGAGAAGACAAACATTTCCTGTTTATCTGATACTCATTTCAACCAATAGATTTCAAAACTATAGTGTAGAATTGTCATCCTATTCAAACTAGAATTAGAATGGATAATAGGCGATAGAATCGTTAACACAATAGCAATAAGAAAAAACTGATGCATTATAAGATGATAATGAATACTAGGAAGAAAAGGTAGAAACGTAGGAAACTTAATTGGTGATCATCACATGGGTCAAAAAGGGAGAAAATGTGATAAAATGTAGCCTTGGGGAAATGTGGGGAACTGGTAAGTGACACTAGGAAACGAAAGATAAAAACCTACTAAATGACCCTAACCCCTCCCCCCCCCCCCACAAAATATAAACACAATGATAATGATAATACCAATAATTATAATAATGATAATAATAATAATAATAATGATAATAATTATAATAATAATAATAGTAATAATCATAATGATAATAATAATAATAATAAAAATAATGATAATAATAATAAAATGAAATAAGATAAAAATGAATCAATAAATGAATAATAAGAATGAAATTTTTAAAAATGAAAAAAATGTACATTAAAATTCATTTAAAATTTGTATAAAAGCTTACTTAATTTCCTCCAAAATTTAACGTATAACAAAATCCACATAAAACGTATGGTTGCAATATCTTTGTAAGTAGTAGTAGTACGTTTATTTGCTGTAATAACAAAATCGCACTGCTTCTCCAACGTCTACATCAAGATATGACGCCTGCAAGGAAAAATCAAGTAAACATAGAAAAACAAATATAAATTCGCTCTGCGTCTTGAAGACGCCTCCATCTAGATACGGCGTCTGCAAAGGGGACAAGATACGAGCGGAAAATTAACAAAACAGACAGACATTTTAATGCAACAACACAAAAAAACCCGGTTTATGTACTCCTTATAGCATAGTTGTATAGCTATGAAATAAGGTGGGGATCTACAATGCTGGACATCTTTGCCAGGTAGACACCGTTCCCTCCCTATGTATATGTAAATTACGGAATTACAGGCATGTTCATACTACCCGCCATGCACTTGTTTTTTGACAACTAAAGGGGGACCAATTAAGAAGTAATGTTATCCATTTCCTGCACATACAAACTGTGTACCCTTCACTCAGGAGGGGTTAACTCTTTTACTGCTTATAAATTGCGTATTGCTGTGAGATACATCCTATATATAAATGAGCACGAAATTTTCCATATGGGGACCATTTCGCAGAACTCCCATCCTTCTCTTTTTCCCACTATCAATATAGGAAATACTACATTCCTTTCAAATTCTTTGCATATAAGGTCAATCTCGCTATACATTTCAATCCTTAATTGTTCATGACATGGGCATTCCATAACCAAGTATCTCATATCGTCATAAGCAGCTAGTTCACAAAGAATACATGAGCGGGATCCAAAGGGTTTATTTCTTAGCCTACCAAAGAGAAAGGGATAGGTTAGGTTACTAAACAACTCAGAAATGTTGGTCATCAACGTTTATCAACTCACCCTTCGGGTCTCGGAGAAAATCTACCTGTATTTAACAGTTCCTCATTGTTCCTTTTAAATATAATCTTGGTTACATTAACGGATTAAAGGATGATACTGAGGCTATTGATTGAATATGCAGTTGTTCCTCTGCACTTTGATAGACCTTCTTACCTTGATCTAAAGCGCTGAGACATCTGTATTTTCCTTTCTAGAATTGTCTCATATGCAGGGCTCTTTGAAGTAAGATATCTGTCAAAGTTTATAAGTAGACACCTTCCTTCCTACAGGTATATCAAAGGCGCGGCTCATTAGAGTCGTATACTCAGATCAAAGGGGTACTTAATCAACTTGTCTGCCCTTTAAACATGCATTATTCACAGTCAACTGAGCGACAGTCAATTTAAATTGATCGTTTAGGACAAGGTACTTGATACAGTTGCGAATGTCTGGAGCGTAATGTATTATCTGGCGTAAAGGGAAATCGGGAAATCAGTAAACACATTTATAGGCACGTGCATGTTCTTTCAACTTTTTCTGTTATTCTCTTAGTACCTCCTGGTGTTTATATTTGTAATTACCAATGAGTTCCCTGGGTGTTGCTATTTGCTGCTGTCACCTGGCCTCATTTTTCTTTAAAAATATCTCTATAAATCGTTGCTTTTATTGTACAAACACAGATAATGATAAGCGTTATAAAAATGTTACACGAAATCACGTTATACTCTTGCAATAATGCTCAGTTGAACAAAATATGTCTTCCAGGAAATAAACTCATAATCATGTATCTCGTTCTTTAACTTGACATATGGTTTGAGCTATTTAATATATGCTTAGGTAATCTCCAACTTTTATAGTCCCTACATCTCACCGATCACATTGAAATCATATATATTAGTTAACTTCATAAAGATGAAATTAACATTTGAATCAACCCTAATGCATTTTTCAGTCGGGTTTTAGATTTACTGTAGACATGTCACGGAGGTCAGTGAGCACGCAATGCGTTAGTTCACTCTATCTTTGAGGACGACCTACCACGTGATTGTTGAATTCACTTTATTAGTGAATATTTCACATTGCATTTGGAAATTGATATTGGTATCAGGAAAGTAATAGATATGTGAATTACCTTTTTGATAGGAATAGTCATTTGGCACCCTTTAAATATACATTATGAACATTCGTCTTCTAAAATGTATTGTCAATAGTTCAGTATTCCGAACTTCCTTATACGGGAACCAAACAAAAATATCTCACTGAATTGTTAGAAGACTAAATCTGTTATTTACTAGAGCTTATGAAATGCAATTCAAAAACGTCACACATTTTTAGCTTCTTTCTGTATGACGTTAACCACGATATGTTTATTATTCATAAAGTAGATGTTATATACATACTCTTTACTATGCTTCAACCCGTGAACACCCTGAACATAGGTTGTTATGAAAGCAAGACACTATTTTAACTGTCACATTGATGTCACCGTGCCTATGGTATGCCAGATATACGGTATGCCTATGGTATGATAGAAATGATAAACGAGGCACGTCTTTCACACGTCATATACTATTGGGTACAATTTGGTTCAATGTCCTTCCTTTTCTATCTAATGTAAAAATCATGGAGACAAGCAAGCGGGAAAGGGGAACATGTTAATACACCGTTCCTTCCCTGGAGGACATGAACCTGTTACCTGGAATGATTTGAATTCTTGGCAGGTAATATGTTAGGCTACCTAATTACCTGCTGCATCTCAAATGTAATTCCTCACTGTGGCAGTGTTGTCCCAGACGGTGGAAGGCTTGAATACAGAGAGAAAAGGAGGAAAGCAAAAAGGTAAAGATGCACATTAGCCATTTATCGTTCGTTAACTGGATGCAGCTTTCACCCACATTCATTTTTTCATTTGCTGGAGGGAAGTTCAATCCTAAGGTATATTCAATTATGAGTAGTCCAAGTTTGATATCTACATGTACGTCCTTTTCATCAGCGAAGGTTAGATTTAGTCGAGATAGAAATACCCTTTTTCCTGTGAATAAGGTATTCTAGTTGCAAAGGCATTGTACGACCAGGCTAACCCGCCTTTGAGAATCAAGTGAGCTTGAATTCATGTTTGGAATATGAATCAAATATTGCAGTATGGAAACCAAAAATCAGATGATTGATTTTTATTTTCAGATGACCTTCTCATTACAAATAGAAAATTGAATGAGTTTAACCTTCTCGATCATGAATCCTGTGATAACTGTGGTGAAACTGAGACCATAAGTCACCTATTTTTTGTGTGTGCAAACATTTGAGACATATGGAGAGACCTCGAAACTAAGACAAAAAACTAGAAATGACATAATTTCAGACACAAATTCAGTTTTATCAGGACACAGTAAATACAGATCTATGAAAAAATATATCATTAATTCATAATAGTAACAAAAAACGAAATCTATAAACGAAAATGGAAGCAGAACATCCCTAAACTAATAGATATCAAACGAAGACTGAAAGGGAACATGTCTATAAAGATATACATTGGTACAGTAACAGATAAGTTCTAGGAAAAGTTCTAGGAAAATCGTCTTTCATATACTGAACAATGAATAATGAACTGAACAAGCTGTAACAATAACCTTTGCCAGAAGCGAAAATTGAACAATGTATTAAATGTATCTATGTACTCAATTTCTACCAAATCTGCTGTAACAAACCCTTATTGATATGCTATGGTGAAATAAAGTATCAAAATGCAAAAAAATATCTCTAAAAGGATGAAACTCAATCGTGTTCATTTATGAATTGAACATGTAAACGACATGTCAAACAGACATTTTATGTTTGGCTTGTCTAGTGCCTCAGTGCTAGATGAATGGAATGAAATAGCTTTGCAAAAAACTAATTAGTCTAGGATTGTAGAACGATTAAGATGGCCAAAAACGATCCAGTCCTCTGCAAGTAGTTACAAATAACAACGAGCAAAGAACATCTCACTCTGGCTTTTTTTATCCTTAACCGACCTCCTCTCAGGTAGATTTCTTATGCCACGCTCGACGATAATAAAGGAGAACCCGTCAACATGCTTGCTGTTCTGTGCAAAACACGCAAAAGGTGAAAGATGGACAAGTATTGTATTTCTAATGAGTCTACGGTTACTGATGCGTGCCCCATCATTTGTAAGTCTGTCCCTCTTCAGGTTCAACTACACATATCACTGTCTAATAACCTGCAGGATCTTATTTTATGCATAGAATACATTTTTAAATGTAAGACTTGCCGATGTTATAGCGAGAATAATATACTATGATACATGTGCATGTACAATGAACACTACGCTCGTGTGAACAAAAGGAAATTAGTTTTACATTTCAAAGTACCTGGCGTTGTAACTAAAGCGTCAACATATTGGTAAGTTAAAACTGCCTTGATAGATAGAAAGATGGATAGATAGATAAATAGATACATAGTTACATACATACATACATACATACATACATAGAAGAATAGATTTCAGGTTATAAAGTTCCGTATGTTAGTTTTTTAATAGGTTAATTACGATGGACCATGTGTGAAAGAGCAAATAAAACTCTTTTTATTTTCATATCCATGTTTTGGGGAGGAGAAAATCAAAAACTATTTATTTTCTCTATTTGGAGGGGGGGGGGGGGGGGGGGGGGGAGGGGTTAGATAAAAAGGTTTTTATTTACTCTCCCCGAAAAACTTGAGTGAAGTTTTTTATTTTTTCTCCCCCCCCCCCCCCCCCCCCCCCCCTCAAAAGAAGGTTTTTCATTTGCTTATTTCACACTTGGTCCATCGTAGTTAATAGAAAAAGAAAAAAATCAAAAGCATAAGATGGCATGGATAAAAATAACAGAACCCCATGAGTTAGGCAATCCAAATATGCATTATCGTGACGTCAAAGACAGTGATCAAAATGAGGCATCGTGCGTGTACGTGTACGCCTACTCTATATGTACTACAGTCTAGGAGTCACTTACCTAAGAGTATGGCGTCATTGCTTCCCTTAGGGTTATTTCTTGGTTTAAGGGGTTGTCTCAGATGATGGCATTGAATAACGTCTTTCGTTCAGTAAAACCCAGCGGAGTAAAAAACTCAACATCCCAGTCACAGCAGAATAATAAATGACAGGCTGCGAACTACATATTTTAAGTTTCCTGCCCTTAACTACTTTAAACAAGCCGAGTTTCTCGTTTATCGGAATTCTTTGATCTTTTGAGATTTTCAGAAATGGCAAATGTCGTCGGAAGCCGAGGTGGAAGCCGATGACATTTACATTTATTTTAGATAAGTAGTATCGTTGGTTGATTATTTACCATGTATGGTACTACGTGATTTAGATAAAATAAGATTTACAAATGTGAAATGATGTTTTCCATTACATGCCCATTATTTCAAAGGGCCTTTTCTATTTTATCTAGAACACACCAAAAGCCTTAGCATTGGAAGGATTAAAAGACTGTCTGCCTAGATTCTTTTTTGTAAATGTCTTTTCTTCTAGTTCCGGCTACATTCTCTTAATAACACATATTTCTATCTTTTCAAACTTATCATTGAATACACGAACCCTCTTTGTCTCAGTTAAAAGATGTGCAGTTTTGCCAGTGGAATAACCAAATAGGTATAAGATATTACTAAATTCGATATCTCCAAAAAACTTTAGAACATTGTCCTATTGATATGCTTTCTATGATTTATGAAAGGAGTATTGATGATATGAATTTATTATGTTAAAAGAGAGGAACATTTGACAAGTTGCTTAATAGTCTAGATAGTACTGCGTTGTATGTCAATTTTGAGATATGACAAATAGAGGTTCTTAGCAATTAAAAGAACAAACTTGTTGGAAAATCCTTCTGGCAATATTTCGCATATACATTGTACTATATAACTACATGTGCGAGTATATATTAATTCAGAATCAGCACTTTCGATAGCTAAAATAAAAGAAAGGTGTTCCAGACATAGAAAAAAGTATCAAAATACAGGAGGGATACAGATCAGTGAGCATCTGTGTCAACGTGACGCAAAAAACAACAATCCAATTAAATCCTCTTTGTAACGCATAACAATGAAATTATATGAATTGGATTTTTGTTTATTGTAATGCTAGGTCAAAACGTGACCTGTCACTTTCTTTAATATATATCTTTTATTGACTGTAGTAAATACAAAAACAAGATATAATGTGATATCATATGGATACAAATAAAGTAATATAAATTATAGAAAAACAACTTAAAATAACTCAATAAATTAACTTATTTACAAAATTCAGATACGTCTTACTCATAGGATGTAGGCTAGGTCATACTTATACGGCATAAGGTGTCTCGCGCCACCTTAATAGTGTCTTAAAGTAGCTTTAATGGTGGCAGACACATTATTATGACTACGGCACCATATCCAAAGCCATATACGTAAACACAATGGTGGGATCTGAAACTTTATGACATGTGATGCGGAAAGGGATACTTTGGACAATGCATTATGGACAAAGGCATTTAACAGTACGTCACGGAAGGCATTACATTTCATTATAGAGTCAATACGGGACATTGCTAGATACTTACAGTATAATTTGATAGCTATTCTGATTAATCAAGTTCTGATAATGACAGTAGTCATCGTGATATGTCTACAAACAACATCCAATTATCTCGAAGTCATGGTTGCCAAGGTAATCCAGCAGAGTTGAGTTTGAAAATGATCGTTTCCGAAGTTTTATTCCCCTAAATATCCCTGCCGTTAGCGAGACTAGCATGCGACGAAGCTCATGAAAATGGTACTTAGTAAAAAACATTGGAGTAAACTCAGAAAAGCAATGTACATCATGACCACATGATTCTTTGTAAAACGTGCACCCTTTACTTAAATATGATTTATACTATTTGTCCCATAACCTATGCACAATTCATTGTAGCACTTAGTATGATTACGATTACACTCCTATGTGAGGGAGTTTTGCAATACTACATACGTTACGTTTCCCATTTCACTGTAAGATGCTCAACAACCCATTTTCTTAATTCTCCAAGAAGATGTGTCTGCAATTATTGCTCCGTATCATGTTTCATCATTGATAAACAAAGTAAGGTACATGTAACAGTCAATAGCGTAAACAATAGTACATATAGGATTGTAAGGAGACAATTTTACAGTAGTGTAATCACATTCTGAAATAGATCTAAATTAACTTTAATATTTCTGTAAAAAATCTTAAACGTATACAATTGCATGTTATACATAAAATTTGAACTTCTGAATTATCGATTTTCACCATGTTTACTGACTGATTTTTTCTTGGCCAACTTTTGCTCTTATATTAGATATAAAGGTATCCGGTTTATAGTTGTATCCACCGAAATGTTCACACGACCTTCCTCCCCTAACAGGCCTGTACACCATTTTAATCCCCGAGGGATATTCCAGCTGGCAGCATATAGCGCACAAACTCAAAGCACTGCCTTATTAATGCTAGGTACCCATTTTGCAGCTGGGTAGATTGAGACGATATGGAATAGATTGTCTTGCCCAAGCACAGACCAAAGTGCCTCGGCCGGGAATTGAACCAGCGACCTATTGATTACTAGCGCATATGATCGACAAAACAGACGTTTACACTAGCTTTGCAGAGTTATGCAATGCAAACCTCACTGAGATGGCTTCAGAAACATGTTTTGTATTGTATGTCTCGTTCAATGTATATTTTTTGCCACTTTAGACAAAATAGCCGCTAATTTAAGCGCAGACCTCTGATTTACAGGATGTCGACATGCCACTGTATATCCATTGGGTTCATTATCAGTAGTTGTGAAAGCTTCCTCGCAGAAATACAATGTGTCGGAGTAAAAATTATCGCAAACACATATATAGGAGCAGTAATTTTGAAGCTGGAGGTTTTTGTTTTGACGTCACTTTTTCGGAAATGCAACTAGTCCGTAGTTAAATTTTGCGGAATGGAGTACTGTCAACTTGCTCACATGTATCAATTGGTATTCAAAGCAGAATGTTTTGCAGTGTTGGCGTACGATAAGCAATTGGATATCAATATATCAAGACGCCCGGTCCTTACTACATGTACATGTAGCTGCCCGGCCCATCTACATGTAGCTGCAGTGGCGAATTGAAATATTTACACTGAAGACAGCTAGAGGGTAATCTCAATTTCTGCATTGATGCATCGCTTTGCACTGGAGAGAGTGTGTACCCGTAATGCTTTTGCAATTTATAACAGACAGACAGGTAATTGCAGTACGACCTTTTCATTATGATTTGCTCGAGAATTTTGGAAGCACTTTTATACTACATCGGCATCTATCGTACGAAGATTATTCTCAGTCGAAGTAATATGTGTTTGTTGCTTGGTTAACGTGCTTCGGAATACCTATATGATATATACCAGTTTATAGATTATTTTTCTTCGTACAGAGTTGTAACATTCCATTAAATTAAAAATAGAACGGTCCGCATGCGTGCACATAATTTATTCTGTTCGTAAGAAATGGTGTTTTGTAACTCATTTCACAGGAGATTTTACTCTTATTATTTAGCATTCATGATGTTTTAAATGATATTCTGTTGGTTATTTGGTTGCACACACACACACACACACACACACACACATAGACACACACACGCATATATATATATATATATATATATATATATATATATATATATATATATATATATATATATATATATATATATATATATATATATATATATATATATATATATATATATATATATATATATATATACATATATATATATATATATATGTATATATATATGATGAATTATGAGATGGAATACAAACATTAAGACCCCATGGGCTACTTTTGTGATTGTTGCCCTTATGCAACGTATTTTAACTGCATGCATATATCTTGCCTAAACACTATGTTTACGCGACATGACTTTTTATAACTCCAAAAAAGAATGGTGATTTAAAAAGAAGATGATTCCCAGGACATATCGATACAAAAGTTCACAAATAACTACTCCAACAGTCGCTTCGATGCTATGGTTGTCTTGGCACTAGGTGTGCTGAAAATAATAGTCTGGAGGAAGGGAAGTTGAGGAATATATTATGTAAACAATCTGTAGTTAGACTAATTCATATTTCTATAGTCGGAAAATAACATACTTCGGGGATTGATTTGAAAACTTTTCCGTGCATTGAACCCCATCGTACATTGAACTCTTTTTTTTATTCCCGACAGAACACTTTATCAACTTCTTTGGTGTAATAAATAATCAAAGACCTCCGGACATTGCACAATTAATGGATTCCTTGTAGGTGCGAATGCCAAACATACTAATGATATACTGCAGGCTGACTCCCATTCTTCATCCACTGTGTAACAAAACCATAAGAGATGGACCCCCTATTTGTCGTGAATAAGATCTGTAACAGATGAGAGAAATCTCCTGCCAGGAAGGATGAAAAGCTGATGCGATACATGCTAAGTTATTAAGAAGCTTAAACTTTGGCCAATCCCCAATTTCATAAAGAAACGTTTGGCGTCTTATCTTTACTTATTACTCCAATTTAGCGCCCATTCCTTTAATTGGCGTGAATTAGTCAAGGTGAACTTATCTTGAAATGGATACAAGGCACAGTTTTAAACACCCTGTCAACCGGTCGACCGGTAGCTGGCAAACCTTTCTACATGCATATATGGTCGACTTATGTTTTGAATGTATGATTTTGCAATACCATATTACCACGAGTACTACTACTACTACTACTACTACTACTACTACTACTACTACTACTACTACGACTACTAATACTACTGCTGCTGTTGCTGTTGCTGCTGCTGCTGCTCCTCCTACTACTACTCTTACTACTACTACTACTCTTACTACTACTACTACTACTACTACTACTATTACTACTACTACTACTACTACTACTACTACTACTACTACTACTACTACTACTACTACATCGAGTATGAGTGACCATTAGAGGGTATACAAATTAAACAAGCGAATATATTCGAATGTGTATTGCTGAATAGAGCCGGAGTACCTTATTCATAGTGAGGAGCTCTCAAGCATGGGTTTAAGCCTTTCCAATCGTGTTGGATGAGGAAGGAGTTATAAACACCGCGCACGTCCCTTGTCCAATCATGCGAGTTGTTAGTGCTAACTATTGAGTAGGGATCGTTGTTATGTTTGCCAGGTCCCTTCAGTAAGAGAAAGGTACTTTTTACAAACGCTCCTAGCCTACTTGATGGTTAAATAATGTGTATTGCCTTCCTCCTGGGGGCATTACCAGTGGCTTTTAGGAAATTGCAATGCCCGACTTATAGATCTGGGTATATGGGTGCTACCTATGCTGGAGATACATTATTTCTTTGCCATGCTCTTAAGACACATACATAAATTGTTATCATTATTACCATTTCAAGATATGGATTAGGACATGAAGCGTGAACATGTGTGGTAGCCTCTAGGACTGTCATTGACATCCATTTTTTTTCGATTCGATCATTGACATTTTATTTTTCGATTCCGATTTTTTCGATTAGATTTTGAAGAACTGCACTAATAGAATATTTTGACATGTTCCACACTATTTTTGTGGCTAGGATCCTAAGATTCTCACAATGCAAAGACAATGAAGGTTTTCTCAACACCTTTTGATTGAATACTTGTGTTTCTCTTCAAAATTCTTATTAGCGTTGGCTAAAAATGGCGTAAAATGCTGAAAAAATGTGTTTCGATTAATTGACAAAACAATTGACATAATATTTTTTTCGATTAATTGGAAAAATTATTTCGATCGATCAAAACTCGTCATATCAATGACAGTCCCTAGTAGCCTCAGCATCCAAGGAAAAACAAGGACAATTGCCACTGCTCCAAGAAACATTGCAGCGAACTCAGAATATGCTGCTCTGTAGCAGACTAGCTCCTAGTCTATTGTTTCATGAAATTATGCTTTTCTCTGTGCTGGTCTCTATCATTTGCCTAATGCCTAGGTGTTAAATCTTGCTGATGATAGATGGCGCCATTTATATTGGTCACACCGGTCAGTCAGAATCATACAAGAAACTGAAAAAATCTAACTGGGGGCCAACTGGTGGAAAAATCACCGTAGACACCGTTTAGAGTTGGTAAAGTTTTCATGTAAAATAAAAAGAGTTAAAAAGATTTCTTGGCCTAGGACTAGGCTAGCTGCTGTGCTGATTCAAGCGAGCCGTCGGTGCACAATGCATCACACTGCTTTAAAATAGCGAGGCAGCCCTTAGACAGTTACATGTACTGAACATCATATCTCTAATTCTTCGTCTAATTTAACTAGATTAATAAGAAATCAATAGTTGGTGATTGCCTATATCAGTTGATGCATGATAACATTTACAAGTTAATTTAAATAACGTAGCTGCGGTCACTTGGTTTCCTTTAGTAAATAATATTAGCACCTACGTGTTAATGATACCCGTAATTCAAAGTATGATTTACGAGATTTTGAATTGAGCTATCATTGATAAACAATCATTTTAATTATTCTTTATTATTTTGTAAATCTATGAATCAAACTGTCATTCACAATGCTATGGCTCAAACTTCACGTTTTCAACGTTGGTACTGAATAGATTCTGCATCGAAAAATGCCAATCGAATTTCCAGTCATGACTAGTTAATTTTCTAAAATCGTTTAATCTGACCACATAATGACTACAAAAGGCTGTTCTGTCCATTATGATCAAGATTTAGCTTTCATAGTATATACGATCAAGACAAAGAAGGAAAGT
>OZ012686.1:37998929-38003929 GCA_963942565.1 Maea johnstoni | reverse complement strand
AAATCATGAATATTGATGTATCATTGAACTTTCAAAAAACTGCAATGAATCTTTTTGTTATTCCTTTAACACAAGCAATTTATGCGCTTGTTCAATTATGCCTGTATTGCTTATTTGATATTTTGAAGAACGTTATTGCTGCTTCTATGAAGCCATCGATTATAAATCTTAAAAACCTGGATACATCATGAGAGAACTGCATTCCTCTTTACGCATACTTTTACACTACATTAAAGGTTTCTTGTACGAATATTTCACCACATATATATCACATGAAGGAATATCACGAATCGTTTACAACAAAAGAGCATACATCAATTTCCGAGCACTTTCCGAGAAAATTAATAATAGCACTGAATAATGAATACCTTACTGTACTACATGCATGTCTAGTATGTGACTGAAAACAGTTGGTGGAGTTACACAATGTTGAATGCTCAATCATGATCTATATTAAACCTATGTGCTAGTCCTATAGTTGATCTGATTATAAAGAAAGGGGTGCAGGTTTTAACTCATGCAAACTCGAAAAATATGACTCTATTTTCACAATTTAACCCCGTACACCACATTTAGCATACATTGGTTAAGAAAGCTTGCACACGTGGGCACCAGGGTAGATAAAGGTCTCTGTGGTAACCATTAAACATCAAAGTTCACTGTGAGCAGGTAGACGAAGGAGAGAGAATATTGGAATACTGAGTTTACTTTTTAACATCACTTTTGATAGATTGGTAGATATGACATTAGCTTAATTTCATCATATATTTTGTGGACATATTTTCCTTTGAGGATCATGTTAAATATGTGAGGCGTAACATGTTAGGACAATAATCAGTGTCAAAATGAGCGGTTTGGTAAATTATATGTAGGTACAATCAGTAGAAGTTCCTGCTACTAGTGCCTTTGTCTAATAAAATGTCTAAAAATACAAATAGTAAATTCAGATTTATTGAAAAGTAAATCATTAGAATTTTACATTTTAAATGTCAGAAATTGCTGGGAATGCATCTCGGAGCATCAAGAATCTGCTAGCGTCTGGGGGCCTTTATCAGCCCCCTGATCCCTGACTGCAAGTCCAGATCACCTATGGTTTGTAGGCCAGCTCCACTTCTGACACCAGTCAAATCCTGCTAACGATATGCCCCTGAAAGTTCTGCTATGTCGTTAGTGATTTAGCACTGTTTGGGAATGGGAAGATCAGCGTCATGATCAATAAAATTACCATTGAAAAAATGGTGTGTTCATGAAAAAAGTGTGTTTTATGTCTAAAAAAAGGTTCTGGCCCTGGCAGAGGAAAATATTTTATGGCCCTGCCAGAGAGAAAAACATCTTTCTGGTCAAAAAAGGATAGCCCCCACCCCTTAGAATTTCACATGGTTCTCCCCTAACATTCTACGCCATGGGACACAGATGCTCATTTATGGTACATGCAATTCTATGATACTGTACATTTTTGTAACATGAGAAGCATATTATCATTGGAAAGTATCCATGCAATCATACGCTATAGTAATGCAACTGTCATCTCAAGTTATCCGTAGCTGAAATATTATTTTTGATAGATCTTTCAAAAATATAGCTATGTTTGATTATTTCATCACAGAAGTGATGGTGTTTCATGTTCGTTTTTTTCTTTTTCATAGACAAATTATAAATACATGTATGTCTATACTGCGAGAATAGGAGTATATATGAGCCTAATCAAAATACTGGTCATCCTTTTTGTAAGACTGGCAGTAAGGGCATGTTTGACACTAAGGATGAATCGGATGACGCGTATTTCAAATTGTAATTTGTATTTTGTATCTTACTAACAAAATAAATTTAATGGTTTAATGGTTTATTGACTTAGTAAAGGCCACTGCTTCCTCCTCACAGACACTTTCGTATGAGTACCTCACTGACTTTTAAATGGAATACGCTTCTTTCTTTTGCAGACCTTTCCGCCATGGGGACCTTATTGAGTCTGTGCCTTGGCAATGACGAGAGTCACGTGGGGCATGCGCAGATGAAGCGCCAGAGGCAAAAACAGATCCAACAGCAGAGAAAACAACAGCAGAAGGAGCACAAGACTTTCAAACGCGACCAGAGAAGCAAGTCCATGGCAGGTGGCCTTCGCCCCACACTTTCTGTCCCCTCAAATGGGGGGCAGCAGTCTCAGCCGCGCAGAGCCAGCCTAAATAGACTTACCGAATCCCCTCCCGAGTCACCAAACAGGAAGTTATCTTTGCCAGCGAACAGCCCTGTGGGTAATTCCCCCACTTCCCCTGACAGCAGGAGTTTTAACTATGAAAGAGACTCCCGGAAGTCGTTGAAGCGTGAAGGAAGTGGGGGTGGGGGGAAGAAATACTCACTCCCCGGGAGGATGAATGGAGGAGGTACAGGAGGGGGAAGGAAACATATCATGCAGAGGTCCATGTCAACAGCCAGATAAAAAAGTCAAGAAGAAATTCTGATATAATTGAGAGACGCGTGACCTACTTACGAACCACGTGACCTGCATACAAACCAAGTCTGCATCTATGTATTGTGTTTACCTCAGTTTTGTGATTCACACTTATGTGATATTGTTGTGGTCTCGAGTGTGAAGGGTTTACATATTCTATAGAAAAAATGCTCCTTCTACCCTGGAAAAAAAAAACAGTGATATGAAAAACAATGAGAGAGAATATATGCTACTGTGAAAAGAGTGTGGACTGCAAAAGTGGCTACATTAGTGAGCAAGATTTTAGTTTCCGGAAGTTTTTTGTTTACGCCACCTATTGAGTGTGAGGGAATTTAAAGTATCAACATATTAGCTACTCTTATTTACATGATACTCGCTTATCTTCAAATTCAAGTACAACCAGTACCAGAAATCTTTCAGCGGTAATTCTGGACACAAAGTGCAATTTGTTGTATGCCTTTCTGAGTATTGAGTTAAAGCAAACGAGGCTACGTTGGTTCATAAAGTAAGGTCATGATGGTTGTGCACGAGAGCGAACGCAATACAGCTACAGATGCTCTTGACCATGCGTGTCCAGTGAAATGATACTGATTCAAAACAAACTACGGAAGGTTTTGCTGGACTGTAGGAACAGAAAATGAATTATATGATATCGTCTCCCAATATGGCATGGAGATGCTGAATTGTGACTAACCAGAAGTTACCGATAGGGAGTGGACGGGGGAAATACCGACAGACCCCAAAAGCATTGACAACTTTCTGACATGTTTCAAACAGGAATCAAAGCTCGGACGTCGTGCAGAGCTGAGTCACGCACGATGATCTCTCCGCATTGTGGCACTAGACCGCTCGGCCGTGCGAGAAGCCATCTAGAGCACCGTGAGATAAAATACGTAAAGGGAGATTCACGGTAAAACGCATCACATTATCATCCGAACAGACATGCGTGAAGCCCTGAAGATGGATAGCATGGATGAAAGCCAAAGTAGACAGCGGCTAACAATTACTCACAGGCGATGACAGGAGAGTGGAAATTGATTGTAGGGAAGGCTTCGATGCCTTTGCAATCTTAGAAATATGATTGAAATATGATTCGATGAGCTATGAGTGTAATTAGCGGAACACGATGAGATCCTTTTTATAGCACCAGAGCAGGATTGGTTTAAAGATGAAGTATTATCTGTTCGTATTCTGGTGTACTTACACTTCCAGAATAGGTAAGGAATGATAGGGGTACGGTCCTCGTATCTCACGGATGATCAGGGTTGAGTTGATATCCTCTGGCTTACAAATAACCATTTTTGCTATTCCTCCTCACTCAAGCGCCACCTACTTCCGTTTCCTCCTCTCTGAGATCATGACCGTTATAATTTTTGTAGGTCAATCCAAAATTAAACTGTTATTATTTGTATTTGGTCGTAGTATTACATGTCTGGGTATTCATATTCTAAATTCTGTATGTCACATTCATACAAAGTTGTCAAATGTTCATGTGTTTCAATATTTCTAAAAAATTATGATATCATCTTTATGACATGTGTCTATCATTATTTAACTATCAACAAAAAGGATACAGTGCTTCAGAACTACCATCATTGTGCAATATGGTTAGATATCCCTATAAAACAAACGTAACGACTATATGAAGGATCTTGTATCGTTTGTATTATTGGACCTCTTGAAAGTTCCCCTCTTAGGGGTTTCAAATAGAGTCCATGTAGATATACATGTAGCAAAACAGAATGTGCTATAAACGTGTTTAGCCACTCGGGCGAAACAGAATTATTTTCCAAACAAAACAAGCTACCTTTGAAGGTAGAATAGAACTACATGTACTAGACAGTAGTGCATGTAATATATCTGGATACCTTGTGAGTATCACCATTCCTGGCCAAAACAAAGAGTATCATATCATCAATCAATTTCAGGTGGGCTTGTGATTGTAATTCCTATGCCATGATTGCATACAGGGTGTTTATTTATCAAAATGCCTGCATTTATGTACCTATCCGGCCATCTGAATGAACTCACAGATGAAGAGACGAACTGGTGGTGCTTTTCTGTTGACCAATTTGCATCTCGAGCGTACACAAATGAAAATATTTTAATGAGAATCCAATATTTAGAGGAATATTTGACTGAACATTGCGTTTTCTGTTGGTTTAGAAAATCCCCCTTCAAATAGTTTTCAAGCATCAATGCTAGATAGGTTACTTTCAAAGGTGTCATGATGCAAGCACGATCTAGATGCAAATGGGTAAACGTATGTGAACGGATAAGAATTGCAGCAGGATACAATTCACGATATCACTCCGGACGTTAAGGCACACGAGACAGGATGTCAAACTTTACCAAAACCCAAAATACACTTGAAGAGAAGGCTAGAAACTAATTCACAAATGGTCTTTAAGTAAGCTGGTTTCATGGAGAGGATACAATGTATATTGATAGCTTACTGTTGCTGCTGCTATATAAATATCAGCTTGCAGATCACTTGGCCCTTGTCAACCTTATCTACAAACTTTATGGAAAAGATTTTGATGTTGTGTTG
>OZ012686.1:37973646-37998729 GCA_963942565.1 Maea johnstoni | reverse complement strand
TATATATATATTGTAATACTAAGAGGAATAGTAGGATTGTTTATGAATGATGTTTGAAACAATACAGTTATCAGCCAAACCACACGATAACTGTGCTGCTCTCCTTAGTTCAATCAAGGTACAAGAAAGTTTGTATGACCTATTTTCTCATCCAATTATAGCTATTATTATCAGTTTTCTGGTAATAGTGGACCAGACATCAGTATTCCTAAATGCAGATACATAACTGTAGATAATCATGGGCGTAGATACCTTGTAATCCTGAATAGTTCTCAAGAACAAAGATGGTTCAAAGGCTGGCAAGGTGACTATTTTCGATCCTTTAAAAAGCCCAGCAGCTGCGATGACGATCATCCCATAACAATGATAGAATGGTAATAATGCGAGAGAGACCACATCGTCCCTTTCTTCCAACATAGAGGGGTGTCTGAAAGTAATAAATATAAGTTACCTGTACGAAAAGTTTCATACATGAGGAAATTGTGGCATGAGAAGTTTATGCGTGAAAGTGAAATTCCCATGCATGAAAATGAAATTCCCATGCATGGAAATGAGATAAGCACAAGTCACTGACAACTTTCTTACATACTTTAAGTTGGTCTAATTCCCTGGATCGTTTGCATGTAAAACATACATTAGACAGCTCTACCACTGAGCATGCCCATCACAACGTTCATTGCTTACACATAGGCATACGCAGTATGTTATGTACATAGTAGGAAAGTATTAAAATAATTTAGATGTCAATGTTTAGATATTCTTCTTTTTATCAACTAGACACTTAGAAAAGACTGTATATTCCTATTTACTGAGAAAGAGTATGGGAAGGATCAATAAAAGTTGAGTTGTGTATTAGCATGTAACAGTTGATGTGTATTACGTATTCAAATGTTGGGATTTGGATTAACGGGTACTGTTTATTGTGCAAAAATAGTAAATTCCATAGATGAGAAAATTTGGGAAAAGGGGACTGAAAAGGCCAAAGAAATAACTACCAATAACAATGTAGCTTGCACGAGTATATGCTGTTCTGCTGATTGTAAGAAAATAGTGGCTGAGAAGGAGCCTATCTGTCCATGTCAATAATGAATACATCGTCTCCTTTCAACACAATTGCATCTGAAGCATACAACCATGCCTGACTAAGTGAAATAACATGGAAATTACTTTGAAAAAAATATTTGACTGGATTTCATCTTCCAGTTGTTTCTCTTTAAACATTCTGCAATATTTCCCAAATGCATTTCTAACGGATACCGCGCAAATGAATTAATAAGTGAAGGAGTCACCTTTCTACTACTTTCAGACAAAAAAACCCACTGAAGGAAATTCTCAATAGCCAATCCCAATGGGCGTTGAGAGTGCGCTTTTCCGAGGTGAAAAGTAATACACCTCGTGTCAGAAATCTCGTTCCTATAGCTCGCTAGTTAAGAAACCTTCCTTACGAGGATTGTATGAGGTTGGCCACAATGTTGTGATGAGAGAGCATGACTCCTTTAGGCAGACCAGTGGTACCACTGGAGTAGGGCAAGCAGGCCACGTCGTTCTTGGTATCATACTGTATTCCCAGTGGAGCTGCAGAGCCGTCATCAGCCAGTAGTGCCGAAAACGAAACACAGCCAGGAGCTTCACCAAATATTATGATATCCTGTCAGAACATCGAACGGTATTAATTAGATGATAGGAATTCGAGTGCTATAAGAAGTACATGCATGCATTGATGGATTTGGATTGCAGAATTTCGTTGTACCTTTTCATCCGTACATATCAAAACACAAGCCGTGTATCAGGATTTTGAATCCAATTGGATTTTCAATCAAAATAGATTTAACTGGCTTGATTTAATGAATTTGATAGATTGATTCTTCTGATTTTAAAAGAATATTGACACCACAGAGGGCAGTACTCAGTACATTTTTATTGGCCATTTGGGTTTTAAGAATGAAAGTTTTTATTGCAATACATACTTCATAACACTGCATGATACATAATTTTCATTCAAATGCATGTTTTTGCTTGGGACACAGTCTGTACTTACCGAGATATGTCCACATTTCTCCGCAGCCTCTTTAACATTTGGTAGCAACTCTGGGGAGGTGGCCACCATAACAGATGACGAATCTTTAAGTTGGTACAGTATTTCATCTGGAATACCAAATCATTTTAATCATACCCCATTCAACAGAGCCATGTCACTTAGTATAAGTGCATCTGTATGTATGTATGTATGTATGAATGAATGTATGTATGTGTGTGTGTATGTATGTGAGTGTGTGTGTGTGTGCATGTATGTTTGTAGGAACGTATGTACCGGTATGTGTGCATGCACGTATGTTTTGCGTATGTTAACACACCATATGTTTGGGTAAAATCTAATTATACATGCGCAATCCATTCCATGCTTTACATTATAGTTGTTCATAGGTATATATCAAGATGGTGTACTTTACCTTTGAGGAAAATTGTCTTTCTACGCTCTAAACAAGATAAACTCAAATATTTTACAATTATGCCATCGAAGTACCTACCTGCAGTATAGGCTGGATTTACCGCCGTTACAATGGCACCTGTTGATAGGACTCCAAGGAAGCACTGGACCCACTCGACGGAATTCTGGCCAACAATACATAATACCTGTCCCTTCTTCAGCCCAAGGCGAGCTAATCCACTCGCTACACACTTCACTGAGCCCTTCAGCTGACCATAGGTAAGTGAGTATCCAGACGGACCATCAACCTGAAAAATGATAAAAACAATAATAATAATAATAATAATAATAATAATAATAATAATAATAATAATAATAATAATAATAATAATAATAATAATAATAATAATTATAATAATAATAACAATAATAATAATGATAATAATAATAATGATAAAAATAATGATAATAATAATAGTGAATGGGTGCATTTGTGGATGTGTAATGACTGTGGCGACAACGAGAAAGATCATAACATCCAGATCAAGAACATGATAGAATAAGTACAAATATAATCAAATACTAGATCTAGTATCAATAATATTTTATAACACGTGTTCTTGTAATGAATGTAAGAAGTAAATTAAACAAAAATGTTGTTGTTATCCTTTATGTAAATATATTTTCTGAATTATACTAGCGATACATGTAATGTTTAGTGCAAGTCGTAGCTCATTTGATAAGTTAATGTAAATGCAACGATCATTTTGCAGGAAACGGAAAAGTATTCTGTCATACATTCGTTATGAAAATCTTTCGTAAAATAATATGATAATAAATACCTAGTGGGTTAGTAAAAAGCATATTGATTTCTTGTGTAGAATGTGTTGCTCAATCAGTGTTGTTTGATTTGTGATGCAACTCTTTCGGCCTTAGGACGTCCTCTACAAATGTCGTGTGGATCTATGATACTTTTGATAATAACTTTGGAATGAAGAATAATTGTACTGACTATTTAGATGAGAGTTATTGGTAACGCTCAAAATAACATTCCTCTTTCAATTATTTTCCCAGCTCTGCCTTTGCCTGTAAGACTTTATCAAAATTGCCAGGCTGGCTAGCAATGGCCGCAGTGAGCATAAATAGGCTAAACCTGTAATCCTGGTAGCCGTGGCGGATTTAGTGTGTTCTTAAGTAATTACCTTAAGGTTTAAGCTAATAACCCTTTCAATGCTTAGGCTACTTTCGTCCACAGAACAAGGACGCTACCACTTTTGAAAACCATGTAGACCCTGTCATGTTGGTATTCATTAGATGGCTTTCACTGAGTACTCTTAGATGAGTACCCATGTGCAAGCGTTTTCTTTTACATCATTTTGCAATGGCCAAATTAGTCACCAGCAGCAAAAGGGTTAAAGGAACCCTTGGGTTTTAAGAAAGTCTCTCTGGATTACTATCCTCCAGGACAGGCCGTAATAGAGGAGGAAAACAGCGAATGGAACGGTTTAACTAAAGTATATTAATAGTTAACTATGGGTTAGTAAAAGGCATTCCAATGTGTTGTGTTGAATGTTTTGCATGATTAGAATTTATGTTCAACCCACCCCTCAGCAAAGCTAAATAGGACAGGCGGGCGCATATTGACCAACGACAGAAAGGGTTAAAGTCTACACCCGGATAATAGCCATTAGGCCACTAAGCCTTAATCCTGCTTACCATGGAGGGCGTAGTGTGCGTTTTAATCTTCCCTTGGTTGCATTCTGTCTGTAGCTTCTACCGATGTACAACACTTTGAGTCCGCATCTCTCTCGAGAGAACACACCAGACGCATGATGTGCAGGATCCTTCGCTCTGAGTTTCGTCTCAGAAAGTTCAAGCTTGATTTTGACGAACCATGGCTGTTTTATACAGCTCAGGTAAGTCGTTAGCTAAACGGTATCCCTTTATTCACGATGGTAATATAGTAGAAAAGGGTAGCTCAGTGGGAGAAAGGTAATAATTCAACCGTCCAGCTGATCAGATATTATATTCCTAGATGTTTAAGATGGATGGTGCGTGGCTAAAATGGCAAACACGGCTAGAGACATCAATGTTAGTATTACGATGGCAGATAATACAGTATCAAAAGCGACATAACTCAGAAAAACTAATGCTGACACCACATGTTAAACATAAATATGGGTGCTTATTGTTTGAATTTGGCTTCGTTTAACTGAGGAATAGGGAACTAAACAATTAAAGTGATCCACGAGGTCAAACTATTCATTCTTGCTCATCTAAACTGTTCTGTCAGTTCGGTTGTTCATTTATGCAAATTGATAGCATGCATGATTATATATATATATATATATATATATATATATATATATATATATATATATATATATATATATATATATATATATATATATATATATATATATATATATATATATATATATATATGTGTGTGTGTGTGTGTCTCTCTCTCTCTCTCTCTCTCTCTCTCTCTCTCTCTCTCTCTCTCTCTCTCTGTGCCTGTGTTTACTTGTAATTCTGGATTGCAAGATCACCTCCAACACTAAAATGATAGTAGTCACTGAAGCATGGGTGCTTTGTGAGATTCCTAGTTCCTCTTCAAATAGAATCATCAAATTTTACTGTATTTTATTTCAAATGAGTCCAAAGTCGTCAGATAAATACACTTCTAGTTCAAATGGCTAATATTTTTCATCTTTTATTTTGTTTTATTTAAACAGTGGAAATGGCCTCCCATGACTTTCGTCTTATACCGATCTGCAGTAGCGCTATACGTCACCGGTGCATTTATTGCACATATTGTCAAAAATGACACCAGGGCGGTATGGATTTATCTAACCACTTGGGCCTATATGGTACTAAACCTTTACCTGTTGCTTGCGCTTGTGTTGACCATATATGGATTCGTAAAGCGCATGCGCATGGTGAACAAGATTTCCACGAACAAGGGATATACGATCATTACTGCGGCCCAAGATCCCAAACACGCGATAAGGGATACAGACTCGTCATTCACACATACTAACGATGCATACAGATCAGAGGACACGGACGAATTGCCTTTTATCGACCAAGCTGTTGAGGGAAATGAAGAAAACATCGAGGCAAACGCCGCTGCGCGAGATAGATACGAAATGAAATGGTATATAAAGCTTTCTTGGCTTCTCTTTAACATAGCCCAAACAGGTTCTGTTGCGGTCAGCATTCTCTACTTTGTTTTTATCTACCCAACGGCTGTCAACCCTCATACTGTTACAAATATGAGTGTGCACCTGCTCAACTCTGTCATTATTTTACTCGAGGTTGCCATAAGTGCAGTTCCGGTGCGGCTGGTCCACGCGATATTTCCCGCGGTGTTTGTACTCGCGTATACGGTAGCAAATGTAGTTTGCTGGTCTATGGACAAGGTGAATAACATAGTTTATCCGGGTGTGCTTGACTGGAATTATCCTACCACTGCAGTTTCCATGGCCAGTCTTGTCATTCTTGCCATAATCCCATCATTGCACTTGGCATTTTTCGCTCTCTACCGACTAAGAATGATGGTGTATTCTAAAATGTACAGGGACGAATAAAAGTGACTTTGAAGATTGATGTATATTATATGATTTTTTATTGAGTTTCTTCAAGTCGCCTATAGGGTTAATATCTTGACTCACTTTTTCCTCTATCCTGCTTTTATACAACACTCCAGCCTACATTAAGTATATATTGCATACAAGGTATTTTGGTGAGGAATACATTCAGCATCAAATAAATCCCCCCTCCCACCCCCATTAGGGGATAGGATTCTTTGGCTGAAAAACTGAAACTCCTATCTACGGTGATAGACCGGCGACCTTCAAATCTCACAAATATCGAGGAAAGATATAACATATTTCCCAACCCTCGCCCTGGATAGTGTATATGGCCACCCTGAAATGACATGTGTCAGCATATTTGCATCGACTCATATTTCAACTATAACTGTACCCAGTTGATCAAACACCTATTGTATGGGTATACTATGAAGATGTCGGAGGAGATCCAGTCAAGACATTTCATAGAAGGCCTTACTTATGGATTTTGATAAAAATCAAAAATGTTCAATGCAGTGACAAAACAAAATGGCTGCCTCCATGCCTGCTAATGATATTTGAGCCTTATGTGTAAACTTCAACGTATCTAAACATCTCCCACTGAAAATGACCATATATTCACAAACCCATCAGCCAGCTGAAATGATTGAGAGTATTTCATGATAGTTGCTCTTCAAGGAGAAAAAACGTTGGACAACTGTCGGTCAACAATTGTTTGTAAATGAGGAAGAACTGACATGGCTTCCCACTTGTGTTAATATTAAGTGTATATTTTCTGAGATTTCACGTTTGCTTTATGATTTGGAAAAAGCGCAATTCATAGCGACGAAAAAATAAAGAAATCATAATGTTACATGTATCTGCCTTTAACGAGTAAGATAATGGAACACTTTGATGATAATTTGCTGACTACTTTTCATTGTTCAAGGCACTAGTTGTTGTAGGTGTGGAAACAGTGGTTTCTCTTTGGCATCATGTCATTTAGCTTAATATGACGACAAAGCAAAACTTTAAATGCTCGCGCAGCTCGATAATAAATTTGCATTCCCCTTGAAATGTTACGAACGTGTTGTCCGTGGCGTCATTCTTTGCTTGTAAACTGCGGATGCATATTCGAAACCCCTTGATATGAATATGGCATAAAAACACCGATGCCAACCTGTTTCAAAATCGTCATTTCGCTGCAGATTTCAATTAGAATTAAGAGACAACGTAATTATTTGTGGCTCTTCTAACAATCTAAACTGCATAAAAATTCATTTACGGGAAGAAGAGTAGTTCATTTTGGCGGTGTTACTGCATTGATCAACATCACTGATACCTTGCAGCAAGCTGATACTAGTTGCTACATCTCACCTTAGATGGCGCCACTAGAGTTTTTTGCTATTTTGATATAATTAAAAAAATCCATATTTATCATGTGACTAAATAAAATTTAGTACATGAAAAGATCTGGTGGCAGAAAGTGCTCATAAAGCAAAAAGTGATGCTCATTTCAAGAGATGAACGGACAGACGTGTTGACATCCTTTTCTCGGCATCAGTGTATATGATGCGAGGTAGGTTGGTGATGGCCTATACCATAAACGTCACAAGCCACGAGGCTTCACCCCGCTCGCTGCGCGAGCTAGTACATTTCTTAGTACAGACATCGTAGAGTGTCTTAATAGAGATGAAATGACTGGAATCATGTCTAATAGAGATATTTACACATTTTAAGTTAAAGGAATTGAGAATGATATACGTATTCTTTAAATGATTTTTGTAAATGCATACACTTGCAAACAAATAAACACACGCAACAATACTCTTAAATGTTAAGTCGGATTAGTTGATATTGAATCAGTAAATCTGAGAGATGTATAGAACACTGAACTGGGGAAGCTGATATACTGAGTAGTAAGTAGGCCAGTCATTCCCTAAACATTGACTTTTATCCATATATATATATATATATATATATATATATATATATATATATATATATATATATATATATATATATATATATATATATATATATATATATATATATATATATATATATATATATATATAATATATATATATATATATATATATATATATATATATATATATATATATATATATATATATATATATATATATATATATATATATATATATATATATATATATATATATATATATATATATATATATATATATATATATATATATATATATATGTATATGACGTACGTGTACATGTAAATATATATATATATATATATATATATATATATATATATATATATATATATATATATATATATATATATATATATATATATATATATATATATATATATATATATATATGTCCTTATGTCCTAGGATTACAGAATTATGCAAGACTCCCAATTATCGCTCAATGAGGTCTCCAAATGAAGGTGAGTCTTCATTGTTCCTATGGAGTTAAGCAAACAAAGATTTATGGAATTCCATAAATGCCATTTAATTATGGAATCCCATAAATGATTTATGCAATTCCATAATCAAATGAAATTTATGGAATTCCATAAATCATTTATGAAATTCTATAAATGCGCATATATTTATGGAATTCCATAAATCATTTATGGAATTCCATAAATACCATTTGTTTATGGAATTCCATAAATGATTCATGGAATTCCATAAATGCTTACTTCTATGGAAGGCCAAAGTAGACAAAAAGAGCATTTTCTAATATAAATAAATGATTCATTAGTATTAATAAATCATTTATTAATATTAATAAATAAGTGACATCTATTGGAGAAACCTTGAACTATTCAATTTTTTTTATTTTGGAGAATTGAGTTCCTATTATTCTATTTACAAAGCAATACGTGTACTTTAGAGTGGTCTTAACCAGAATTCTGAAACTGGGTGGCCAAAATGGAAAATTGTAAAATATTTTGGTGTCTTACTTTTTAAGGGAGACCACTCTATACTCAGACTACAACCGTTAAAATGTATTTATTAATCAAAATAAGGTATATTATCCACATACAATGCCCCGGGAATCATATCGAGATGGAGAAGAGATTAAATATACACTTGAAATTGACATCTGACAGACAACAAAGTCAAATTTTCCCGCTTATCCTAAGCACGTGTAGGGGTTTTTCATTATTTCACAGGTAAAGACTTCCTGAGCAAACAAAAGATGGCGCTTATTTATTAATATTAATAAATAAATTTATTAATATTAGAAAATCATTTCTTAATATTAATAAATGCTCAACAATTAATAATATTGATAAATGATTTATTTATATTAAGAAATCATTTTTTAATATTAAGAAATCATGCCATTTCTTAATATTAAAAAATCAGTTATTAATATTAAGAAATCAGTTATTGATATTAGAAAATCACTTAATAATATTAGGAAATCATTTATTAATATTAAGAAAAGCTAAGCATTTATGAATATTAAGAAATCATTTATTAATATTAAGAAATCATTTCTTAATATTAGTAAATCATGCCATTTATTAATATCAAGAAATCATTTATTAATAATAGAAAATCATTTATTGATATTAAGAAATTATTTATTAATATCAAGAAATCATTTATTAATATTAGAAAATGCTCTTTTTGTCCACTTTGGCCTTCCATATACTTCAGGGTACTTTGGCTTGCCACAGTGTTCGGTGTAACATGCCACCACTATACTAGATCTCGTAAGCATGTTTGATGACTCTATCGAACAAACGATGGCCACACAGTTCTTGGTACTGAAGTTAAAAACTATGTTATAAGAAACAGACCTAGTGGGTCCCCCTTGAGGAATGATAAAGCATTAAATCTGGACTGAAATCAACTCGCAATGATCAGTGAGTCTCAGGAAAGAGCCATGTAACACAGCTTTGTGGCGAGTCTAATGTATGGTATGTGTGTGTGTGTGTGTGTGTGTGTGTGTGTGTGTGTGTGTGGTTGTGTGAGAGAGAGGGAGAGGGAGAGAGATGCGTTCAGCATAGTACACCCTCCTTTGCGTTTGTGTCAATATGGAATATGGGTCATACATGTAGATCTATACGCTCTGATGTGGGTAAGTCGTTCAAGGCACAAAGGTCATCGTGCCGAGCGTGTAAAGTCCAAATCATGAGCACATTCATTCGCATATCCACTAAACTTTAAGTTCATTTCATAGTTTATATTGCTTTCCACATTTACAACCTTACAGATCACAAATCACAAAACGTGAACTGCTCACTGTTTATAATACATACACATGTACAACCTATAGTAAATAGGTCACATCGCCTGGGCAACTAGGAGCTACATTCAGAAGTCTGTGCCTCTCTGATGGTTGTTATAATACGGTATTCTAAGCCCATCCTGATTTTAAAAACAACTACTCACCAAGGCAATTTTATCTGCATATTTTCCATCTGCTTCTTGCAAAACAAACTCAGCTAGGCCTATGTTGGGTATATCCAAATGCTGAACGGCGTTACTCAAAATCCTGGCCATGTCTATGGATGAGCCTAGCTGGGAATACAGGGCAGGTTGAAAGTCCACACTGATAGCCAGATGTATAAACTGGTACGAGATACACGTGTGGCGTGAGACTTTGTCAACAATGTTTATCCATACTGAGTGAGACATTTAATAACGATTATATCATTATCATCATTATTATTATTATTATTATCATTATTATTATTATTATTATTATTATTATTATTATTATTATTATTACCATATTATTATCATTGTTATTATTATTATTATTATTATTATTAGTAGTAGTAGTAGTAGTAGTAGTAGTAGTAATAGTAGTATCATTATTATTATTTTTTATTATTATTATTATTATTATTATTATCATTATTATCATTATTATTATCATCATTATTATTAACATTATTATTATTGTTATAATCATCATCATCATTATTATGATTACTACTATTATTATTATCATCAAAAATATTATTATCAGTATTATTATTATTATTGGTTTTATTATTATCATCATTATTATCAATTTCCGGACATCACTGACTATTTCGCAGTGCGGGGATTGGACGTCACATTTATAACGAGTCTCTGTCTGTAGCTTGCATCGATGACGTAAGGTACACAGGTCTATATTCACAGCATGACGTAGTGTACCTCATCCCTACCGTTATACTATAATGTGCAAAGTTTACATGCAAAATCCAAACACTAATAAATTTCTTGCGATGCAAATGTGCAACTGACTTTACTAAAAACACTAGTAGTATTAAATTGGCGTACCCTTAAAATTCGTCTCAGTTTTACTCTCTACTGAATCCTTAGCAATGTTTCTTAGTATTGTAAACGTGTGGTGTTGTGAAGTGCTCAATATCATCAAATAGCAACTTAAGATCCAATTGGATCTGACACGAGAGCGAAAAGGGTAGAGTACATCTCCTCTTCTACCGACACATACACACGTAATCAGACCAGCTTGGGTTTAATTTTGTTACTTTATGTTGTCACATTTTTGATACCCAAATATAACGACTCCACTCAGGAGGTATGGGGATGTAAGTATCGTTTACAGGAATAATGTAATCAAAATCTAAATATTTGATGGTTGTTCACCAGTCAACGTAACTCGTGCATATCTTGATAAGGTTTCAGATGCAGATGTTTTATCCTGAAGACTCCCAACGATAGTTGTACTAGTAGGCCAGTGATGGCGTTATAGCCAGGACATCAAATCAATATGGAATAGCTGTAGAAGAATTGTTTGTTTTCATATTTAAGGTTCGTTACAGTCACGCTGAGCTTTCGAATAGTTGCTTGGAATTCGCTATTCCAGTACAAATTTAATAAGAGCTAAACGGCGTGATTACGTTGGAATTCTTAGGCCATTGTTACTATGTGGTTCTTTCAGTTTTAGAGGACAATCTCGTCATTTTTCTAGAAATCTTTAAATTCCTAAGTCTGTTGAATGGGGAAAACATAGTTGTGGTTTGATAGAATATATTTATTAGTACATGTAATTCATCCGTAAAATCATACATTCATTTGGTAGGCGATTGCCAGTGACTAGAAACAATATCTATAAAGTAAAACATGAGATTGAACAAACATGTATCAAAAATCTCCCACCAAACCTCTGAGTTGATGGAATAATTATTTGTAATTCATCCTTCACAACTTACACCTACGTAGGCAACTGCCACTGACTGACAACAATATCGCATCATACGATAAGTAGATGCAGAGACGTTGATTATAGACCTCTCTGGTATATGCATGAGTACGGATCTAATTTAGACTTTGTTATTCCATAGCATGGAGTTAATTACATACCCATATGTGATTTATTCTTCAAATCAAAAACTTGAATTGACGAGGCAGTAACGAGGAACAACGCCTAAAATAAAAACAAGTAGATATGAAACCAGCCGGTCAACCTGAACAGGCTAGCCTCAACCAGTGTCAACTTATAGCCCAAAATCCGTGCTCTGCGCATGCTCAGTTGATGTTGGCGATCAGGTTTCTCTGTAATGTAATTGATACGAGATCCCTGATTGGTCCTTGTTCCCAAGTGACCTCAGCTAGCGCTGATTCCAGACAAGTGACACCTGGCATGAGTCCAGCCCTTCACTATAGCGCATATAGTAATTGGTCTCTCGCTACATATCCATTCATTTCCTTATTTTCTTTTCTTCATTTAAGGAATTTCTGCCTCTTCAATACCTTTGAAGCAAAATGTAATCTATCAATCAATCAGTGAGATAAACATGTAATTAGTTCAACATTTTCTTTTGTTGGTTTATTCGTCAGTTTACATAAGCAGTACGTATCTACAATTTCGATTTCGTTGAACCTTTCTTAGAACTAGCTTCTCTGATTGCTCGGCGTAGTATTTTTCCGCTGGGAGTTTTTGGAATTGCTGACACAAACTCCACTCCTCCGCGAAGGTGTTTGTGCGGCGCCTTGTTGTCTGGAATGAAAATATTGTGAATATTAGTTAGAGTGACGAATGGTTTATACTCTAATAAGGTAATATTTACCACCGATTAGACTAGAAACGAGGTTGCCATACATATGAACACTATCTTAATTTTTTTTCTTATCAGGCACCAAGTGGTCAATACTAAAGTTAGTTTAGATTTTTCTCGCCAGGCGGTGTTACATACAATCATTGCATGGTACAAGTCATGGTGATTAGTTTTACTGATTGTAGCAATGGAGAAAATAAAACGTTATGCATGACTATTTATACACATACAGTATGTCCCCCTTAAGTGTTTGTTGGAGAAGATTTTAACCTACCGTGCACATTCATGACGAAACACAATTGTTCACCTGCACTTCTAAAATCGAATACGGAATAATAAATTATAACGATACAAATCATGTACGAGTCATCACCTTGAACAAACTTGATGATGTCTTGTTCAGTAAGTTTATGGTTAGGTTTTAGAACCACGTAGGCTCTGGGTAGTTCCCCGGCCTTTAGATCAGGAATACCCACAACAGCGACATCTGCTACGGCAGGGTGTGTCAGGAGAAAACCTTCCAACTCTGCTGGCGCCACCTGGTGGAATAATAGAAAGTTACAGATATAGCGAGATGTTATTTTGTTCAACTACATTCTATGTAAAATACACAGGTTGTGCCACTTCGTGACAAAAGCCACTAATGCTGTAGTTTCCAACTAGCACTTATCCCGATTTGTAAAGGACAAATAACACATATCATAACACTAATGAGTCTACAAACGTTAATAGAGGGTTAAATGAAAGCTCAAAACAATTATGTTTTGTAGTAGAAAGTCTAGCATAGGTTTATCATGGATAAGAGATACATGTTTACTGAGGGCTGTGTCTTCCATTCCCCAAGTCAAAGATGTGAGCAATTTGGCGCTAATAGCTTTCGCCAAGTAGTCACGTTGCCGTTACCTTTTATAATTGTCTTGTGAAGATGTATCTAGTTAGAATGATCGCAAACGTAACGAAAAGTACAAATTATTTTATTCCAAAATAAAGGGTCTGTGAGGAAACAGTGTATGTGCATAATCGTAACATTGATAACATATCCAGTGTAGCCCTGGTAGTGCCGTGACCAGGCAGACCTGGTCTTACAGCGTACAGTGATCCTGGAAATCTGGCATAACTAAGGTTTTAAGGAATACAAGTGTTTCTGCGTGAATTTGATTAAATGTGCCTGGAAAGAGAATATCGAAAACAACAATACTGATAAAAGTATGTACCTGCAAGCCCTTGTATTTAATCAGTTCTTTGATTCTGTCAACTATGAAGATATTTCCTTCTTCATCATAATGGCCGACATCACCTGAAACGAAACATAACCATGTTACAGTGAAGATGACATACATAAAGTGAAACTTTCAAATACAACATCTAGTGTTTTCTTGGCAACTTTAATTGCCAAATACTTACAAAAAACTGACTAGCCATATTAATTGCAGTGGTAAATGCAGGCAGTTAAAACCATCGGCAAAGTCTTCACTGATAGGTGTTAGTATATGTCAACCTAAGTCTTTGGTTTATAGATGTTAGCTGTGGTCTAATGAAAATAATCGTATCCGAAAGACAGTAAGGATTTACCAATACGTGTCTTTTATCCTACCGTAGAAGGAACGCATATCACGATTCGCAAATGTAAAGAATGTTACCGTACTTACCCGTATGGAACCAGCCTTCGATATCTAAGCTGCTGGCGGTGGATTGTGGTTTGTTGAGATATCCTAACATTATCTGGGGGCCTCGGAAAGATAACTCCCCATCCTGGTCCGGTCCTAGGAGCTGGCCCGTCTCAACATCAGTTACCTGGAGAAGAACCGTAGGTCATTTATGCTAGCATACATAACATGAGCATTGAAGTCGCTGAATCGTTCCTTCTCGGTAACACCTAGAAATCGGTGGTGCTAGGATACTAATCATACTATGATACTTTCTTTACAAAAAACGTTATTTTGTAACGTATTCTTAGCAGGATCGTTGAATGGGTTTTGATTTCTTTGTATAATTTTTCAAAGGAAAGCATTTGAGTTTATCACTTAGATGGAAATGATGGAACTATCAAAATCTTTTCCCATCGTCCTTTTTATAATTTGTCACGGCCACAGAGACTAAATGACATGACAGTTGACTGTGGTTCCGTGGTAATGTAGTAGAGGTAAATGAGATCTGTGCGCCTCACCGCATCAAGATGTGTGTGTGACTCGATTACCATTAGAAGTATACAAACGTGCGGCATTATGGAAATCTACATTTGGTACCTTTACACGCAAAAACCACCCAAGTATAGTCATCAAGAGAAGTCGCTCCAGGTGGTACGTCTATGAAGGTTGATGGCGTCCAAAAACCTAAACCATGTGAACCAACCCAACCTAAAGCATACATAATTGAACAAATAAACTAACAAACATACATACATACCTTACACTCGGTCATTGGAATAACTCTGCCGACCGAGCCCTGGACGTAGCCCTGCGGAGGGGCAAGTACAACCACGGGGCTCGTCTCTGTAAGTCCATAGCCTAGAGAGAGAGAAACAGTGTTTGTCTAAATAGAATAATCTGGTTTGCAAAACGAGAACTACCTTTAGGGTCAGGTTGATGGCATAGAGTTCATTCATTGAGTCACACAATTTTAGTTGTCTATGGATTTTCTATGTGATTATTTTTTAATCAGTGACACGATTAATCATGGCATTGACAGTTGACTGTCATGATCGCGTGGACATTACATAATTTGAGTTGTTGCTATATCATAATAACCATAGTGTAATACTAGATGAGATTTCATTGGGATAAGAACAGCCAGTAATTATGTCATTGTGGATTTTCAATGTATATGTGTCAATTTCATTAACATGTCATTATTATATACATTAAGAGGGAATGACCAATAATCTGCCATAGTTAATTACAAAGAATCAGTATGATTATGGTGATTGGCATTTTCATATTACCTTGAGTCATTGCAGAATCTAGCTTGAATCTACGTTCCGTTTCCTCCTGGATCTCCGCGGAGAGAGGGGCAGCGCCGGACCCAATACGTTTTACACTCGACAAATCATACTTTTTCAGCAATGGACTTTTTGCTAAGAACACCACCAGTGGAGGTACAAGACTGAGGGACGAAATCTAGAAATGGATTTTATAAAAAGAGACAGGAAATATATTATGCATATATATATATATATATATATATATATATATATATATATATATATATATATATATATATATATATATATATATATATATATATATATATATATATATATATATATATATAAATATATATATATATATATATATATATATATATATATATATATATATATATATATATATATATATATACACACATATATATATACATATATGTGTATATATATGTATATATATGTATATATATATATGTATATATATATATGTATATATATATATATATATATATATATATATATATATATATATATATATATATATATATATATATATATATATATATATGTATAAGATAAGATAAAGATAAGATAAGATAAGAAAATTTTATTAAGGTCTCACCCATAGATAAAAAATACATACAAGACAAGATAAAACAAAGGACGGTCAACTTTGACCTACGAGAGACCATATATATGTATATATGTGATATATGGTGATGTAGAATATGAATTTCTAGCTGTGTTAAAACTATGAGAGTAATGAATGAGGAAATACTGTTTAAATTAGGTAATTTTGTGTACCAAATATTTGATGACTGAATGTTTTAAATGTAATATATGTCCGGGTTGTTATCATGAAGTTTAAGGGAATTTATGCCATCTTTATCCCTATTCGTGTTTAGTCTAGTCCGGTTTCTACTGTTTATCAGCAGCTTTATCACAATATTCAGTCATTATATATTGCACATGAATGTACAATTAATATTCGAAGGAAAAAAACCACAATATCATAGCATAAATACAAATTAATATACATACCTTATAATCTTGAATGGTCTTCAGGAAACCTGCAGGCTCAAACCCAGGTACAATCACTATCTTGAGGCCTTTGTAGAGGCCACCAGCCAAGACGACAAGCATGCCGAAACAATGATAAAATGGTAATAAGGCCATTGCGACAGGGTCTTCCTTAGGTACGTACACACTTGGGTGGCTGGAAAATAACAACGTGATTATTCATAGAAATGTCCCGATACTGGTCTTAACCCTTTATTATTATCAGAATTATTATTATTATTATTATTATTATTATTATTATTATCATTATTATTATTATTATTATTATTATTATTATTATTATTATTATTATTATTACCATTATTATTATAATCATTATTATTTTTATTATTATTATTATTATTATTATTATTATTATTATTATCATCATAAATATCATTTTGAATTATCATTATTTTTATTATTATTATTATCATCGTTATTATTATTTCATTTTTTATTATTGTTATAATCAGTATCATTATTATCATCATAATTATTATTATTATTATTATTATTATCTTATTATTATTATTAGCCACATTCCATGAGAGACATAAATGGTAACCAATCCCTTTTCTTAAATTACCTTATTTCGCACATACCATTGGTTCTATTCCTAGCATCAACCACAATGAAAGCATTTTTTCAAAAACGAAGTCCTGGACATGCAGTTAAGATAACCGGCAGCTCATCAACGCTATTGATTATTGGTATCACCATCACTTTCATCATCATTATCATCTTCATCATCATTTCTATAATTATGATGATCCTTAAATTAGCATTGCTATCCTAGTATCCTCTACTGCTATCCTTGTTAAATTATTATCATTATCCTCAACTCTTGTGGTCTTGATATTAATGTATGTTAAAGTATACGTTATCATGATTATATTTCCTACATTCCACTCTCCTCCTTCCTCACCTGCTCTGTATGATATTTGAGACTGTATTGTGGTGAGACAGCATGACTCCCTTAGGTAGACCAGTCGTACCACTAGAATAGGGTAGGCAGGCGACGTCATTCCTTGTGTCAAACTGTACCCCTACAGGATAGGCCGAGCCGTCATCCGAGAGCAAATCCGCAAAGGGAACGCAGCCACTGGCTTCCCCAAATATCACAATGTTCTGAGAAAACAAGAAACAAAGATCATGATCATATAACCGTGTTTAGTAAGCTAGATTATATAAATAAAGAATGTGGGAATATTTGGGCAATTAAACAATGTTTTCGTATAGTAAATATGTAGTGAAACCTCTTAATGAGGACACCTTTGAGACATGAACACGCATAATGAACACAATTTCAGAGTCCAACTTGTATCTAATCCATTGTGAAAAGACCTCTGAGATAAGAAAAACTCCTAATGAGAACATTTCGCCCTAGTACTCTCGTCCTCACATCTCAGATGTTTTGCCGAATATGTTAACATTCAGTTTTCTTGTCTGGTTGTGTTCCTTATTTAGAACCATTGCAAAATAAGTTTATGCTGCATCCTTTACGACGACACGTATAACGCTCTACATATAGTTAATTACTGCCGTAATTATTGAGATTTTTCATAGATTATATTTCTAAATGTGTCCCACTGTATGCCAAGAACATTATTTACTGCATGGTTATGATAACAAATATTGACAGTGTAGGTTTCGTCTTATCTGTCTTCACTTTCTGCCACTTGAAGCTGATGGTGAATGGAAATTAAGTGTAGGTGAAACCGGAGTAGCGGAAGCAAACCGCCGATCAACCGAATATCATTTTTCCTTTTTTACGTCTCAAGTAAAACAAGAATCCCTGGACTTGTTGCAGAGGTAAGACACTGCTATAGCGCAATCCGCAGTGCGTTCGACCACTCGGCCATTGAGGATGACCCCCCATATAATAATAGGTATATATTACATACCGATATGTGTCCACATCCTTCTGCCGCCTCTTTTACACGTGGCAGTAATTGTGTTGTCGTGGCAACAAATACGGAGGACGAGTCCTTAAGTTGGTACAATATTTCGCCTGCAAATGAAAATGGATACTTTATTTTTAGTATCGTTTTATCTTAATAGATAGACAAATAGATAGAAAGATGGATGGTTGGATGAATGGACGGACAGACAGAGAGACAGACAAATAGATTGATTGATAGATGGAGGAACTGATAGACGACTTAGATAGATAGATAGATAGATAGATAGGTAGATACATGTAGGTAGATAGATACTACTAGATACATAGATAGGTCGGTAGGTAGATAGTATGGATATACTGGAGCTTCTCAGCTTATTGCATATAATGGACGTATGGATCGATATAAAGATAGAAACATATATGCATAGAGAGAAAGGAATGGACAGATGGATGAATGAATAGATGAATAGATAGACAGACCGACAGACAGAGAGACTGATAGATAGATAGATAGATAGATAGATAGATTAGCATGAAGCGGATTATAAAAATAAACAGACTGACAGATATAACACTGATAGAGTATGTGGTACGTACTAGCAGTATAGGCTGGATTAACAGCCGTCACAATGGCTCCTATAGACAATGCACCAAGGAAGCACTGGACCCACTCGACGGAATTCTGGCCAACAATACATAAGACCTGTCCCTTCATCAGCCCAAGGCGAGCTAATCCACTCGCTACAGACTTCACTGAGTCCTTCAGCTGACCATAGGTGAGCGTGTATCCAGTGGGACCAAAGACCTGGCAAAATATAAGTTTATGCATGTTTGAGTGAAAATATATTTCTCATGAAGAAAATTTCTGCAACTCTTGTATTGAGCATAACCGATTCATTAGCCCACACAGGGAGGGTGATGCAGGGTTGATAGCATCGGGCAGGATTATTTTGTATACATTTCAGTGTTGGTGATGGTATGTTTTAAGCACATATTTATGGCAATAGTCAATGATATCCCTAAGGTAACTCTTAACCTGCAGTGACCATCACCTATGTAAGTAATAAGATTATGTCATTTGAGTGAAAATAAAAAAGTGAAATGAAATGGAATACGGATTGACATTTGACAAAAGACGGTTAGTTATGATATTCTTTACCTGATAACACTGGAGATACGTAATAGAAAGAACACACTTTTCGATGCCTGTGATTGGCTCCATGTCTCTGGCTGAAGGGAGCAGGCCATGCTACAAACCTTGTATATGATTATGCTGCTGTGATGTATGTTTTTGGATGGGACTTTTAACTAATTAGAACGGATTACCTAAAGGTGTATGTTATAGTTACTATTTAATATACATGTAAATGGTTCTCATTTTCTCCGCGTGCCCACAAAAAATTCCAACATATGACAATCTGAAATGTTCCTATTTCTGGACATCTACCCTGCTAGCCTAAATTAGCACGTCCTCAAAGTATGTCTCAACATGCGCCAAAATGTAGTAAATGTTCTCAGGGAGGACAATCTAGTTACCAGTTCTCTCACCAGGTGGTTAGAGCATGAGACGTAGGAGGGTCATAATATAGTGCCTTCTACATGTATAGGTCACTGATAGTACGACCAGATAAGATTGGTCAACTCAGAGTGCAAGGTTTACTTTTTAGGGTAAGGGTCAGTTCATGTGTATAGGATAGGATACGTACGTGTATATTTTCGTGAAGAAATGAACCCGGAAATGAAGCGTATAAAGAATATGATACCAATACATCCTGATCATGATGCGCTATTTGCTGTATTGTATTATATATGAATAGACACAGATCGACATTCGTGATTGTACCAACCAATAAAAGGCATGCACTACATGTATTTAATAATGGGTGTAACGTCGATCACGATGAGTGTACCTGTGTATCATAACAATGTAGTTATGTATAGCGTGCGATCGAAGTAAATTGGCTTGACAAGGATACGATACTTACAAGAGCTGTCTTGTTGGCAAAGTCCCTGTCATCTCCACGTTTCAGAACTAACTCCGCTAGACCCACATTCGGCACTTCTACGTACGGTACAGGACTGGCTAGTATCCTGCTGGCCATGTTGATTACCAGCTTCTATGTGAAGAGAGGGAGGAGATAACCGCAGTTCAACACACTGACCTACTTACCTGTAAAGGTCATAGACCATTCAGCAAGTCCACGTTGAAAAATGTCATGGTCATGCACATAACATAATTTGCATTATTCAACCAATGTTATTATAAATTTGCAAGTTTCTGAATACCTTGACCCTTGATATTATGAATTATATGTATTTTCAAAATGTATGAACTTTTACGACGAGAGTCGTAGTCAATAAATATACATACATACAAGTTTATATTCCAAACAACGCGCACGAACCTGTGTGAGCATATTCTTGATCTTCAACAGATCCCTGTCTCTAGTTTTTTCACTGCTCGAAGGCTGCGGGTACAAATCCGGCTCGTGGCATGTGAGGAAGTTTACGGTGACCTGAGATTGATCGGTGGTTTCGCCGAGGAACTCCATTTTCATCAGACAATAACAAATGGCTAGTCATGATCTAACTGCAACACTGCAGAAAAAATGACGATGAACGAAATTCTAAATCCAGGTCCAGTTAGACTCGATAGTGAAACAGGTTCATGGGGGTATTTTCGTCTATCGTTACATGTACTACACTACTAAAGCGGAGTCGTAACTAGCAAGCTGTGTATGGTGGTTGAAACATGCATGAATACACAAGGACACCGACGCATTACTAATGCTTGTAGTCAGAGAGCTAGATACAGGGGAGAAGAAAAAAGGGCAAATGACTATACATTCACATTTAGGCCCTGTGCGCAGTGTGACGGTTGCGCCCGATATGTAATCTGTGCTGAACTCGGGGCTTTAAGGACCGTTTTGATGAACATGGCGCATGCCTATTGGCTGCAAGCAGGGTATATCAGTTCTTCCCTCGATGTGACACGCACTAGAGTTAGTTTAAGCTGTAGTAAATTGTGTAGAGATAACTTGGCTAATATGAGAGAAACCTGCGACTAAACCATGTATATCATACGCATATCTTCATCCCACATGGCTAAAATGAAGTACATGTAGTAGTATTTGTTTGAATTAAACGAAACGCTTGTTTACAGCTAGCAGTTTAAGTATGGAAACACAATACGTTTCTCGGACATTACACGAACTTCACATGCGGATTTTAACATATCGATCTATTCCAGTCGTGATCTTGAATTACTTCTTGAATTGAATTACCTCCTCTATACTTTATGAGGTGTTATGTATTGTAATATATCGTGATGCGATGACGTCATGTTCTAGTCATGTCTAGGTCCTTTTGTGTTGCTCTCGTTAAGTTTGATATGGTTTTGTAACATATTTATCGACACTTTTTCTCCCCTGCACAGTAAGGCTTATCCATGATTGATGATGGAAGAAACGGAGGGTCGATTGCACTTAAGCAGGCTCGGGGTTTAGACTTAGAGTTGATATGTAAATAAATTGTCTACAAAAAGAGGAGCTGTAGACAATCATGTTATTATCGGTAAATATCAAGCCTCAAGCCCAAATCCAAGTCTCGTTGGTGCAACCGGCCCCGGAATAATTCGGCATATGCGGCATTTCTCATTCAATTTAAAGGATCTTTACACGTTTAACAACTATGTAGACAAAGTTTTAGCTTTTTCAATTTGGCAAGAAAATGTGAGCATTCTGAAGGTAGAAAAATCACGGTTGGTGACGGATAATGTAAAGGCGTGTTGTCAGGAACACATACCGTGGAACAAGACACTTAGTGAGCTAGACATATATCTATCACGGATGATGTATTTGATTTCAAAGTCTAGATACTTATACATAGCCATAGCTGATTAATGACGCCGAATGAGGTAGGTGAGACAGTTGATAAATAACTGGCTCCCATCGAGGTGTGTAACGTTCACAATTATCCAAGTTTTCAACGTGTAAAATGTGTACGTCTTATTTTTATTGGGAATAACACAGCACGATAATGCAAAAACGTCCAACCTCACTTACGTGTTCAAATTATCCTCGTGTCAAAACTGTCAGTTTCAACTAACGCAGTAGCTTTGCTTCAAGCCGAACCATGATGTTACTCACTGTATAACTAGCAGAATATGATAATCACACAGGTAGTTTATATGAATCCATTTCACAATGAAATCAGAAAATACGACTCGTGAGAAGATCCTAATGGATAGGATGGAGCGGATACCGTATCTACGTTGATAGGTGCTGCCATCTATACTTTTCTGCCATAACTAATAATAAAGGTTCCACAATATTGATACCACGCGTGTTTGTGGAAATAATGGAAGTATTTGGCACTAAAACATTTTGGTATTCCTTGTGGACTTGAATCAAATTCATCCATGAAAAGATAACTTCGCCTTTATATAAGAATATTTTTTCTATTCTCAATATCGCCGTAGGCCATTATTGGAATAAGCTAGTTCTTAAGAAAACGTTCTTGTTACTTGCTTAATGTAGCCCTTTAACGATCATCATGATAGTCGAGTGGTATATGGCGATATTATAGTATTGCTCTTCAATTTGGCAACTTGGACTGGGAGGTGGTCGAGGAAGTAAATATAAGCGGGTAGGTAGTAACAACCGTTTTCGTACTTTAGGATATCGATATAAAGGGTGACGAATTGTTACCTTTTCTGGGATATCAAGGCCCCATCATAATCAGGCGTTTTATAATGTTTACAGGAAATCTAACCATCCATCAGATTACAAATACATTTTGATATCAACATATAACTCCAAACTGTATACTTTCTTACAATATCACTTTCGAAAAAAGCACGCTTCATCTTTCAGAAAAGGGAAAAATCGCTATCAAGACCCTGCCCCTCCAACCCATTGCAAACTGGCCGTCGTTCTAAGACTAGTAGGAGGCCTAGTCTCTAAACACCCTGTCCAAATTACTGCTATTCTTGAACTAGTATTGAAGCCCCGGGGGGGGGGGGGCACTTGGGTATTTAGGGGGGCGCATACGTTCGTTATCAAAATTAAAAAAATACCCCTAAAGCACTGATTTCTGGCCAAAAAAGCACCCTTATTTTAATAAAAACGCTGACTTTTTCCACTAAATAAACACCCCTTCTTTTATCAAAACACTGACATTGGATGAACGGGAACACGTATTTTAACTTTAGACTTTATAATCCTCTGCGTGTTTAGCGGCAGCAAGTGGCGGCAGCAAACTCGGAAGCCGAGATACTTTGGGAGTCACTCGGCGTCAGAGCCGCGTATATTTCGTGGATTGTAAGGGGATTTTGACCCCCATACTTCGTACCTGGGTACAAAAAAGTACCCTTCTTTTACAAAATCGCGGACATGCGGGGGTCTTCAAAAAAGACCCCTTCTTCCGCGAAATATGTAACTAAGGTGCGGCCCCCCCTCTGTACCTGAGTGCCCCCCCCCCCCCCCCGGGATTGAAGCTAGCCTCTAAAACCCATGGCAAAATGTCTTAAGTTCTAGAAATAGTAGCTATTAAGACAATAATCACTAGTCCCTACAAACGATTGCAAAATGGCTATCGTTCTTGAACTAGTAGCTAAACTAGTAAGACCGAGTCTCTACAAAACATGGGAAAATGGCCATCCTACTTGAACTGGTAGCCAAGCTATCGAGATCAGGGCCAAATGGCTAACGTCTGTGAACTAGCGCATTGCCCTTCAACCAGAGAGGTCTATTATTATAGATAAATTGTCCCTGCTTCAACTAAGCTTAGTAACATTGACGGATGCTTTCATAGTGTGAATGCTTTCAGTGGGCAGGTGCGTGCTGCCAAAATAGAGGTCACCTGTTTAGTGGAGATGACAGGAAGCCGCATCACTTTGACTACCCTGGGATATGCTCAGGTGCAGCTTACCTGTACGTAGACCCATCTGGCCCAGACCCACTGGTATTAGGGGCTCAAACGTCATCAACATTACCGCTGCGTGTTGGACACGATGGAATTGAATGAACTCTTAGCGGTATTCATGGAGCATGCTTTAAGGCAAGGCTAGGATCAGAAATTGAAGGGAAACGAGTAAAACATTTCAGTTGATGTTATCACACTGCTTCATTTCACTGCAAATCTAAAGTTAATTCGGTTTTCTCTCCC
>OZ012686.1:37958646-37968646 GCA_963942565.1 Maea johnstoni | reverse complement strand
ATATCGTATTGATTGTGTACAATGAAAAGGGGTGTATATTGACGCTTTGTATCAGGAATCTCATCCATTACAGTACCGACATCTAATTCCTGCACTAAATGCGTGGGCCGCCGGTAATAATTCACGACCGCTCGCCCAGTTGCCACTCAGTATAACGGGCATGGATGACCTCACAACGAAACGTATCTTTGATTCGCGAGGTACGTGGGTCATTGATGTGCCTGACTTGTTTTTGACGTTGTCTATGGGTGTAAGTACAACCAGGCACTGGCTGACATCCGGTCGACTGATGCAGGAATTAGATGTCTGTACTGTACGTCCCTTTGGATCCCCTCGGACATTATATAGTGGGCAGAATTGGTAAGAAAGAAAGCAAATCGTATTAGGTGCAAGAGAGACAGGTTTATTTTGAGAACTTAACATTGTGTACAGTACAGTTCAGTGGAACAAAGGTTGTACCTGAAGAAATAGCCATCATTTCCTCACAAATTAACCATTAACGAGTACTCCGTTTATTGGAAGTACCTCCAAGGCCTAAAAACAAGTTGCCCCCTTTCTGCTGAAGAAGAGATTAAGGTAGTCTCATGTTAAAGTTTTTATTACAGCCATTTTGAAAATATAATATTCGCACGGGATAATCAAATATATAGTGGGAAATTTCTATTGTATAAGATAAATAAATGGGATATGTTCCTCCAAAACGTTTGATATTTATTGATGGGAATGGGCATTTTCCAGTAGACGGTTTGTGTAATAACTCTCAAGTTCCTGCGCCGTTGTATGACCGAGATAGGCAGTCGTCCATACTGATAGTAACAGGCTAATAGCTACACTAGAGAAGCTCTTACTACTACAAGATTAGTGTGGAAAGGATGGCTATCTCGTGTGTGTACGTAGAATATCCCAATTATCATTTATCCATATCCATGTTCTCCAGGGGGAGGTATACACACTCGTATCTGATAGAAAGTGAATAGGGGATAGGGATTTCGGCATGCGTCAGTTGTATCCTAAATCTGATATCGCCAGGAGTTTGAACCCAATAAACAGACCAACTTGAAATATGATAATCATATCATCTATTTCTATAAATCTACTTTTTCTGATACCCATCTTTGCAGCCTCCTTGAATATTTGCTTTCCACACATAGAAATAAATTGGCGACCACCAATTCAACACTGCGAACGCTGGCGCTCCCCGGCAAGCATGCGCATTGCGGGCTATTGCCAATACACACTGCAGTCCTTGTCCAGTTTAAACATATTTATAATCTCGATATCATAATGCTACAAGGCGTTTACAAAAATAATTATTTCTTCCTACCTAAGGTAAAGGGAAAGAATTGTATGCCTACAAACTCACTTACATCACATGTCAGAAATAGGTCTATGTTCAAGATATGTCCGAAGAATGAAGATAAGGAACTAACAATTGATTTATGTATTTATTGATATTGTGTCATGATGTTGTCCAAAGAGCGATTCCTAATGATGTGGTAATGTCTCCGATTTGTTAAATTTCCGAAATCAACATTGTCATCTCAAGTTTGGTTTTGGGTGGATTTTGGAAAACGGATACACTTTCACTCAGTCTCGACCCCGTCCTAGTCTGTGAAAGCATCACTTCATAAGGAGTTCCTTTTCTCACCTATAGAGGGCGTTTTAGTGGTATCATTTGGGTCAAACAATGAGGCCCAAAATCAAGTAAAATATATGTTCTGTCAATCCCCTTCAAAGCGCCATCTATGGGAGTGATTTGGTTCTATGTTTCAGTGTATTTACATTTATACAAAACGCTCAGCCGTTGTCTAATCGGTTAGTTTTTTGTGACGTCTGTTTCAATGTTGTCAATTTGGAGTATTTACATAAAAATGTGATGCACAGAACAGACAGGACTACGGGGTCCACCAATTCAAATACAAGGTGGCCTGATCTCGCTTAGGGAAGATTTAGCAGGCCTCACACACTGACAGAGAGAGCTACCACAGATCACATGGGGTTAGTTAGATAGTGGGTATTGCATCTATTTGGCGAAGCCGCTCTTGAGGAGCTTGTTGAACATGAAGCGGACCTCCTCCCAGGCAGACAGTGGCATTCCGAAGGAGACGAGGACCCCCTCGTCCTGGTTCTTGACGGCCTTGAGCGCCTGTCGTAGGCTCTGTGCCTCAGCTTTTTTCATGCCCAAACGACGGCGGAAGTCGTCAACGGTCTGACTCACTGCAACGACACAAGGCCAGCAAGAGGTACATTAGTAAAGAGAAACAAAAACTGAATTCAGTTCATTATTATCATTAGTAGCAGTAGTAGTAGGAGGAGTAGCAGTAGCAGCAGCTGCAGCAAGCAGCAGCAGGAGTAGTAGTAGTAGTAGTAGTAGTAGTAGTAGTAGTAGTAGTAGTAGTAGCTAGTAGAAGTAGTAGTAGTAGTAGTGTCATAATCATCATTATAATTGAACTGTTGTCATCATCATCTTCATCATCAACAACAACGATATTATCATCACCACCAGTCAATAACTGCAACAAACTGTCAGTAATGTTATCATTGAGAATAATTATACTTCATTCAATACTTTTGACATCGCATATGAAAAATCTGATCAGCATAACAGCATTTCGTAAACATTGGTGTTTATGTTTAGATGCAGATCCAGTATAAAGCATATAGCACACAGAAATTAATATTTCATCATGTATGTGCCCTGATGGAAGATTACATTAGAGGCAGATCCAGCATGCATATAGCACATAGGGATTTAGTTTACACCATGCACCTGCCAACAGGAATATTACACAGTGTCTGGCTACCTACCTGCGAGACTGTGGGCGATCTTTTTGATTGATTTGTCGGCAAACAGGGTGGGAATGATCCAACTCTTCTCTGAAATCAGGAAATGTTCCACATCTTCCACAGGGGGTCGGTGAGCTTCAAAGGAAATGGAAAAACAATGGCGTGAGCAAAGGTTGTCTAGTGCACGGGGTAGTTTATACAGGGTCAGGTAAGAACTGGCTGAATCGAAGCCAATTGCATAATTGGCACCAACACTAAAAGTCATACTTGGCTGCAGAAATGCAATACCCTGAAATGCTGTGTTCTCGTAATCAGTCAAAGGATTTTTGGCACCAGATTGCCCTTTTGAGCCAGGTGTTTCAAGCATTGTCTAACCCATAGATATGCAGGAGCTATCATTTACAGGCGTCTTCCGAGTGCTGGGATACAAGTGGGTGCGATATAGAATCAGCGGGGGGATACGAGAAGGAAGTTATTCACAGAATAGCGCCCAACAAGATGAGTTGATTTAGTTCTGTGCCAATAAACACACTCTCTCTCTCTCTCTCTCTCTCTCATCTCTCTCTCTCTCTCTCTCTCTCTCTCTCTCTCTCTCTCTCTCTCAACACTCAAACACACACACACACACACACACAGGTAGTATTAACATTAGGTAGACAGAGAGGTAATCTGCCAGCTACGGAGATAAAAGGTTTACCTTTACGTTAAGCATGGCATTTTTACAATTTGCATGAACAAATCTATTAACTTGTCGTTGTTCAGTTGCCGGCGTGGGATAGAATAACGTTAAGCTTTTCAACACAACAAATTTCTTTGAACGATTTCGAGTACCAAACCTGTTTTTCTCGGTGTTTAAATCGTAACTTCCCTTCGTAGACAACTGCTGCTTGCTATTGCAAGCAAGAGAAGTGCATGTACTTTGCTCTTATTAACTGCGATCGCAATGATATTCCTTTTTTCTATGAACTCGCGAAGCGTCTAAATGAATATAAAGCAGGCTTATATTGGAGTGTGCTTATTCAAAAAAAAATCTAATAAATGCTAAGAGACTCCAGAACTGTAGTAGCCCAGTATCCCATTATTGCGCCGTTTGATGAAACGAACGCTCCTTGGCAGTATAAACACTTGGAACCATACTCTTACCTCGCGGTTTTATGCGAAAGATTTGGAAATGATATATTTTTTTAAATATTGGGAAACTTGTACCACACAAAATAGTAAACATGGTGCTGCATATTTCTTATGTCATGGGAACAATGAAATATGATGCAAAATTTCTTATATATATGCCCATTTTCTCAAGCCTATTATACCTTTATGCAGCGGATTGTGTTTTCTTGAAACGACGTTATCCGAGATACAGATGGCTAAATATAGCATTTTGGGAGTGAGCTATGCCTCATACAGATCGCCCATTTATTTTTGAAACACTTACTCGAAAATCAATACAGATGTAAATAAAACTATTCACCTACGTTTGAAAGGCTATACATTCCGCATTATGTAAAGTGACGATTCAGTTGTGATTTGAAATTGAATTATATATGCACCAGGCCTGATGTATTGGAGTAGCTATTGAAACTTTTGGAGATAGAATACATCATTGCATTCAATTATGTTAATACATGATCTACAAGGAGCCGTTGCTTTGCCTATCTACTGCCATTTCAAGCAGGATTTACCTTAAGGCTTTGTTTATGAATGGTGCCTTAAAAGAAAACAAAGTTGATGTGTTACCTGCCACTATATTTAGTGATAACGATCTTCTGGGTGACTTGTCATATCACCTATACCAAACTGCCTTGAATGGTACAAGATATAATATCGAAAGTACGATACACAAAAATCTTGCTCTGTAAAACCAAACTGCCTAAATGGTAAAAGGTCAATACAAAGCTAGATATATTGTGTATCTTACTCGATACTGGTATTTAATTCCAGTACAAAGCAAGCGATCGATCAGACTAGGCACCCTCTCACATTATCTGCCATATTGAGCGTAAATCGTGGGCTGGGATTTAGCCTAAAGTTGCAGCAGAGACCATCGCCTATCCCCATGTCAATGGCAACTTTCTCACATGCCCGAGCAGTATTTTTTGTCAAGTCAAGTCGGGCAGTGTTGTTACACGGCGAGTAGTCATTGGTAGCACATTAGACCACTTGGCAATAGGGGCAGGCCCTCAACACTGACAATACCTTCAAATGTGTTAACATAGCATAACAAAACAATCACGTTTCTTGAAGACAGTGCTACAATATCCATACGGTTAACTCAAACGAGATTATGTACCATGTGTCACAAGTCCGTTTGTATTGAAAATTTACAGACAACGAACACATGCACTGCTATTAAGTAATCAATATTAGGTTAACCTTTCAAATACTGTTAGTTATCAAGGTGCTTTTTTAAGAAAGGCATACGTTTTGTATTCTGCCGTCGGTACTCTTTGTAAATTGGCCCCTACTCGAGATTTGCATTTTGTAAATGAGTCATTTCCTTCAAGTCATAGTACATATCCCCTTGGCCGGCGCGAGGTAAAGATTTCTATTCCAAACGCAGATGATTCATTTCCTGGCGATGGTTTTTGTATCCATTCAATCAACACTTACTGTTATATCTTCCCTCTACGGCTGAGGTCACGCAGTCAGCAATAGCCACACGTTTTATCGCATGGAGAGTGTGTGCTTTCAAAATGCAGTTTGTTGAGAGCATGGATTTGGAGTAAGAATTTCGTTCATTGTCAGGTTTTCTGCAATCAAGGCCAGATTAGGATTAGTTGCTCGTAAGATGTCGTGAAAACGACTAACCCCAAGTCACTGGCTATTCTCTCACACACATCGAGCCAATCTTTAAGTATGACGTCACTGGAACACAGTCAGGCGTCACGTTGCGTCCTAGACCACTGGGCTCTCGGGACAGCCCCGGTGGATATAACGGTGTGAAATTATGCGTAACAGCATAAAACTCAACTGTTTATTATGATATGTGAAATATACTTTCTGGGAAACTCGTTATAACTAATCTTTTCTTTATGAGTTTTGTTTAAGGTTTTCTGCGTTATCGAGATGTCCGATGATGATCGCCCTTGACGACCGACCAGTTACTTAGCACAGCCATTAACATCAGTTATGTAATAAACAATCCCAATAATATTCCTAAAAAAAAACTTGTGGAAATCACCATTTTCAATGCGTCACGTATCTGGATATGCGTCATGCCTTTCACCAACATCCACTATAAGTCATCAATCGCAAGGATGTAGCATTTAATGGAGAAATTATTCCATGTTCCGTAGACATGATCTTCAATGATATATGATAGTCATTAGATGGTCATATGAAACTGCCTTTTATGTGGGATCCTCTATGGATTATTAAAACTTGATTATAAAAGCTTTTAAGATGAGAGGGCGAAGGACACTATATAAATCCATTAATAAATCTACTCAACATTAAAAGGCGAATACAATGATATATTGATCATATATGTCTTTATGCCATAAACTTCTCATTGAAGTGTTGCAAAGTACGCTATTGAGAAAGTGATGGATTTTTGAAATTCATTTATTATCACTTTTCCTGCCATAATAAGGTGAATCATGGCTAGCCAGTTGTTAGTGGAGAGAGGTTACAGAAGTGTGCGGGAAAAGCATCATTTTACCCTCAGTCAGGTCACTTGTAACATCCTTTCGTGTCTTAAGTAGGACTCAAACCATAAGCATTAATGAGCAACATGTAAAGCGACCAGCCAGAGAACCACAGTGTTAGACCGCCGTTGTGTCAGTGTTACACCGCTGTGTGCCAGTGATACCCCGCTGTGATTCAGTGTTAGATCACTTTGTGCTAGTGTTAGACCACTGTGTGTCAGTGTTATAACGATGTGTGCCAGTGTTAAACCACTTTGTGCCAGTGTGCCCCCGATGTGTCAGTGCCACACCGCTGTGTGTCAGTGAACACCGCTGTGAGTCAGTGTTATACCACTCTGTGCTAGTGTTAGGCCGCTGTGTGCCAGTGTTAGATCACTTTGTGCCAGTGTGCCCCCAGTGATAGACTGCTGTGTGTGTCAGTGGTAGACCGCTGTGTCTGTGTCAGTGTTAAACCGTAGTGTGCCAGTGGTTACACCACTGTGTGCAAGTGTCAAACCACTTTGTGCTAGTGTTAGACCGTTGTGTGGCCAGTGTTAGACCGTTGTGTGTCAGTTTTAGACAGCTGTGTGCCAGTGTGACCCCTGTGTTAGTCTTAGACCAATGTGTGTGTCAGCGTTAGACCGCTGTGGTGTGTGACAGTGTTAGACCGCAGTGTATTAGTGTTTATTCCGTTGTGTATCAGTGTTAGACCGAGGTGTGTATTTGTTAGACCGCTGTGTGCCAGTGTTAAACTGTGGTGTGTCAGTGTTAGACTGCACGCTATGGGAGTATATCCGCAGAGTGCGCTCCCATTACAAGTACCACACATGTTGAACTGTATCTCGGTACAATTACCTGAGATGCTGAGGTACGCTTAATATCGGTATACGTATCAAACCTTGATAAACTTAGTCGTTTTTTGTACAATGGAAGCATACTCATTTGAAAAACAGCAAGAGAAGAACTTTCGGGAAATAGAAGAATAACAGCTAGAATAGAGATGAATAGAATAGCTTAGTACACATGTCTGGAAACAAATAGTGCGTCTTCAGTGCGCCAAACCACTGGACAAGTATGTTCATTTCGTGGTATCTGAGGCAGAAGTGTGGTTATTTGTTAAGATAACATCTGGTATCAGGGGTTTTCATAGCAAGGGTCAAATCTTTTTATGAATAAATATGCTTTAGTGAACCACCTAGACATGAATATTGCACTACGTACAAGGCGGTAATGTTCCAAGTAACGCAGCTAAAGTCTATTACGCTTAGAATATGATTACTGTGAGTAACAGTATCACACATTAGTGCAAATAGCAAGAGAGAGAGAGAGAGAGAGAGAGAGAGAGAGAGAGAGAGAGAGAGAGATGAGAGAGAGAGAGAGAGAGAGAGAGAGAGAGAGAGTACCCTCTTCAAGTACTTACTAGCTTCGCATTTGGCATATTGGGCAAAGCCGATATCACCCTAATATGGTAGAGGTTCGTGCCCATTTAATGTTTGATGTTTGTTACGACGTGGGGGGTTTCCATGGGCTAATTATTAGCCTCAGAGCCTAATGCAAGCTGTCTCCTGATGTGATCACGGAGGTTGGTTGCAGGTTTAATGTACCTATTATTTGTTGGGCGGTAATGGATGCATTGCCTTTACATTTCTCCCCACTAAGAGACAACAGGGAATAAAATGAGCCCGGACAAAAAGCAAGTGAGCGCATGTTTAGAGCGTCATTATCACAGGTTGTGTATGGCAACACAAATCACAACAGTAACTTCCATTAGGCGGACATCAATATGCCTGCTGCCTGTCGTCGTGTATGAATATGGAATTGGGAAAATGTATGAAATATTCAACATAAGAAGGACCCCTACTGTTCTGGTTGCCGACGGTGAGCAACAGAATCTTTGATGCAGGAAAGGGCCCGTATGCTAAGCTACATGAGTTCATAAGTATTTGGGTAATTCGAAAATGTGATACCTCATGTGATCTATGAACTATTGCGCTTTTATTTTAGAAGTGACTTTATTTTTTTGGGACATAAGTAATGACGTTTCCAAAATCTCAGGCCGCTATTTACAAAACGATGTATGGCACAATGAACAGGTTGGCGTGGCAATAAAACATATAATAGAATTGTCAGGAATATATATTTACTGTTCAACCGAAATTAACAAGAACACTTCTTGTGTATGTGTGTGTGACTCCTAACTCCGTCAAATAGTACAGTACGGTCACTGATTACTTTCCCAGGGCTATACCCTTAGCAAAGTGGTTATAGCATTACAATTGCAAACAATCCCTGCTTCGAATATGAATGATTCAGCGTAGGTTATCATTGAATACTCGTTTCGTTCTAGTATCACTGACTGGTTACAAATACGCCTTATTCCAGCAATTATCCGATTCATATTTCCTTTTACCACGTGGAGAACTGCCCCAAACCCTTTTATCAAAACTATGAAATTGTTATACCGTGGTCTTTAACCGATGGTGCAAAGTGCGTGTTTATTAAAGCTGTTTCCCTTTTAATGACGTTATGCATAATACCTAAAAGGATATCATATTGCCATACCCCGAAGGTGTTCATATAACCCCTTTTACGCATGCATATTAAAAACCCTATACCGATTAGAGATAAACATTAGCCGAGCTGCTATAAGTAAAAGGTTGAATGGTGATACCTCTAGATTCATTACTATTACATATGTCCCTACCTAACCTAATGTTTACGAAACGAGCTCTCATAAAAAGGCTTTTAAAGTATGACCTGTTAACATCATCTGCCATAGAGTAACTGGATGACGCGCTTGTTACTGCGATTTGGTAGTGACCATTTGGAAAAGTCTCATTTCGAGGCATATCTCCCACAAATTATAGAAAATATGTCAATGTATGCGGTATGCATATACATATATATATATATATATATATATATATATATATATATATATATATATATATATATATATATATATATATATATATATATATATATATATATATATATATATATATATATATATAAATATATATATATATATATATATATATATAATTATATATATATATATATATATATATATATATATATATATATATATATATATATATATATATATATATATATATATATATATATATATATATATATATATATATATATATATATATATATATATATATATATATATATGCGAATATGCGAATTCATCTTATTCTTTACCAGCAACTAAATGGAATGCCTACCTGCAGTGCATACTTCTGGGTCCTCGTCGAACCCATCTTCGCAGTCAATATTGTCATCGCAGAGATATTGCAGCGGCAGGCAGAGTCCTGCACCCTTGCATGGGAATGGTTTCTCTGGTGTAGGGCATGGGTTACCTGGAAATAGAAAATATCTAGTTGACAATCTTTTATTTTTACAAGTGGTATGATAAAATAACAATGCAAATTGTATCTCAATGCAAAGCCCTATCATTCAAAAGTTATTTTATTGATATTTTAAACAGTGCTATCTACTAGAGTTCACACGTCAACATCAACAAAATCAACCAACAAATAATACGTAATGTAAAACATATGTTTTTCATCCATGCC
>OZ012686.1:37910564-37958446 GCA_963942565.1 Maea johnstoni | reverse complement strand
TGCCATATAAACATGTAGTGTTTTCTATAGGCAAGTATGATTTGACCTAGAGTTTATATTTTGGAAATGATTTTACTGAGTTTGAGTTCAAAGGAATATGCAATAGTTGATAGTGAAGAAAAGTGGAGTCTCAGGCAAAATACCACTTAATCCCCGTAAGGCACGGGCAACTTTCCACATGCTTTATTCATAAAGAAAGCATCTCCAAGGTTTAGACAGCACCTCTACTGCTCATCGGTCACTGCACAAACAATAAATACGGAAATGGAATTTCCTGTCCTTTGATCCCAAATGGAAACTTTGAAGTAGAGATTAGCTCAAGTTGTATATATATATATACACAATATATATATATATATATATATATATATATATATAATATATATTATATATATATACTATATATATATATATAATAATATATATATATATATATATATATATATATATATATACTATATATATATATATATATATATATATCGTACTCTCTTTCAATGTGAATACGTCTGAGTGATGTCAGGTGACTCAGGTCTATTTGGTCCTTTTCTTACAAATTGTCTAGATTTCACCTTATAATGACAGAACCGTTGATGAACATTAGAACCCAAATGATAGCGTATTTTCCATCAAGAACATGATTTACATTCGAATCAACTTAGTGCCGTGTAGTTCAGTTTTTGTTATGAATGTTACCGTTCAGAGTAGATAATATCCAGCTAATGCCACCTTTATTGCATAATTGTGAAACTCTGGTGATGTGTACAAGTATTTCTGTGTTTCCTTTTTCAAATAGGTACCAATGAGGAGCACCTCTTGACCTTACATTGAAGGAGGATGATTTAGCAAAAGCAAGAGCATTAGATTTTAGATTGTCCAGCCAAGGCAATTTCCGCGTGCTGTTAGAGTGTGAATGAAGATGCGGGTTTATTGCAGCGCACTCGAGAAAACGAGACTCTATAAGCAGCGACTTAACATATCAGCCGCCGCTCAGCTTCTCCGCAGGGGAATTTCATGAATATCCTTTCCTCTCGATTCGATCAACTGCTATTGGTTTGAAAATAGGACCACACGGTTTGAATTTGGTAGTTTGTTTGCGTCATATGCCATATCAGCAATTGACGCTGGGCAGCAATAAGTGTGGGGTGGAGGATATAGGGGGAAAAGGGGTTATCTTGGGGGAGAATATGGAAATAAGTCACTGGACAATTTAAAAGTTACACATGTCTCATGCGTGAACCCTGTGCATTGGTGAGACGAGCAGTAAATACGTACTGCACTAGACCGCTCTGTCCTGGAGGCTGCCCCACAAACCGACGGTTGTAGCTTTGAAACACATAGACCATTCCTCTTTAGCACATGTAGACAAAAACTAATAAAGCACCTAATGAAGGGTTAACCCCTAAATGCGAATTTCTTTGTTAAAAACGTGGTTAATTAACAGCGTTTATTAACTGAACAGCAAAACATAGAGTTATCATAAGTTGATGACTTTCGTATTTCGTAAAAGTTTATGTTAACTTCCATTGAGCATTTATGTACCAAATACTTGGTCACACTTGAATACAAGTACATCAGGTCAGAGTACATGCATGCTTTATTTATTTAAATATATCGTCTGCCGATGTATGATAGAATAGCATATGCCATGTACATGTAGCCATGTACGAGGGCATAATGTAACATTGCAATTCAATACAATACATTCATTTTTACATACTTAGGAGTTTATTTCATAAGTCGAAATTGCAATTTATATCTTACATTGGTGTCATCAAGACACTTTTATTCCTACTACTGATAATTCATCAACAATGAATGTGTCATAAATATGGGTTTACACTGAGTCTGATCATTAATGAAATTCATTTCGAATTCATTGTGTCATAACAATGCTTCCTTCAATTAGTCGTGATATCTATTTGTCCTGTAATATGGAAATGCCATTATGATAAATGCCTTCACATTTAAATCAAATAGTAACGTGCAACGACTAACCATATTTGTCTGAACTATTGTTTAGATAATAGAGTCAGAGATAATTTTAACAATCCAAAGATGACGCCAGATATTAACCCCACATCTGCTAATCAAATTTTTGAAAATTGTAGCTCCGAATGCATGACGAAAATTAGTTTATCTTGATTTGACGCAGATTTAATTTGTCTCGTTATGTTTTTGTAGAGCGGCAATAGCTCTAAAAAGACGAAGCGATTTGCGCACTCCCAAGGATAGGATTTGTTACAAATCATCGAAGCTAAGTGGCAGAACATCGTCTAATTACGTAGTTAAGGAAAAGTTTCTGATACTCTACTAAAATATGTCTACGTTTAAATATCAAGTTTTGGCATTGTATCTTATACTAGTACCTTGGAAATACACGGACTGGTTCCATGTGCTTGAACGTTTGCAGAAACCCCTAATAATGAGGCTTCCATTTGGCCAACAGTCACATTTTAACACACCTGAAGACACAGTGATACGTGACCTACATTGGTCACTGTACTTCCTGGCATGGCCGTGAAGAATATTGCATTAGGAGAGCCCTCAGGTCAATAAATTAATTCTGACATGTCCCCCTGCGTAATTATCCAATTGTTGCTTTCTGCAATTCGCATGACCCCGTTCGCAGGCGCCACATGCAGAGATGATTTCTCTAGTGTAGATCGGCTGCGAGTGAATGGACCATGCGGGTGTGGGACCACTACAGTGTCGATATTTAATTCCTGCACTAAATGCGTGGGCCGTCCGGGCATAATACACGACCCCAGGCCTGATTGTTACTCAGTTGCCTGGGCATGGATGACCTCACTACTCAACGTAGCTTTGATTCGCAAGTTATGTGGGCCGATATTTGATGTGCTTGCCTGATTATTTTGACGTGTTATCCATGGGTACCACCAGGCACAGGCAGACGTCCGGTCGACTGGTGCAGGAATTAAATGTCTGTACTGTATCTTGTAAGACGGCCTTGACGCATCACGGTGTTTCTATAGACACACCTACATAAAGATTACGCACGTATGGATTTTCTCCAAAATTGAAAAGATTCTGCGGATGAAAACACAGTAACAGGCATTCTTGATAATTAAACCTGTTCGCCACGGCCGCTGAGGGCATGGGACGCAGGTGGTCTTTGAAGGCAGGTTGTATTCATTAGCCTATACATACTGTTTAAAGGCGATTTGGGACCAATCAATAAAGACGGGGAGTCTCCAATGATAGGTTAAGCATACTATATTGCCGGGCTTTTTGGGGCAGTTCATTTATCAAGGACAGGGTTTTCGCAAATAGGTCAAGAATATCTTGTATACCACCTAGAGAAGTTTCGGGATCGATCGTAAAAGAGGCGGTCTCTATCAAAATGTGGTATGTTAAGTAGGTTTGACTATTATTTTCCCACTTTACTCATGCGAATGTTCACAGATTGAATGGAAGTCAATCCTGGTCCTGGTTCAGTCGTCCTTTGATATAACACGATGGCGTATATGTTGATGCAACTTATATGACACCTTTAAGTGTACTATTCCCTACATATTTGAATGTATGTATGTATCTTCATTGAATATGCATGATATAAAATGATACAAACGAAAGTAAACAGAAACACCATCAGAAAAAGGGAACTAGCTCCAACGTTAAGGTGGGCCGCAATACTCACACTTAGAAATACTTAAGGTGCATTGTCTTAGGAAAACTCATTTTATTCAACCTTATCCTGTGGTCAGCTCATAGATTAACAAATGTAAATATAAAGAGGCCCTTGCATGACCAGCAAGCAAGAACCCTCTAATTCCATATACGGACTACTGTAAGTAAACTTATAAGAATTTGATATCACTTAGTGGCTAAAAGGATATACTAAGTAACTAATATTGTCAACAACATGAGTTAAAATGCTTTTTATACTCGTGAAATACCATTACGGCAAATAAGCTATATACATTTAATACCTTGTTTGAATACGTGCTTTTACCATTGTGATGGGGAATCCCAACCGCAGTTTACCATTAACACCCTGCAGATAAAGGGCCTTCAATCTCACGAATCTTCAGAAAAAGATATCATACAAAGAACATCTGTAAAAAGTTTGAAAAAGAATGTCCGAAGTAGATGTTTAATCATTTCCCCAAATACAAGTATTGTCCTGGACCACCAATCATAATCATAAATTATTTATAAATACGTCAAAAATGCTTTGGGAAATGATACATCAAAATAGTTATAGGTCGCTTAGGTAGTTGACAACAGGCTAGCTGTTGCTGTCGAAAGTGTACAGTTATCAAGTCTCCTGGTAAACATTTTTTTCTCCTGGCAAACATGAGCACATTAATGTCATAACAGAAGCATCTAAGGCGTGCTGTCACCAAACCAATTGCGTGCTGCGGCTTATTCTTTCGTGATTGAAAACCTGTCACCGGTTTTACCCTCAGGTATTGCCAACACATCTTGAAATCCTTACAGAAGGAAAGCGCCGTTCCCCTCACGATGACGTGCAGTCAGCACTTCGCATTTTATGAATATTTAACGCCCCATTTCAAGGCACAATAGTTGAATACTATATTAATCCCATATGTGCCATTGTTCGTTGCCTTCATCTCAGAGCAAGTCTTAATCGGCTTCTATTGATAAGACCACGTTTGAAGTATCCCCAAACGCGAACATGGCAGACGCCATCTTGCAGAACTGACTACTGAAGGCTGCTAATTATCGCCTTGTCAAAGTTGAGTACAAGAACGCGATACAATCACTATTGCATAATGTAGTAGCCGTTTCATCGGAATCCAATGGTATTTTCTTTACCATCCCTGAGTATGTGCACAATAAAGTGCAGGGTTTTCAGGGTTTGTACATGAATTGTATGTTTACAGATGAAAACATTGGCGTGGATTTTATTCCGACTTGGAAGGGTTTAAAGCGTTTGAGAAGCGTTCATACCGATTATACAGGAGTAGTAGTGATAATAGAAAGGTTTATAATCCAAAATATGCTTTCCAATTGCAAGTTCTGCCAAACCATATTTTGGCTACAACTCTTCCATTAGCCATGCAGCCAGACAATATAATTCATATTGTGCGTTAAGGATTCTTGAGAACAGTAGTTCATCACATCAAAGCTTATTTGTGGAAAATGTAAACCTGTATAACGTGTAGGCTAAATAATGTCTCGACAGCAAGAGATCATTAACTTATTAAAATGGACTATTTTGATTTCATCAAGATAAATAATTCTGATTACAGGATGCACAATTGTCTGTGCTCATAACTCAGACACACACATTCATCCATACATCCCTATATACATACATACATTCATACATACATACATACATACATACATACATACATACATACAGGCATGCCCACATTCATACATACATACACAAATACATTGTACGTCCGTTTGTACATACATACATACATACACATATATGTCCTTCTGTACCTACATACATACATACATACATACATACATACATACATACATACTTAAACACATACATACATACATACATACATACAACCATACATATATATATATATATATATATATATATATATATATATATATATATATATATATATATATATATATATATATATATACTAGTATATATGTATATATATATATATATATATATATATATATATATATATATATATATATATATATATATATATATATATATATATATATATATATATATATACATACATATATACATACATACACGGACAAGTGTCAGTTCGTTGTATACTAAACACATTCGCTAGCAAATCGGTCGACTATATGATAATGTGCTGCATAGCTTGTTGTTCAGTAAAAGAATTAAGAGAAAAGAAAAGCGACAAAAATCGAATGTTGGCTCTTTGCAAAATAAACGAGGTACCTTCATAGCGGCAACAGATGATTTCGTGATGTATGTCATACCTTTTCTCGTTAAAACATAAGAGGAAGTACTGTTAAATGGTAAATTGACACGCAAGGCGATAAAACGTGTATAAAGCCCTAGTGCGAGCTTCCTTGTTTGATGATTGAATGATAAGCTGTTTATTAAAGGTCGAACGGCTTGTTAATCTTTCTTATGTATATCAGACACTAAAAATTGCAGCGAGGAACGTGGTCGAATATATTAAGATAAAAACTTGATATACTGGAATTTAATTGTCTGATACAAAAATTGTGAATTAATTTCTTATCCAAGATTGATGAATATTTATGACTACAGCTCACGGATACTAAATGCAGCAGAAACATGAAGCGTACTTATACCAGTCAGAAAAAACAGGAGCGGAAATATACGCATGAGGATGAAAAAGAAAAACGAGAAAAGAAAAACCAAAAAGAAATTTATTCGTAACCTAGTAGTTTTGTTACTCCAAAATTCCTAAGAATAAGAAAAAACTGCAGATAGAATAAAACATATGTATATTAACCGTTTGAATTGTAAATGATAGGTAAAAGACAGACCCTTTAAAGTAGGAACATAGATACAAGTAATAGGTACTGTGTATACATGTATTTGAGTGTGTGCTCGAAGTTTTGCATGTTTTATGAGTGAGTGATTGGCTTTTGAGAACTGTGGAATCTGAGAATGTGCAGAATCTTAATTGAATTAAACTAATCTTGTAAATGTATGACTATAGTGTCGGATTCAAGAATTGAATTTACTTCTCCGTCATTTGATACAGATTGTATTACGCTGAATTCATCAGACCACAAAGAAGAAATTAATTTGACAGCATTGGAATACATGCATCCACAATCTGCTGGTGTAATTTGGCATTTACTCTCCTCGCACCTCGACATAATATTGACTCTACCTTTAACAACGTATTTGGAATTATCTCACAATGAAATGGAATGATTTTTTTTAGAATTCTAATGCTAATTGCCTTTCAGACGACGTGATAAATTTGGCGATAGCATATAACCTAGTCTATGATCTAGTGATGGCATAAAGCAGATTCTGTACTCCGACATGAGCCTAATGTAACCATCTAATGATCTGATAGCATGATAGTGTGTAAATATGTTATCCATCACCAGAATGGGATAGTACTACTTCCATGTATATAGACTGTATGTTACTACTCGTTCACTGGAGTGAGAAACTAACTGCCTGTTGTAAGGCGTTTTGGCTTTCGTAGCATAGCCAATAACGGTAGCTACATACAACAAGATGCAACACTTCTGCAAGAGAAGGGAATCTCTTCCCCGTTCCGGGTTAATCTATCTCGTCGCTGTCCTGAGCTGTTAAAAGCGACGTAAACCTATTCTTCCTTTCTTTCGTGCCCCTAGTGTATAATTAGACATTGCGCAAGAGAGAGGGTTCTACGTCTACTGAGGTAACTACGTTCAAAACCAAAAGTAACTAGGATTTAAGTCACATCCCTTAGGGAGTGTCTGAATAAAGAAGATTATCTGCTATAAGGAAAATTGGGGACCATGGAAATATTTTGTAACCATAAAATTCAATTTTCGAACAGATCTCCTGTTATTTACAAGTGCGATAACATTACTACGATATTTAGTTTATATGTGGAAAGGTAAAACGATGCAACTACAAAACAGTACCTTTTTGATATTATGCAAATTTATATAAGCTCAACGTGCCATATAATGCGATTGGTGTTTTAGGATATGTAATCCTGAAATAATTATTCTCTTAGGACTGGATACGCATTCGGTTATTCAATTCATAATTCATATGTTGTTAAATCAATCATAAGGAATCATATACTACTCCTTTTAATTCGGATATTAAGAATAACTTATTTGAATGACGCTAATTTCGTTGTTTGATTCAGTGTAGGGTGGCCCTTTTATGTTTTCCGTTTTTTTTTGTCTTTCTTTTTTGAAATGTTTTCTTATCTTTTAAGGTATGTATGTTAATATAATTTCTAATAATTCCGAAAATGATTCTGTAAGACAATGTTTATGTATGTATGATGTGCCATTATATATGTATGCAAGTATATTTATCGACTAATCCACATGTATCGAAAGTATACATATATGATACAAAACATTTAGATATTCAAATACGGAAAAAGTGACACACAAAAATATGATAAATAGTCAATGTCTTAGATATCTGACAATTGTGTAGGACATTTGTCATGGGATTCACTGCGGTGTTATGTTAAGGTGTGCCCCGTCAATTTACGTTTTTCCTGTCTTTGACACTTTTTGATGAGATTTCTTATAAAGAGTGTAAATTGTTATAATTACTAATGCTTTCAAACGATTTCTTTGAATCAATATCTTAAAAAATTGAGGTAGGACGTTGACCGCCAAACGTATAAAACCCATCTAAAAAGACAATGTTTTTGTTCTGTAATTAGTGGGCTTGGAATGGGAGTGGTACGACCCTGCTACCCGTTCAGGAACAGTCCCCAGTGCCAAGCATTGACTTGGAAAGTTCACTATGGAAAGGTAGGGGCAATGGCTTAGTGGTGCTATCTTCTGTTCTTTACAATGGCATGCGTAACCTTCCACTGTACGACTCGTAAGGGACTAATTGCACATATGTAGTAAGCCCAGTGCTTACCTATTTATAGCTCCTGCGAAGAGGAAGCAATTACGACGGTGAACTAAGTCTTAGTATCCTTGAAACGAGTCATTCTTGAAACGATGCACCACATTGGTGGAATGAATGGACACAGTGTCGCACTATCCACATACATTATCTGGTGTATAAACAGATGCATTGATCTGACCTCCGATTGTGATCTTACGCGCATGGATACCGGTAGTTTGGCCAAACACGATTAGCAGGTCATACACTGCTAATTGAGAACACAGTGGCACCAGTCAATATTGACTGTAAACGGCAATCGATAAATTACTGATACTTAAGGAGTCATTCGAGTCCATATCATCCTCTTACACATATTCATAATTCATTCTCTATGGGTGTAATGCCCATACTACCGCAATACACAGCGATTGCAATTTGTATCACCCAGTGCTGCTTCTGCTGGTGCTACTTTTACTACTACTACTACTACTACTACTACTACTACTACTACTACTACTACTATTATTATTATCACCACTTCTACTACTACTACTACTACTACTACCACCACCACCACCACCACCACTACTACTACTACTACTACTACTACTACTACTACTACTACTACTACTATTATTATCACCACTTCTACTACTACTACACTACTACTACTACTACTACTACTACTACTACTACTACTACTACTACTACTTTTATTACGACTACTGCTACTACTGCTGCTGATACTACTACCACTATTACTACTACTACTACTTCTACTACTATTATTATTATTACTACTACTCTTACTTTTATTACCACTACTGCTACTGCTTCTACTGCTGATGATACTACTACTACTACTACTACTACTACTACTACTACTACTACTACTACTACTACTACTGATAATAATAATATTAATAACAATAATAATAATAATAATAATAATAATAATAATAATAATAATAATAATATTGATACTGCTACTATTACTAATGTTATTGATGATGACGATGATGATGACTATCACGATGATGGTAAAGATATCTGTAAAGGTTCTGATATTGACGCTGATGCATATATCGATAATGATGATGATGACGATATATTGAGGTCTGCATATTACTTTGATAAAGTGGCACTTAGTTAGGTGCATGTACCCTCATCATGCCATCCTTCCACGTTTTATCTCAGTCCCCACGTGATGGATCGTGCTGACACACATTCCCCATATACACGAAATACTACTTTAACAGATACGCCTAATAGCTGACACTGGCAAACCAAATATTGGGACAGTTGACATTCAGTGCAGTGGGCTCATTTGGAGTAGACAGACTTGGGAATATCATATGTGTTGAATGTAAAAAAAGTTCCGAATGATTTAAAGTATCCCTTTTGTATAAACAGAAAAGTGGCCATCGTTACATATAGCCTACGTGTATGGGGCTTCGTATGCTTATTGCCTGTACAATTCATTGCAAAATCATAACGATGTATAAACATGTATATGTACATGTCAGTAGGTACATGTAGGTTCAAACCGCGTTTCCGCAAGGGTCTTTGATATTGGCCTTTGGTGTCTTTTAGGAAAATATATACATGGTAGGTATTTGGAATTTCGCTTATCGTCAGTCTTTTTCCATACTAGGGTAATTCGTGACCTACATGTACCAGTTGTAAGAGGTGGAGGAAAACAGAGTATGCGGAGAAAAAAAACCGTCTAACCCTAAGTCATTGGCGACGTCCTCGCATACCCTGACCGAGATTCGAACCTGGGCAGTGGTGGAAGACAGCGAAAAGTCAGTGGCATAATTAATGCCTTCGTCCGTGGCGAGACGGCCCGGCTCGGAGTCGTACTAAGTTTTCCCACCCGCCCTCCCTCTTTATTTTATGTTTTGTCAGGGCGCTAGGCTGACAGCGGGCCCAGAATTAGTTGTTACCCTCTTTTTGCTGCCCCTTTTTCAGCTTTCAGAACGTACGATGGTACACCCTGCAAGATTTCGGTAGGTATGAAACTCAGTACACACATGGATACATTGTATCAACTTCACTTACACGCAGGGTTGCTTTTTGTCGTTTGCTGGAAGTGGGGGGATTTCAGGTTTTGGATACATTGTATCAATTTAAGTTGTGTTAGAGGCACGAGCCGCTTCGCGGTGGTTGGAAGTAGAGAGGTTAACACTCTGGTCTCAGAGAAGGTTACGTGTACATAGCTGTAGTTAACAAAGTTATTGTAACCATACTATATTTAGATAATACTGTTGTATGTTCTATGCTCATACGCTGTTAATAAATCTTGTTAAGCGCCCTTCCGAGTTGTCGTACATCCCCAATAATGGCAAAATCATAACGATGTATAAACATGTATATGTACATGTCAGTAGGTACATGTAGGTTCAAACCGCGTTTCCGCAAGGGTCTTTGATATTGGCCTTTGGTGTCTTTTAGGAAAATATATACATGGTAGGTATTTGGAATTTCGCTTATCGTCAGTCTTTTTCCATACTAGGGTAATTCGTGACCTACATGTACCAGTTGTAAGAGGTGGAGGAAAACAGAGTATGCGGAGAAAAAAAACCGTCTAACCCTAAGTCATTGGCGACGTCCTCGCATACCCTGACCGAGATTCGAACCTGGGCAGTGGTGGAAGACAGCGAAAAGTCAGTGGCATAATTAATGCCTTCGTCCGTGGCGAGACGGCGGGGAAGTAGATATAGTATGCGCTTCGCTAGGGGGAGACAGAAGGTAGCTGAGTCTACCAACACTGTCCTTGTCAAAGTGTCATGACCCAGCATTAGAGGAGAAGCCGGTGTTGTGTCTGGCTAACACCATCAGTGCTGCTCCATAATGGCTTTCCTCGCGTGGAGGAACGGAGAAGACGAATCTGGCCCTTGAGAAATGTTGCCACACAGAAAGTGTGAATTATGTAGGGGGAAGAACAACATTAGCTCAGAGTAGAGAGGAATCAGTAAACGAATGACAACTCTGCATAAATTTCACAGTGCTTGTCAGGTGTAGTTTTGGGCGCAGGCTCGAGAATGTACGTAGACTAGCAGACCCACGCCTGTATCTAACATATATCTATGAAACAATAACGATGAAAAATATAAACAGCATGGTTATAGTTTAGTTTGCATTATAGTTGATTCATAAAATGTTTATTTTAATGGCAGAGTATTTTGGGTTGATTGAAACACTTACCCATAAAACGCATCAATCATTGGTAACTGTCTTAGAGCACAAAGCATACCATTTACTCTATAGAATACCTTTTTATGGAATAGTATTAAGTTTAAATTTATCAAATAAGCAACTATACGTATGCACTGCTCTTCCATTACTATTACATGGTTTAGTGGTTAATAACTGTCATTATTACTGTAGCATTGTGTAATATAGTGTCGATACATGTTCACAGCCACGCCATATATCATCATTATGCATTTGAGGGTAGTGTCCTCAACTACATAAATTCTTAATGAAAAAGAAACATTGTGAATTGTTTACTGAACTCTTAACCGATCGATAGCAGGGGGGGGGGGGATTCACTAGTAGAAATATGTGTTGGGATGTACTAGACCTAGTATACATATTGAGTCTTTTAACCCTTCCAATACTGAGGCTACTTTCGTTCAAACCACAAAAACGTAAATATATTTGAAAATCTGTTAAACCCTGTCATGATGGTATTCGTACTCTCAAATGAGTACCCATTTACCATGGTTTCAGTTAAGTTAAGTTGTTTTCGCATCATTTTGTTTTGGCCAATTTAGCCACCAGCAGCATATATAAGGGTTAACTAAAACAGGCCCACATGAACGGGTATTTGTATAGGTCATACAGTACGTGTGTATTCCCCGCATGTTCGTCAATGGGCATAGTTATCACCAATCATCTCTGTATCGTAAGTGATGACATTGATCAGTAGGCTAGCAGGACAAGATAAGATGTGCACTGGATGGCCTGCATTGGTAGTGTATTGCTTTACTATTGCCTCTCCACAAAAGGAGAATTTTATATGCATTTTTCGTAGTGAAGTGTGATAAAGTAAGTCCAATTAATAACAGTTATTCATATATAAAACTGCAGTACATATGGCCATATTGGGGTCAAGATTGACATCCACTTTTCATCTTTACCTGGAGAAATTTGTTTCAATTCAAATAAAGTTTCAAAATCATAATTGCATATTCTTAGGGAAAATACTCGATAACGACTCATTTATTAGCATACTGTGAGGTGCAATAACATTCTTTTTTTATCTATCAATAGCGCACGACTCTCATCCTGTGATTATCACATTTACCAACATACAATACTGTCCATTCAAATACTGTCTATAACATTAGACCCTTCACTACTGTTTACTCAAATAGGTAAATACTATTAGAAACATTGGACCTTACACTACTGTTCACTCAAAAAGGTAAATACTATTGGAAACATTGGACCTTACACTACTTTCCAATCAAATAGGTAAATACTATTGAAAACATTGGACCTTACACTAGTGTCCACTCAAATAGGTAAATACTATTGGAAATATTTGACCTTACGCTACTTTCCACTCAAATAGGTAAATACTATTGAAAACATTGGACCTTACACTACTGTCCACTCAAATAGGTAAATACTATTGAAAACATTGGACCTTACACTACTGTCCACTCAAATAGGTAAATACTATTGAAAACATTTGACCTTACGCTACTGTCCACTCAAATAGGTAATTACCATGAAAACATTTGACCTTACACTACGGTCCACTCAAATAGGTAAATACCATGAAAACATTGGACCTTACACTACTGTCCACTCAAATAGGTAAATACTATTGAAAACATTGGACCTCACACTACTGTCCACTCAAATAGGTAAATACTATTGAAAACATTTGACCTTACGCTACTGTCCACTCAAATAGGTAATTACCATGAAAACATTTGACCTTACACTACGGTCCACTCAAATAGGTAAATACCATGAAAACATTTGACCTTACACTACTGTCCACTCAAATAGGTAAATACTATTGAAAACATTGGACCTCACACTACTGTCCACACAAATAGGTAAATACTATTGAAAACATTGGACCTTACACTACTGTCCACTCAAATAGGTAAATACTATTGAAAACATTGGACCTCACACTACTGTCCACTCAAATAGGTAAATACTATTGAAAACATTGGACCTTACACTACTATCCACTCAAATAGGTAAATACTATTGAAAACATTGGACCTTACACTACTGTCCACTCAAATAGGTAAATGCTATTGAAAACATTGGACCTTACACTACTGTCAACTTAAATAGGTAAATACTATTGAAAACATTGGACCTTACACTACTGTCCACTTAAATAGGTAAATACTATTGAAAACATTGGACCTTACACTAGTGTCCACTCAAATAGGTAAATACTATTGAAAACATTGGACCTTACACTACTGTCCACTCAAATAGGTAAATACTATTGAAAACATTGGACCTTACACTACTGTCCACTCAAATAGGTAAATACTATTGAAAACATTGGACCTTACACTACTGTCCACTCAAATAGGTAAATACTATTGAAAACATTGGACCTTACACTACTGTCCACTCAAATAGGTAAATACTATTGAAAACATTGGACCTTACACTACTGTCCACTCAAATAGGTAAATACTATTGAAAACATTGGACCTTACACTACTGTCCACTCAAATAGGTAAATACTATTGAAAACATTGGACCTTACACTACTGTCCACTCAAATATTACTCTATATCATTTAACCTTAAAGTATGCTAAATTCTGCCTCCATGGCCGCCCAGTCTAATGCATCGCGTATAGACTTGATCCCTAGACCAATGGCTACAATAAGAACGTGACGATAGACCAAATCCCATTCAATCACATTCCACAATGCAGGTAACTACCAGATTGTGCCCTATTATACATTATATAGTTCAATACTACTCATATCGAGTGAATAAGTATCTCTTATGATGAGTCCATTGCTTGCACAATATGCAATCACCTGTGATTCCGTCCTCAAATGATCCGCAGCCCAATTGCCCAATGTTCATTTGTCCATTTCTTTGCCGCCGCCCCGATTAAGTGGGGCTCTGTAGGACATGGCCAATGCCATTACTGGCACTGTAAAATCATGCCGCCACAAGCCTATGATATTACCCAGACTCCTTAATCCGCTTAGGCCATCTCCTCACCCTGATCTATAGGAATTAGTTTTACGAGTAAGATCCTAGAGATGTGGGCAGAAGAGGGCGAAATGGAAGTACACTTATTGGCATCACCACTAGAAACTGCAACAGCACTAGAAGCAGCAGCAGTAGTAGAAGTACAAGTGGTAACAGTAGCGACAGCAGATCTTGCTATTCGTAAGGCTTGCAGATACCTTGCAATACTGTCATTTTACTGTAGTTTTACGAGTAAGATCATAGAGGGAAGAGGGAGAAATGGAAACACCACTAGAAACAGCAACAGCAGTAGCAGCAGCAGTAGTAGCGACAGCTGAACTTGCTATTCGTATAAGGCTTGCAGATACCTTGCAATACTGTAGTTTTACTGTATAGTTTTACGAGTAAGATCCTCGAGATGTGGGGAGGAGAAAAGAAGGAGAAATGGAAACATTACTAGAAACAGCAACAGCAGTAGCAGCAGCAGCAGTAGTAGTGCAGGTGGTAGGAGAAGCAACAGCAGACATTGCTATTCGTAAGGCTTGCAGACACGGGACTAATTGATTTAAGTTGCTTCACCTACGCTGTCTTCCCTAGCTCTGGTTGTACTTCCCTGGTAGACCTACTGTACCCTAAACCACATATATACTATGTAGGAGAGATGCTGACTATATACATGTACTATAAAGAACTGTCAATCTTGAGGATACATCGTTCACTGTTTAACAATGAAAATGCGATAATCTATATCCAACATTTCTTAATGGTAACCACGGAAGTGATTAAATATTAAAATTAATCTAATGTGCTTGATGGCTGCCATCCAGAAATGCCAAGATATCCATATCAATAAAGAACAGTAGTAAAGATATGGGTATCTTAAATGAAAAAGCGGCTGTGTAATCACTACCTGATACACAGGTGATATTAAAAACTCTGAGGAAGGTATGTGAGGATGGTGTCATTATGGACATGGTATACATGTACTATAGTCGGTATAGTACATATACTACCGTATATTTTCTATAGTATTCTACAGTAACAGTATGTAGTGTATTTGTGTAGCATATACTAGTATTCTATCTAGTATAGCATATATTAGAGTAGGTGTTTCTTGTAAAAGATATTTCAGTTAAATGGACTTAGCAAATTGGTTAAAATCATCATGATAAGTATTTCTCTATTCCTTTACATGAGGACTGTTGTCGCAGTATCACTCACGGGTTGAATTAACTTCGTCTAAACATCTGTACTTTGCATCACACCGTTTGTAACAGCTCTCCTAACTGTATCATTGAACTATATGGACAATTGGACATGTGAACGAATGGTTCGCTCAGGTATTAATAGAATTACATGCCAAAGTATTTTAAACCCGTCCAGTGCTGAGACTACTTTTGTCTAAAGCCAATGAGGCAAAGATTTTTCAAAAAACATTCAAACCCTCTCGTGTTGGTATTCATTAGATGGCACTCGTTGAGTACTCTTAGATGAGAACCCATGTGCCACGGTTTCAATCATTTCTCAATTCTTTGCATCATTTCGCATTGGCCAAATTAGCCACCAGCAGCATATTGGGTTAACTCATGTATAGACGTATTTAATCTGCACTGGCTAATACTATGTACATATACCTATCTCAGTTACATACATGTACTGGATCCGCTCTCTGTTACCCTACAGGAACCTCATTACACGTACTCTCGTACGTACAGGAGAACAGTGACACTCAACTTTCGACATCTTCTTTAAATCTTAGATTTTACCAGGGTACATCAGACTGATTTTTATGATGGAGATATTGCACTGTGCCGAGATGTTTATCAAACATACAAACGATACGGGTCAAATAAGGCAAAAAATCCCACACTATCTATCAGACCCTTACAGTGATAATCAAATCATTAGACGATCTATTCTATTAGGAGATTATCTTGTATCATTTCGATTTATGATGAAAATTGTTTCATTTTCCTTTCATTCTCAAAAGAACACACATGTGTGGTTTCCCATCTATACCTACATAGATTATCAAGGGATTAGTTATTCCTGTAGAACATGCGTATCAAAAACTAACGCATACTATAGCAAATCATCTGAAAGAAGATGTTTGTCAGGTATAATATATATCTTCAGATGATGTTTTCTCGGGAAGATTTCTGGAAAATTGGTTAAACCTAACGCATCAATATTGGAAAGCATAGTAATATGAAAAAATTATTGACAATAATCTAATGCTATTCAATTATTCCATAAATGATTCATAGAAAACGCATTCTAGCGATATTGCGTGGGTCCACCTGTCGGTGATTCCCCTGAGCTATATTCATATGTCGAGAGGGCGAGCTGTTATGTCTCTTTTTCACATCATTCATGCTTAATGCAATTTTCTCTTGCCTACCAGCTGAAATTGAAACAGATGACACGAAGCGTGAGCGCGGAAACTACCAATATGTGTTTCGTTATTGCCAGTGTGGAAGACCACGTCGAAAGCTTTTTCCTCATAACTCACATCTCTGCCACCAGGAGGCAGGCCATGGGGATCTAGCCAACGCCACCTTAAACCTGTTTATCTTTTTTTCTTTTTTTAAAGGGTTCGCCAACCTTCTTTTAAAGGTGGCTCAGACATACTAGTATAAGAAAGAGAGCTTTTTTTGTATATGCACACGACACAGATAGCATGAATGATGAAATGAAATGAATATGAAAATCTTCAAGGTTATCACTCGCTGTAATTGGGCGCCACACAATAAAGACTAAGAAATGAAGTTGTCGGTGGTTGCCCAAGTTTATAGAGGAATCGAACCCCTACTCGCTACGGCCTGGGATCGAACTCTGGACTGTCTATGCCTCCCAGTACTTCATAATAGGCCGGCAATCTTGCCCTATTTTTGTTTTTATATGGTGGAAGGTGCCGGGTGGTGGGTCTGAATGAGACACAAATGATTAATGTGGTTGAGTAAGGTCGGCAGATAATTTCTTCCATTTACATATTGGTATAGGGCTACATTCTAGTTCTGCACACGGCCCCAATGGTCATTAGACCTCGCTGAGTATGCATCAATCACTATTCATCATACCATCTTCATGCGCGCTTGGAATTTCGTTTTTCGTCAGATCTGTGCCAATTGTGGCTAATTCGTGACTAGCCATCTTCATGCGAAACACATTTAATTTCAAGCCATTGTTTATTCTATGCTAGCATTTTGTTTATCGTCACTCTTTCTCTCAGCCGAGTACCTGGAGAAAATAACCGACTCACAACTAGTTATGGATACTTTTCACTGCATGCCGCCTTGAACTAAACCTTGTGCAATGGTGGGTCACGACAAACAGTTGCTGCACCGCATTACACTCGACTGCTAGGCTGTAGAGGCAGCTCTCAATTTTCCCAGTGAAAGCAAGAATAATATATTGTCTTCGGTATGTCTTAATGACTAGTTGTATACGACTTAGGACACATTATGGCAAAGAAATGACGATAAATCAGAATTGTAAATTTCAAAGTACTAGTATGTGTTTCTCCAAGATTCACGTTTCATCTCACGTGTTATATCAACGTCATAAAAATGAGCTGTCATGATATTTCTTATCCTTTTATATATTTCTAGTTCTGAATTGGTCTGATGAACATGGGATAGTTTGCGGTTGCTTTATATATGTGTTCTAATGCGACTTATATTAAGGGGAGTTGTACAAGTTGAGTTGTTGAGTAATAATTTGGTGCCTCCAGGCAATAACTGGTCTCCCTCTCTCTCAACCCTGCTGGGGGTAATTATGTTTATCCTTTCCATTAATGCTGAAACAACCACCAATTGCCAGTAAGCCAAATGGAACTCAAACACCTCGGCCTGCGTCAACAGTCCTGCGCTATGACAATGTAAGTACCTAAAAGCTAAGCGTACTCGAAGGCCTGAGGGGCAATTTGCTAATGTTCCCTTCAAACACGTAATGCGTAGACGTGCGCACAATTGAAGATGGTCGGTGGCTTTACCGCTTGTTTTGTGTACACAAAGGCACCATTAGGCATTGTATAACCGCAGAAAAAGGGGTTGTAGGTCCATTACTTCTTGCTCGAATCACCACCGACTAGGTTTATTGCAGAAATGATATTAGGGAAAATCTAAGAGCGGCTGGGTATGTTATAAATCGTAAGTGGTCTGATCCAACCCGTTCCAATAGTCAATCCCGTGTCATAAAGAGCTAAATTGAAAATAATGCATAACGGGGTATTCAAACCTCGCCAGGGCCCGGCGCTGGCAAATTGATAGGCGAGAGTTAGATTGAGAACTATAACTCTAAATTACCCTAGCGTTATGTATTTCCATTACTGCGCCGCATGTCTTGCGCAGTCATCGAGTTCTTGTCACAGGGATCACATTATGGTTCCTTTAAGACTGCAGATCAATGGTAACTCAGACGCATCCCACGTTAGGTACAGCGAGGATGACAAGAATAACAACATTTGCTTCTCCCACGTGATAATCAACACACTTAATAACCCTCGTGGTTGTGACTAATCAAACCTCGTCTCCGTCTCGTATTTCGAAGCTCTCGGGATCGATCGTAGCTCAGGTACCCATTCTGTTGATAAAGCTGATCAAGTGCAAACTGAGAAGGGAGGGGTACTCCGCATGCCAATGTTGTTTTTCACAAAGTATGTTGTATAAGTAGATTACGACATACTGAGAAGAAATCGATGTATTTGGGTTGTCGCCATAAGGATGTCCCAACCGTATCCTGTGGATGCTATTGGAGTGGTTTACGTAATGGACATTACCATCTCTCTGGCATGCAATTCTCGATCGCTTTATTGGCAGTATCCACAACTGTATGTTTATTGACTGTACTCAATTGTACACATCATATCAAATACAAAGCATAATGAATAATAACTTACAAAAGTAAAGCAACAAAGAAATACGTAAGTCAACCAAAAAGAAATGTAACATAAACCTTCACAGGTACTTAAGAATATCTCCAATTAGGTTTCTTACTCATAAGACATTTTATGCTATACTGCATTTTTGATATTTTGATTGAATGGAGTAAATTGTTGTCCTAGGGGATCGCCACTTAATCGCCATTCACTACTAGGTCCTATGTGTATCCCAACCAAAAGTGTGGATACAAATACATGTCGTACTCAAAATCTTAAACAATATTACTGTACTATTCATACGTATCTAAGCCGTAAATTCCTTCATCAACTAAGGATCACAGTCACTTGAAAAGTATTTAAAATGTTTTATTGTCTATCAACTGCTGCGATGATTTTTGTATTGCATTGTTAGCCTATTTGCTTTTTTCCTGGTGTATATTTTATTTCATATATCATCTTAATCAGATCATTATTTACTGATGATATATAAAGTCATGATTTTGCGATGCATGACGCTACTACATAGCACTTGTTTATTACATGTAGGACTAATTTACATAATGTATCGTATGTAATGACATTCAATTTGGCTCAGGTCTATTTTTTAAACTTTTACACAATGCATTTATTGCCTGGATCCATATAGAAGTTTCATGTTTAGTGATTTAAATGTTATTTTCTTCATGATGTATCCTGGAACTAGAAAAACTAGCATTGAATGGGGGTATAATGCTGGTCTTTTTTATAGAGATTGAAAAATGCAATATAGCTTATAAGGTCATTTTAAATGACTACACTATACATGATATTTGATTATAAATAGGGTGTGTTGTTCAGTAACAAACATTTTGAGTAATTTGCTAACTTTTCTTTAGGCCACTCCAATTTAATTACTTGTCTTACGAGCTTTTTTTGGAAAAAAAATCCTGTCAGACTCCAAAAAAAAGAAAAAAAAGTCATCTTTGGTGTGTTACGGACGAAAGTGTTTTTGAAATTTTCTGTCAGACTCCAAAAAAAAAAGAAGTGCAAGTTTTTAGAATAATCTTTGTAAGTGTGATTCAATCAACTACAGGAAGCTATCATTGCTGCAGTAGAGCCTCAGACTTGAGGAGGTATACCTCCCACCCTTCAGGTTACAAGGATTAATAGATTGATTGATTTAATTTAGTTGAGAATAGGCTGGTAGAAACATATCACTACCAGTCCTAGTCGTCAGACTCTAAAAAAAATAATAATAAAAAAAGTCACATTTTTCAACTTTTTATTTTATTCCAAAATGGCTCATTTCCTACCTCCTGAGCACGTAAGACAAGTAATTAAATTGGAGTGGCCTTACTCCGAAATGAAAATATAAGTATGAGAAAGTTTGCGGTGTCTTGTTGTTGGTCTGCGGTTTTCTCCTGATATTCCAATTACCCCCATCAATCACTGGCTAGTAACATATAAGCTCAAAGGACCTAATATAACATTCCCTAATTACAATTATAGTAATTACACTCGGTGTTTCAGGCTGAGACACTTAGCCATAGAGGCCTTCAGATTCTCATCTTGTTTCACTCTGTCCCGTTGTATTAGTATAGTTTGTCGCTCGGCATTGAATTGCGACATTTACAAGGTGATACAACAGCCATAGACATTCTTCTCTTGCTTAATGTTCCATTTTATACATTAGACATTAACGCAAGAGCTGTCTTTTAGAAACTTTAAATCCCGTTCATGTAATAGTTCACGCTGTTAGCGTGAGTTTCACATATTTAAAGGTATTTAAGTGTCTCAGCAGTTCATTCAATCGAGATATATTTGCATGCTTCTTTTTAGTATTTGGCAATCATTGGTGGACGTATCGCTTGAGGTGAAACAAAAAAAAAAAGTGCCATAACGTTTGCCCTTGTAACCTCGTATCCGTGACTAGGTAGGTAAGCAAACACCCATATACAATCCCCATTGCAATAAAAGGCATCAAAAGACCACTACCATTTCCCTTTATTGCTTGATGCGCGGATTGTTCTGGGCTGCTCCGCAGTGGCTCTGATGGCTATTTGCCCGCAGAACTTGCAGAAATGAGCTCCGTGATCATTCAAACCTTTTGCAGCATTTTATTTTACTCCACTACCGATCGAAAGCAATTTGCAGTCCTGGCTATGAGGTCGAGATATTACTATTTTATCTCCTAAAACGTGGTCAAATCACATTTTCCATTTAATAGCTGCATTGCAATATAGCTCTATAATTACCTGCATACATCTATGGTTAATAGTTATCACTGACATAAAATTGCAGACAATTTTTCATCTCGATTGCAAATATTGTTGACCACTTTGTATACGAATAACCTATATCCAGGCCACACTTTAGCATTTTCTTCACCATTAGTAAAGTTCTCCACCATTAATATAGTCAAATGTCATCGAAGGGAATGGACTATCATACCAGGGTACATCCCATTATCAACACGTAACTATGTATATATGTTTATACATGAATGCATTTATGCGTGCACATTCATACATAAAAACAATTATACATATATATATATATATATATATATATATATATATATATATATATATATATATATATATATATATATATATATATATATATATATTTATATATATATATATATATATATATATATATATATATATATATATATATATATATATATATATATATATATATATATATATATATACATGTATATATGAATATTAATATACATATATATATATATATATATATATATATATATATATATATATATATATATATATATATATATATATGTATATATATGTATATATATATATATGTAATATATATATATATATATATATATATATATATATATATATATATATATATATTTATATATATATATATATATATATATATATATATATATATATATATATATATATATATATATACATATATATATGGCAAGTGAAACGTAAATAACATTCTGTCTTCGAATAAGGACTGTAATGTCTTGCTAACATTTACTAATGCAAGTGAATGTTTAATTCAATCATATTGCTCAAAGGGCTTCTTTTTGTTGAACATTTTTGCAATGAATTTATATTGCAAACGAACAATCTCTCCGCTGACAGCACGAGAGTATATCTTTTACATAATGATCCTACTAAGGAACCCGGTGCTCTTACAAACCGCATGTTTACCGCCCGCACAATCTTAAACAACCTAATGTGGCGTTTCCTAATCTTCCGTTAGGGTCTTGGCTCAAAGAAAAAACACATGTTTAATATTTATTGCCTCCAATGCCCAGAATCTGTCATGCGTCTACGTGCGGCGTATTCGAACGACTTCGGATGTCAGCCTACGGTCATTCGCTACGTGTTTACGTCATCTTTTATGGCAGTGTCGTGTGTAGATGAAAGAGTACCCAATAATTGTGGTAGGTTTGCTTTATACAACCAGCAACCGTAATTCCTGGTCTGATGGTGGCAGATGCATTTTTCAGATTTCCAAGACCTGCTCATAAGTCACCCGACCTTCTCTGGAGTCCTGATGTGCTGTGAAAGGTAGAGGTTGATACTAGGGATACCAAAGGCATTGTTAGTAAAGGCTTGTCTTGTAGCACATCTGGATGGTACAGTTCTGCAGGTAGTGAATACTTATGTTCACTTTATTCACCCACGCATTTTCTCCAAAATAGGCATGGAATAAAATGAGGTCACCTCATCTATTTCCACCTTCATTTAAACTGACCAGTATCGCTACAATGGTCACAATATCACACTAATTTGCCATGGTTTCTTAATTGACTTTCCTGTGAGAATTACATCTGGCCATCTGTCTGACGAGTATCTACTCATTAAAAAATCTAAGTCTAATCAAACACTTATCTCTAGATGGGGTTAACTTGACCTAGTACCTGTCTTTTGTGTCTAAATTTATAGTTATCTATGCATTGGCTTTGCAATCGGGTATAACTGCAATTTATCGAAAAAGCCCCATGATAACATCATTAGAAAAAAGTACATTTGACTCTCACACAAACATTAGATTATATCAGTAGTTTCATATATATATATACATATATATATATATATATATATATATATATATATATATATATATATATATATATATATATATATATATATATATATATATATATATGTGTGTGTGTGTGTGTCTGTGTATATATGTATGTATGTAAGTATGTATGTATGTATGTGTATACGTCCCATGGCATTACTGGCAAGGCAAAACATTATGATAAGTGAAATTGCAGACCCAAAGCCAAGTTACGCAATTACATCTTATGCCAGCCATCCGTGTGCATTGGAGCCAGTGATGATGTTCTGTTCCCTATAGGAAGCTTTTTGAGTGATCAACTGTGGATTCTAGGCGCTTTTGTGTGATCGAAAATGTCACCCTTTGGCTTTCATGATGTCATAAGCCTCGCAGGTAAATTCTAATCTAATATGATCAATATCGCCAGTGTGCGAGAAGTATAGTATCGGCCCCTGTGGCCTAAATGGGGGCCCTAATGGCATACGAAATGCCTGGTACTACAGCGAAAAAGTCCCAACTTTATCACTTCTCAATGGATGTGTCAGACTTGGGATAAGCGGCGGGCTTCCTACCTCGACAAAGCACTTAAATGGGATGCGACCCCCAGTGTGGCGTCACCATGGCGACAAAGTAGCAGGGAAGGAAGAGTTTGCTCAGAGGAGCTCGGCAAAGTAATATTTACCGTAGGTACCCTATCAGTGGCGCAATTTAATTACGCCAAATTGACGGCACGTAATGAGCTAATGAATTGCTCGAAATCGGCTTGTAGCCTTGTTGCATGTTGTAAGTCCCCAGACCTTGTCCTCCTTAACAGTCTCCTATGATATATATGCATAACCATTACCCTCAAGTTTGCAGCCTCTTTTCAGAAGTACTTACATGACCTTACACGTAATGCCGGGAGAATATACCAATTACTAGTACATGAGGGGTTTTCATCGCCTAGAACCTGCTCACAGTTCATTTTCCCGTGGGTCGGGCAGTAAGTCTGTACCTCTAAGCACTATCCTGCGTATAGTGCCTATAAATGCATGAGGTAACCACTCTCATAGTCAATGCTGTATAAAGAGTGTATGAAATGCTGGCAACATTTATGGGTGTGAAGCATTCGGAATATGAGATTCTGACATCAAGAAAGGGTTTAGATTGCTAACAAACTCACTATTTAAAAAAGTGCTGTTATGCAAATAGGTTTTTCACTCTTTGGATCACTTATTTTAGACAGACTGTTGTGCATTCCTTTGCTTGTAGCTCAGCTCATCCCATAACGAGATGTGATAACAAACAAGATGTCACAAACACAACACCTATCCATTCCCCTTCTTCGTTTTCGATTTTTACCGATTCATAGATTCGATAGATATGGTCCCTATAAGGGTGTGTTGCCCATACGGTAAGCTATATACGAGTTTCCGAAGCAGCGCCAGCGAGCTAACTGTTTTCGTCTTAAGACAAATACAAACCAGACACATTCATCACTTTTGTCAATACAGGTCCTGGGAAGCAGAGGCTTCGATTACCCAACGGTGCTTACATAATGTTACATGACTAACTTTAAAGAGTAAAGCAGTTGATGTATTTGCTGGCAAGCTATTTACAAAGGCGTTGCAGTCTTACAATAATGTTCCCCCATTTACCCTAGTGAAAAACAATTAGTTACGGTTGTTGCTAAAGGTGTTAAGTGCACGTATGTAACTTTAGTTGTGTATCTCGGGTTAGAATATATACGTTTACATTGTACATAGCTAGAGGATCAGCACATCTCTCTGATGGAAATTCACGTCACCAATAAGGGGGAAGGTAGCTTTAATGACGGTGTTTATATGTACGCTCTGGGTACCAGACCCCTTATTAGGTATGTGGTTTTGATGTGCTGGCAATTGGTTGTACACCGCTAGGGAGCATTGTTACAGGTTAAGGCGTTCCTATTTGCAAGATTCGTAAATGAAATTGATGTCCGCGATTGCATTACACACAATACGCCAATTGTAGGCGGTGATTATGTTAGTAAAAACCATTCTACTGGTATGAAAGACAGTCCTCTGCGACACCCAGTCCCTTTGATAGCTTTATTTGATTCTGCTCAGTTTCCATTTTTTGTGAAAACGAGTTTATGTCCAACCAGTCTCTCTCTCTCTCTCTCTCTCTCTCTCTCTCTCTCTCTCTCTCTCTCTCTCTCTCTCTCTCTCTAGAAATGCCATGCTGGTGCAGTAAGAGCGTTATCAGTACCTAACGGATTTATCCTCCGAAGGTGTGAGGTAACATTAGCGTTTTGCACCTAGAGCAAAGAAGGTACAACAGAGAAGATTGCTTCCATTTCACTGACCAAGACCAGGCGACGTGAAGGAAAACTTTACATAGATTGAAAAGGATTTGCTGTATGTTTTTCTATCCCCAGTTGAGAAAGAATTAGTCCTTATTTGCTGTATTAGTCCAGGTGAACACGCCAGACCGACGGCTAATAAATGCCGCTAATCGCTGGGGAAATCTACAAAGTGCCTGGCGTGTGAAAGAATGTGTAGCTCAAATTGATCTCTTCCGTACAGGTCCAAATTACTGGCCTTTTCCCTGCGACAATACGGCTGTAGCGATTCAGCTGCTCAGACGCCGTCTGTGTTAAGTCACACCTAGGCCCCTCTGAGGGGCTGAGGCAATAGACAATCAGAAGGCTACCATAATGGAAATCTATTAACAGATGCTCCCTGTAGCGGCTAAATAAGGCCATAGTATTTCCGTGATAGCTCTCTGACGAAAGAACTTTCTGGAAAGTATTTCAAGAAGAATTGCGTAACGAAACCCAGCCGACAATTTTCCTTCGAATATTTTACGAACCGACGCTTTTATTCGAGACTATTCTCAAAACTATCCCCACACGAAATACTAGTGTTTCGCAAAATATATTACAGTTGTAGATATCCAGTATGCAAAGAGGGACTAAAAGCATGGCTAGGTTAACCCGTCCAATGCTGAGGCTACTTTCCTCCAAAGCGCAAGGATGCAAAGATTTTTAAAAACCATCTAAACCCTGTCATATTGGTATTCATCGGATAGCTCTCACTGAGTAGTCTCAGATGAGTACCCATGTTGCAGGGTTTCGGTAGTTTTTAAGTTTTTTTGCATAATTTTGTATTGGCCAAATTAGCCACTAGCAGCATAAGGGTTAAAGCATTCACCATACCAAGCTAGAAGCAGTGCTTTCAGTCCATTATGTTGCTCTAATGGCCGAGCTTCTGTGTTCCTCTCGAGATGTTAAGATGTTTAAATTGCGTTTGGATAAGGCGATACAGACTTGCCCAAGAGCGGGTTTGTTGGATAATAAGGTCACCCGTTGACGCCCGCTGACATTCTACCTTAACACGAGCAGGTTTTCAGGCTATTCACGTGAGGTGTTAAAGAACTAAGTAGATAATGATAAGAGGGGTTGTTAAGGGTATTGACGAATGAACCTTAACGAGCAAATGATAACCTACTGATGCGGAAAACATGGCGGATGCTTAAAGCTCAAACATCATCGAGTTAGGCGGAGTGCTGGTGAATACCAAGAGCTTTGCCTTTAAGAGTTACCTCTAAAGCAACTATGAATATCATCGGCAAGGTAATGTGATCAAAATCTATGATGTGGCTCATGAATTATTCAATAGTGTTTTCACACTCACCTTCACACCTATGGCATCTGTGGTACCCTGCTAAAGTAGCCGTATTAACTCAAATTGCTTACTTCACATCCGTCTTAATGGCATATATATAAATATACACACACATATATATATATATATATATATATATATATATATATATATATATATATATATATATACATATATATACATATTTATATATAAATATATATATATATAAATATATATATATAAATATATATATATATATATATATATATATATATATATATATATATATATATATATATATATATTCATTTGAACATGAAGAAAAGTGTCGCTTAGAAATTTGTCAAACCTACCTCCGTCTCCTCCTCTTTTGTTCTGTATATTTTTGTATCTGTGGCTGAGTATGCTGGCCAGGTCCAGTGCGGTACATGTGGTGCAAAAGACGACAAAAAGAAGCACGGTTACTTCTGATGCTCTAATAGCCATTTTCTGAAACAGTAAGAAAAAAACGAGTCAGACAAAGTTTCACCTATAGGTGTACAGAGTGTATATATATATATATATATATATATATATATATATATATATATATATATATATATATATATATATATATATATATATATATATATATATATATATATATATATATATATATATATATATATATATATACATGGATTTTATTAATCAACTAAGCATATATGTTTTGAAAACTAAATCAGAATTTAGGATTTGTTTCTGTCAATGATATTTCTACTTAATTGCGTATCATTTACACAAGCAGGAGATGAAAACATCATGAACGTCGTCTGTCAAATTCTAAAATGGCTTTGACTCCTTTGAGTTCGTGCCCATCTATAATTCACAATGGCCGCACTGTCTAGACGCCTTCTGATGGATTCCCGAAGCTTTGTAATGGGACAGATATTAACGTTCTGACACTAGTGACACTCTATATCGTTACTGATGGACCCTTACCTAATGACATTACGTATTGACAGTCCTGTCTATCAGTGTTCATAAACCGCTGAATGGCCACTAGAGAAGATGCCAAAACAAATCAAGGAACTACGTGAGAAGTGATGATATGATTAGATTTATTAATCCAAATCAGATACTCAGTCTAAAATAATACTAGTTATAAGACCGTTATTCTAAGATATTTTGTAAGCTCTATGATTTTGTACAATCCCATGTGCAGTCAATAAACAAACAATACAATACTAGTACTAGTATCTGATTTCATTAAGAAGGTTGATTTTAAAATGCATATTTGTGTGGGACTATTTATACAAATGAATGCTGTTTTATAAGTACTATGAGTACTATAGGTTTATTTAATCATCACTCTTCAAATTCTGTCAGAAGAAATATGGATTGAAATTACGAGACAATGCAATGGTGTATTAAATACTATTAGTATCTATCAATGGAAAGGTCTTTGAAAATATGCCATTTGATATATATGCAACGGAATAATCAACTCATATCGTAGATCAAGTCTATTTAACCACAATTTAAGGAACTGGATAAGACTTAATGTAGATGTTATATTCTACGTGTAGGTAAAGTTATTTTACCATAGTGATGTGGAAATTGACTAATCGGTTAATTGTGGAGGGAAACAGTTTGCTCTCAAAAACACCAACTAATTGCAGGGTACTGTATTGTTTAACTTTGATATCACAGACATAAAGACATATCGACAAAGGTCAATAAGAATGTCTTAAAGCCTGCTTTACTTAGAATTACATCTCACTTAAATTAGGTATGTCCACGTTGTTGCCTTCCGCCTTTGAAATGCACAAGATTACTCAAGGGACAGCCCTATCATACAACCATGTATTTGCACAGACTCACCGTGGAACAACCTTAGTTGTTATATATTTCCCATGGCCCCCTGCCACCTACATAAAATACAGAAGCCTGTTGCAGGAATTCAACTGCAGTAGCAGTGGTTACTATAGGATTAAAACAATCCACTTAGTTAAAAGCTTACTGATCCAGCCCAGCTCGAGGCGGACTTTACCTACACGAAACAAATTGCCTTTTCTGTAAGTAGCACTCTTACTGAGGGATGACTCACTCTTGTTTGCGATAAGATCACATAAAAGCGACGTAAATTGCAAAAGGAGAATATGGGAAAATTACGCTATGGAAATTGTTCCCACACTTCTGAAAGGTCTGCGCAATTAATATTGACTAAAATAGAAGAAACGTAATTGAGAGCCATTGCTTGGTATTTTTTGTTTGTTTTTTTCAGTTTATATTTTATTCAGCGAGACACTTGTTGCCCGCAATTTTCAATAGTCTGTAAGATTCACGAATTGATATCATAATTATATTCCACTATAAGTAGAATGTACTAATTGCAAATATGCAAATTTGCAAATTAATGAAAAGCATATGCAATTTACATCGTATATTATCGAATATCCTGTTCGTGATTTTGGTTACTACATAGAAAAACGTAGAGATAAAATGTATGAGAAGTATAAGGAGATAATTAAAGCCGTATGGGGGTTTAAAATGAAACTTAAAGTGTTACGATACTTGTTCTGTTGTGTAATTACATCATATTATAATGGTTGTACCTGGCTTATCTACATGCCTTTAGTAGTTCATACATGTAGCAGAACCTCGTATAGTTTTTTTTTTCGATGAGGAATGTTTCAAATACCATCATTGCTAAACTGTACCTGAATTTATCACTTTGCAATTGGAATATTTTATCGTTTTCAACAATCTTGTCCATACGAGATTGCCAAGTAGTTGTATTATACTAACAAAGCACTAGCATGAATTCTCCCTTGAACAAGTGCACACAGCTTAAAAGTATTGACTGACTCCATAAGTTTACTCTTCAAAATACCTTTCTATAGGTCTATTGGGACTCAAGGCATATACTGTCCCTCTATGCGGAATCTAGGCACTGCGATTTAGATTAAGGACGACTCCCCTTTTGGAGTTTGTAAAATGAACATTTTATTAGCAACTTTATACTTATTGAAAAATAGAAACATATCCTAAGGCAAATATTGATCTGAACGACGAACAGGATCGTGTTCTTGCGATGCCATAGAGCTAGCAGGAGAATGACATGACTGTATAGAAGCTTTTGTGGCGATGAATGGCCTCAAATCACTCAGTATATGTACTTATATAAATAGTATGTTCACTGACTGTCATTAGTGTCCGAGAGAGATATAGTGTTTGGGATGTATCAAGAGCCTTTAGTTGATATTGCAGATTAGGTGCAACCATGTCGTTATCCGAAGGTAAATAGCTATGCTTCATTATGAGCTCCATGATAAAGCCTCAACGTTTTAAATGAGTATGATAGCTATTACCCTAGTAGGTGGCCTAGTTATCACTCTGATGAATATTGATATTGATACATAAATCACCTGTAATCACATGAATAAGTAGTAAAGCGTACCTGGCGCAAAACAATCGGGAAATTGACGATTAAGAACTGAATACATACCATGTGCAATTACTGTAAACCATTTATCATTAATTTTTGATATCATATATATATATATATATATATATATATATATATATATATATATATATATATATATATATATATATATATATATATATATATATATATATATATTTATATATATATATTATCTGGTGACGTCAATGTGCTCTGTAAGTGCTATGTGATCGATATTACTTTACTTGATAACATCCACAGCCTGCCCACCCACACCCAATCATTTATTTATTTAGAACTTGTTTATCTATGACGACGTAACCATTTGTCTCATCTTTGTTTTAATTCTAATTAAAGTTTTGATTATTACATAGAAACGAAAAAGGAGAAATTTGGGAATTGAGACCAGTTATATGTTGATACTACCCTTCTTTGAAATATAGTTGTCATCTCTCTCTCTCTCTCTCTCTCTCTCTCTCTCTCTCTCTCTCTCTCTCTCTCTCATATAACATATCCACACAATACACACACACACACACACATTTAGCCTTCAGAAAGCCTTTGCAATGTTCCCATGCCTTTTGCTGAGATGCAGTGCTGGAGCAATGCGATGAAAGCATAGATCAATAGACGTATCTAGCGACACACTAAGCTACTATAAGGCTAATGGCTCATGGCTTTACCTCAACGTCTTTCTTACGTGCCGTTGTCACAAGTTCTGATGTATGTCCTTGATCTGGCAGGCAAACATCTTCTACAAACAGGTTCTGTGGGTAGCGCATGACGCGTCTGTCTATTTGACAGGAACACTTACGGAACACGTTTATAGAAATATGTCATGAACCTGGTATGTCATTTCTGTGTGATGTGTTGTGCTTTTGACTAGTTTGCTTTGTTTCCTTGTGTTTATTGAGGGTCATGTCAGCTGTAAGTGGATGCATCATGCTTTAGAGCGATAAATGTTTTGCCTAAGGTAAAACTGAGAAGATTGAAGATCAGAGGGGATCTGAAACCGTAATAGGTGTTATTTATTATCATTATTCACGACCAACGATTTTGCAGAGGTTTAATGCGCGGTTTCTCGTTGACGGGTGTGATTTATTTCGGTAGTACCTTTATCCTGGTCTGTTATTGCTTTTATCTTAAAAGATAACTGTCTATCTCCCATCAACTAAGCGTTTCAGCACTCCATCGACACACACATGAGATTGTCTATAGACGTTTTCCATCTAAAAATGGTTGCTAATCACAATCTACAATACTCTTAAATTTTTTTGCCACATCCCTTACAGGAAATAGTAGGTTTTTATATTGCAATTTACATTTCATGGTAAACCTGTGGCTGACCTATGAAGGACATTTATCTGCAGTCTACTACCTATGTATCAGCCTCTAACCATTTGTTATATATATATATTGATAGTTAGTTGTAGATATATGGCAGTTTCAGAGTAGTATGCAGCGGCACGCTGATGACATACACCTGGTTTTAAGCGGCACATGTGAAATCGAAAACCACGCGATGCATGTGAGAAAGTTGTCAGTGACTTGCAGCTAGGCGGTTGTTGAACACGGGTACTCCGATTTTTCTGTGATATTACCACCGTGCTTAAGTAACGATTTAGCCGCAGAAAAGTCATATCCAAATTAATCCTAAGTCTCCCTGATATATAATCTAACCAGCAAACTTTATCTACATAGCTGTCTCTCACCACTGCCCGTGTACGAATTAGGCTATCGGCGTACACATAGCATTTGACGTTGTTGTTGTTTTTTTTGAAGAAAAAAATCCACCTATGGTTGTTTTTGAATGTAGCATACAGAAGCTACACAATTTGAATTTTTAACATTGCATACGTGTACATCACAATTTATTGCGAAGACGTATGACTTCCGTTGGCTGTACTGCTGTCCAATGGTCGTCCACGGTCGCTCGACTGTTCCGGTAACAAACAGGATGCAGGCCTGGCATAGTACAAATGAATAACGTATTCACATCATACCGATAATCAGCTCAAGTTCCATTCACTGGACATCTAATATTCGGAGATAATTGCATTACTTGCGCCCAATTACAACCTTGAGGGCCAGCCATGGGACTTGATGCATATTGGGCTAACAGGCTGGTAATTGTCGATAGCACCACAGTTCATAAGGAAATTTCCATTCATAAACGACTCCACATCGGTATATGTGTTAATGCAATCACCGCAACTTGCAATTGAGTAGCTATTTTCTCTCTTTATTTTTCCTTCGTTCCAAGCAGTTTGCATCTTTTTATACCTGATTATCTGTTTGTATGTGTATCTCTGTTATGGTACAAACTATAGTCAATATAGAATACATACAAACATGTTTCTTCTATATATTAATACCGAGTTTTTCAGACCGTTTTACAGGGTTTTCACTTAGGATATGCTTTGACGGGGTGCACTGCTGCCGTTAAATGGTTGCCTTGGGTCTCCGATTGTGGTCAACACTTTTTTTTTTGAACTTCTAGCATTTAATGCCTTTAATTACGAAAAAAATTGAACGTTGCCATTGGCAACTGAAGTGATACAATTGATACAAAATGTATTTCATACAGTATGATACAACTGTTTCTATAAAACAATACAATATATTTATATATATATATATATATATATATATATATATATATAGAGAGAGAGAGAGAGAGAGATTTATTCATATATATATATATATATATATATATATATATATATATATATATATATATATATATATATATATATATATATATATATATATATATATATATATATACGTTTGAGACGAATATACCGATTTATGAGTTATCATATCGGAAACCCTATTTCTGTGACCTCAGTTTCAGTTCATAGAAATACACCTTCCACATTTATTAATCATGCAATACAGTTTGTTCTCAGTGAATTGGGCAATCAATATAATAATGCGATCATCAATTCACAATCAATACTAAGTTTACACACATGTTATCAGTACAATGGATGATGTCAAAATGCATTATTTACACCGATGCTTCAGGTGGCATTACATGGAAAACAACACCTCATATCAAGTGTGTGTACTCTGTTATCTAATTAGCCTCGGCAATTTTCTCCTGTTCTGTTTAATTCAGTCAATAATCAATGTGTTACATTCTTCTAATTAATAATGCGATATACCATGTGAGTCAATTATACTGTCGCGGAACCTCTGTTCAATTCATACGTTTGGCTTGCTGCTTTATTAGAAATGTCACAGATATCGGAAATTGTTATTTTCATAAACCACACATCACATATAAAACTCATTTAGGCATTAATTCAATGATCCCCCTTGACGTTTAAATTGCCGCATGAAGCATTATACTCTTTGTTTTATTTATCTTTGGAATTCTTTCTCCACACACCATAGACCTTAGCAAAGAACTACACGTTTGAAATCTTTACAACACGCACATGTCTTGGAGTTAAATGCCCGTCACGATAGCTAATAGCTATGTTATTAGATTGCATCATTCTCCCCATTGTTATTGAATTGATTTCGCCGTTTCTGATCTACTTAAGTGTATTGTTCGAAAGGGTGTGATTCGTAAATACCTTACAGCAACAACACCAATAACAATGAATTGCCCAGGTTGGCGCTACACATAAGCATTGTGACATTTCTCAGTTATGTCAACGCTTGAGGTGTCGTTTTCAGCCGTCCTGTGCTGGTATAATGTAGAGCATGAAAGAGAGAGAGAAAACGGCCGCAGGTGGGATCGTCGATCATTATCCATCCCGATTACGTAGTTGGCATTTAGGAGCTTCCATCCTCCTATTCAGAAACAATCAGTTCTACTTCCGAGAAGAGCTGTCATAAAGCTGAGATCCATTTAGAATAATCCGACTCAACTCGGATCGAGTTGGAGCGCTGGTCTTAAGGACGCATTGTCCGTTATTCGTAGTTTATGGGACAAGGTATTTCCTGAAGGAACATAAACTGGAATACTTTACGGCAAATGCGTTGCATTTTCATCGGAATAAATCATGGTTCTAAGCAGAGGCATCTGTGGCAGGCGTTGACCCTGCCCCCTCGCTAACATTTAACATGGCAATATTCACGCAATCGGTGACACTGCACGACACGCAGAAAATACTGAGTACTTCTGTTTCCCTTTACCATTCTTCAAGTCACCGAGTAGTAGTAGTAGTAGTAGTAGTAGTAGTAGTAGTAGTAGTAGTAGCAGTAGTAGTAGTAGTAGGTTTATTTGCTTGTAATTTTCATTTACAAAAATCATACTGTGTATACAAGAGAAAATAAACGAAGGAACAACAGTATATTATGACATTAGAACATAAAATGAAATAATCATCATTATCTCATACTGTCATATTTACAAATGACATCTATCATTACAATTAAAGTGTTGGTCGAGGAATTGTAGCCTTAGTAATCGGAGTGTACTTAAGCTTGTGTGTTTTACAGTCATTAATGATCAATTTTCTCGTAGTCCATTTTGATTTCTAAATTGTCTGATTACTCAGGGGTTTGACTCTGTGTGTTTAAGGTATTCTTTGGAAATACCTACATGTATGACTTTTCTCGTATAGATGAAAAACATGGCAGTCGTCCTGAAGTATCAAGTTATCACATTCAAATGAATTGATCTTCACACCATGAAACGCCTCGCCTAATGTCCATCAAACTCTAACTACACATGGAGGGAACAGACGTATATTATCTTCATAATTTTCGCTTTATCAAAGCTTTATCCTAACTTGCAAGTAGTTATTGGTGTGAAAACCGAAGTGCCCGGGTGAACTATCGATTAATTCAGAGTTAAGTGTTACAGTGGCTATTTTTGCATATTCCTCAAGAAAAAGTCCTAACCCACCTGGGTCTGTTTACCACCTTATTAAAGTAGACAGGTTGTAATATTCACATACACGTAACACAGTTCAAGTTCAGTTACGCAAATGTACATACACTATCATCAATATATACTTGTAACATTATACACGTTCTAACATGACTAAACTGTGGTCCTCAAGTGACCTTTTTGAACTATGGTGTATTTCCTGAGGCGTAGTCTTATACACAATTACCAACATGTAGGTCATCTATACTAAGAGATTATGCCTTAAGCAAGATATGTGGTAATAGTATCCATTTGCACGTTTTTTTTCTTCGCTGAGTTGTAGGAATTAATCACGGGATGTCGGTGATTGCCTGTTTGGTTGGGACGGCTGTAAATGTTCCTTTCCGTCAGATCACGTGACCATGGTATATACGCCATGATGGTGTGGTATAATGCTCTAGAATGCAGTCCACTTAAATCTGAATAAAGGCGGTATTTGCCATGTTCATTTTGTCTACAGGTAGAATTAGTGCGAACATATTTTAGCACCATCAAATTATATTTATCATAAAGTATTTGTTGTTGAGAAGAATTCATTTAACTTGTGAGGTACACAGACATGACACAGATATTCTAATATTAAACAAAACAAATAAGGACCAAAAATAACATTTCAAAAGAAGGCTGTTTCATAACTTTACACTACTCACGTATAAAAGTATCAAATAAGTTTGCTTTGCGTCATAACCTCCTGTATCAGATTAAAATGGCTAATTCGTCTTCCTATCTGACAAGCAGGAGAAGCTCACTATCGGAATAAAATCTACAATATTTACAACTGCATGTAACATGTATGCATATATTTCCTTCTTCAGCTTCCTGTTTGTGTGCCCTGATTATGTGGCTCATTGTTACACCTAGTGTATTCATCATAGTCAAAGCAATGAGAACTCATCTGCAAATGCTCAAAGTCTGCGAAAGGAAACATACGTGATAACACGCTTTCTGGGCATTAGCACGATACATTTAATAGATGATCGTTTCACACACTTCAATGGTCTACCATTGACTTGTCTCATTTCCATTATTGATGACTTTCTAAAGCAATTATCCTGTGCTCCGCCTCTTTCCTCAAGGGGTCGTCCTCTGCAAAGCATTGCACTGTATCAAAGTAATTGACTGGCAGGTCATCTGTCGGGAAGCTATGTTTACTGTCAGGATTAAGACGTATTGCCACGGTGGGAGCGACCAACGTACGAAGGTGATTTAGGGATATACACCACTCATATACATGTACGCCATACATAGTCACAGATATGATTGATAAGCGAGTGAAGGGACTACCCCATGGCAGAGTGGTTCCGATGTTGGTCTTTCTCTTCGTAGGGCATGGAAGTAGTAGTAGTAGTAGTAGTAGTAGTAGTAGTAGTAGTAGTAGTAGCAGCAGCAGCAGCAGCAGCAGCAGCAGCAGCAGCAGCAGTAGTAGTAGTAGTAGTAAACTCTAACATACTATTGACGACATCACTAGATACAAAGGCGTTCTCTGTACTGTATGTTTATTGACTGTATTGTTATACAAAATCATACATTATACAAAATATATGAAGAGAAAAAATAAGAGTAATATAAACATAAAGTGAGAACATAAATGAACGCAAAAAGGGCTATGAGAAAAATATCATACCTAGTAGAAACACAAGAATTTACCAAAAAATAACTAATATTAGATCGCATAAGCAAAACTTTGCAAAACAACCGAAAGAGCACAGAGGCAAGATAGTTATCAGTTTATGTATACGTGTAAAAAGACACAATGCATCATATTCTGTTTCACCCAGGAGTTTACTTGCCACACTATGTTTAGCTTGTATTTCACTTCGTGGTGATATGCTATTCCAAATCAGCTTCAAAAAGGGCCATACCCAATCGCTTGAATGTAAAGACTCGTAATAGAAGCGGAAGTCAAACTAAGAGAATGAGTATCAATTTCACACCTCCGCTGAGACGAAATTCCATTTAAACGGAAGCTACGCGGGTTTAAAATCCCGAATATGATAGCTCTCTCAGCACTGCTTCCTTCCCGTTTCATCTAGACTTTGAAAGGAAATCGCTAGTGGGCACTGCGTCTTCGCCATAAAAACGAGTGAAGCCTTGCTCTAAGCTGCTATGTACTATTTATCACAACACTGGAAAACGGTATTGACGAATTTGGTTCGAGAACGATGATGCAATGTCCCGATACACAGGAGATCAGAAGTGAAATGTTTGCTGTGATAAATTCGATTGATGACGATTATGTCAAAGATATATCCGCAGGACAACACGATCTATTCTATGTTCTAATGGGCAAACACCCAGATGGAATCCCGTTTGAATCTGTGTCTAAAATCTGGCTGGTCTCGTGTCGGTACGTCTCTAAGATGTATAGCGCCTAATCAACAGGCGTAGGTTGCATTAGACCCCTTCACACCCCTGGTGTCTCATTCCATCCTGTGAATGTATTTTTGACAAACCAATGTTTTTTGTAGAGTGACACTGTGTTACTTTTTACGTTACACCGCTCGGTTAATCCGGGCACCCCAATTAGTGCCTTGCCAAATCCTGTTACACCGGACTATGTCCGTGTGTTGCAGGAATGTGTAATTATACTTTGCGTATGTTGGTTAACCTTATACTTGCAACATTATTATTTGTACCTTATTTTTGAGTTTTTTTGAGTTTTTTGTTCATATGTTTTCTACCCGGGCTTTTACCGGATATTTATGTTAACTACTTTATTTATTTTCTGTTCTTATCAATATATTTGTATTTGCTATGATTTTGTATTTTGATATACAGTCAAAAAACATACAATACAATACAATTAAAACTTCAGCCGCGTTTGGTCTTTCTACGATACTGATATAAAATTACTGCAAATACAGCCATGTATTGCTTTGTGTGTGGGGGGGGGGGGGGGGGGTAATGTTTACGTCATTATACAAGTCTAGAAGAGCGTAGTAGTAGTAGTAGTAGTAGTAGTAGTAGTAGTAGTAGTAGTAGTAGTAGTAGTAGTAGTAGTAGTAGTAGTAGCAGGAGTAGTAGTAGTAGTAGTAGTAGTAGTAGTAGTAGTAGTAGCAGGAGTAGTAGTAGTACATGTAGTAGTAGTGCATTTGGAGAGGTAGTAGTCGTAGACTCTACCACCGTGTTTATAGTTTATCTGCAACCTATCAAGACACGGTGTATGTTATTCAAAATGAATAACACACTTCATGTATAGCCGTTGGTTTCATTTACATTTTTTAAACATCCACTTCAATAACATTCGTTGGCTAGCATATTACATGATATATAAAACAGTTTCCATTGTATGTCTGCATTAGCCCATGGTGACGACAAATTTGAATAATGCTGTATTTACTGAGACGCGACTCTAGGTGCAGTTATGTTCAATACATACATCCTATCTCAGCAAAGTCAAACAAACATATGTTAAACGTTTAGGTAACTGTATGGTTACGAGTGCTACGGATACTAGTGCGTCAAGGCATAATTAAGACACGATATCTCCATCTTAGCCCATTAATGCTTGCAGCAGCTAAAAGGAACCTGCCAATTTTGACGAAATCTTGCAGACTAAAGCTTAAGTAGGAACATATTTGAACGAGGTATGTTAATCAGAACATTACCAACAACTTTCCTTCAAATATTTTGTAAAACTATTCTCAATTCCGAAGTTATTGTCTAAAGTATCATAGATGTAGACGTCAATTTCAAGTGTCAATGAGTTAACATAAAAATTCTTCCATTAGCACAATCAAATGACACCAATAATCTGATTATGTGTATGTTTGACAACTGGAGGATAATACTATGTCAAGTTAATAGACTTCATTAGCTAAATATTTGACATTTATTGAATTATATATGATGTTTGTTTATATCTAGAACGAGACAGAATGCATTTGACTTGAAATGGAGATTAATAATAACATGTCCTTTAAGAAAATCTGAGAGGTATGATATTGTAAAGTTTCTACGTACAGAAAAGTGTGTCTGTCAATTTTTGGATATTTTCTTATGTGTGTACAGCTGAGGATATATTACGAGTTATAGGCACAAATGTGTTAAACCATTTACGACTGAAAAATATCTGTAGTCTATTAGTGATTCAATGTACCTTGCCTTTTGTAGTTAATATTTATTTTGATTAAAACTGTTTTACATGAAAAAACACTATTATTCATTGTCTAGGGAATAATGAAATATTGATGGTAGGGCGTTCCAGAGTCCCTTGAGACAAGACCAGTTTCTGCTTTGTTTTCATTAAATCAAAACCGATGTGGTTGTTTCTTTGCAAATGCTACTAATGCGTAGTACAACCATGATTACATGTTACAAGTAATCAATTGGTGATCAAATGACTCTGGAGAACACTTATCTGTTACTGTACATTTGCTGCAAGACAATGGTGTTCCTGCAGGCATTGTTTGGCGTCAAGGCAACCTAAAAAGCCCAATGCAATCGTTGCGAGATGTATGCCACTTTGTCATGTTCCCTAATACCGACTCGTGTGTGCCTTATGTTGTCATAGCCGCTAACAGCGATCTGTTTGACATGCGGAATAATGGCACGACCGCCGCCATAACAAATACTGTCGTTGGCTTGTGCATTTAGCAGGCTTGGAGGCAGCTTGTCAACGGGGGACGCTATGAGTAATAAATAAAAGATCTATAACCTTTTTTACATCTGCTTTGTATATGACGTCACGGAGAGAAAAAACAACTATATCTCCGTCAACCCATGTGTCAGCTAGGAGTGAGTACATACATCTTTCAATACAAGTTTTCTCAAGGAAAAAATTGAAATGACCATATCTTGTTTCCTAGGTTTACGTACACTTGTATTTGAAATTTGATATTGTTGTTGTACACAAAAGCGTATCCATCTTTGTCTGGGACATTTTTACTTCAAAAAACACAAGTCATGCCTATGGAAGAGTGTTGATAGGGAGTTTTGCAAAAAAATGTACATTCATGAGGCAAACGATATTTCCATAGACGTTGACGTCACAACCAGATTCTTTTCCTAATGAATAAGTTTCCTTAATTTCTATTGATGCAGAATATGGTTTTGTTGCTCAACCTTCGTGTTAAGAGCACTAATTCTTATGTGTGCCACCTTAAAGTATTGTAATGACTTCACTTCCTTTGTTTTTGTCAGCTGTGCAGGTAAGGAAAGGTACGCGTAGTCTAATGAATGATACATCAAGGTACAAAGACCGCCGCAATGGGACCATTTTGGATGTAATATATTCCGTCCGTAATGGCTTTTGTAATAGTTTATTACAACGTGAATGTCATTACCGACGGAAAAGCTATGAGTAACTTTTGTCAGTTGAGAGTTTTGTACCTGTAATTAATATTAGACTAGATAAAAGGTAAGCGAGGGCGCACCTCTTCAGTATACTTCAAAGTGTCTTTCATCTTTGTGTAAAAATCAATTTATTATGTAAGTGTAGACAGGTGAGTACATTAAACAGTAAATGGAGCCTAGAGAAAACTCAATTGATTTAGCAAAGTGCAAACATCTGTGCGCTTTTAGAGATCTGTTCTGGGGAACAGCGTCCAAATCAATTCATGATGTCTATGTACCAAAGCTACACAGAGGCAATAATAGGCAAAAATAACTTGCATATATACATTGATTGGTAATCAAAATCAAGATTTAAAGCCATACTAACTCTTCCACAATGCACAGTGAAACACTAAGAGAACCACGAATAAAAATTGTGTCCATTCAATTTTCGTTTTCGTCATGACTTATGCGAATGAGGTCATTCTATAATGCTTTTATCTTTGTAAAATTGATACAATGTAATGAATCTGTTCAGACATTCGTTCTTCTAAAATTGCTTTTAGTACACTACCTTTTACACGTAACATTTTTTGCGTAGAATGACTTTTCCACAACGCAGAAAAAACGATCCACAGACATGTTATTTACATATACTTAACATTCAGGTTAGGTTATGGATCAGGCAAAATGTCAGATTGCTGTGTTATGATCGTGTTTTATGCGGTGTCCTAGCAGTACTATACACTGCATACTTTTCTATATAAAATATTTAGTGGATACTCGGCCTTCAAATACTTCTAAAGAGCACCCAACATTGCAAGGCAAAAATCAATGCCTTGCGCCTAGATTTGACATTTGAACCAATGGTTTCATTTTCTCTAGGGTTTTTACGTGAAAGGGGGTAACATCAATCAGAATTATTTATCAGTATTTACTCTCTGTGCTTCTACTAATGCAGCGAGAAGTCGATTTCCATCTCTACATGTACATTGTCTATACATATATGTGTTGTTTGTGTGACATTTACATCAAAAGGGTACTCCATCAATTATTTACTTAGTCATGAAAGCAGGACGATTTTAGAGCCAATGTAGCATTGGGTAGCTTTCTAGTCCAGATATTTACCCTCGTAAAACAATACATATGAACGAAAAGGTTTCAGTCTATGCTGTTAGAACTTAAGGGTATCTGTAAAACTATTCGTCTGACGACCGTTTTGTGTTGTCCCATATGTCAAGTTGTAATGAAAGCCCCCCACATATATATATATATATAATATATGTATGTATGTATGTATGTATGTAGGTATGCATGTGTATGTATGTATGTATGTATGTATGTATGTATATATATATATATATATGTATGTATGTATGTATGTATATATATATATATATATATATATATATATATATATATATATATATATATATATATATATATATATATATATATATATATATATATATATATTATATATATATATATATATATATATATATATATATATATATATATATATATATATATATATATATATATATATATATATATATATATATATATATATACTGTATATATATATTATGTTATCAGGTAAATAAATACATATCACTTCATACTTTGAAAGAAAGTTTGTAGCCAGTTTTTTGTATGGTTATTCATATCGTATCTCCTGTAACCTTTCAATCAAATTTTCCCATGCAGACAATGGTTCGGGACCTTTTCAATATTGATGATATAATTCCCATCCTGTTTATTGTAAATAATTCTTTTTCTGAAACAGGTCCCCATACACACCTTACCTACACCAGCTGTCAGGTGTGTCGGTTATATTTACATGAAGTAAATATCAACTCTCATACTCCAGACGCATGGTATTTCAATGAACATTGGGGAATATTGAAGTAAGATGAGGATTGCTAAGGATTTATGGTGAAGGTGTCTATGGATTTGATTTTTTTGTTGGGTATAATATTATTAAGTGGTTATCTGAGTCAAATCTTTCACCGGTTCCGTTTCGTTCAGAGGAGTTACTATATTGCAGCATGCAGCTAGCGACTGATCGTTCACTATTAATTCACTGCAAATGATATTCGCAAACCAATTCCTTTCCTGTTTTAAATCGAATAGGAACTTACTGTAGCTTAAACCTATGCATTAAATGCTAGATACATTTACTCCTGTGCGAATTTATTTCCTTATCTTTTTAACATACTTGGTGAAACTTGATGTACACCGAGTAACAAAGTGAAGGTGTTACTTGGTAGGTAGTAGTTCAATTAGTTCAATTATAAATTTAATTATAATGATTACATACGCTTTCTTGCAAGGTTTTGTTAATTACCATAGCTATGGCCGTATTAATTGATTGAAATATGTGACTTCAAATATGACAATACATCTACCTGAATCATTCTCTTTTACCAAACAATAATCTCTATCTAAGGTCTTTACACGATTCGTCTGATGGCATAATTTGCACACACGCTCTGTTACGCAATGGAAATGCAAAGTGAATTCTAGTACTGGCTTGAATAGCTGGTTCAACCCAAAGGCAGTATGGCGATGTATTGATTGTCTGTATTTTTATGAAACAATACCTGTAAGATGTGGAGGGACTACAGAGCTTTATATCACGTATGAAACTCTTTCCTCTAATTACTCTTATTATCCTAATGGGTTCCCCGTAATATCTACATGTATTGTGTAAATATGGGAAGGAAAGACTTGGCCAAATAGCTATACTTGTGAACACTCTATACACAAACAATGTTTAATAGTTATGGCTGTTACTACACAAGGAATATTACCCGTGGAAACACCTATACCTTAATGCAAATGGCTATATTGTAAGATGTATCTTAGGTTTCGATAACTATTATGTATCTAGTATGTTATTTCTATTAGTAATGCATAACCAATACTGCATTACAAAGGTTGCATTGTTAATGTCTTCCTGGTCTCTGTTTTTTGCGTATTATGGCTTGTCATATAATAATCGAATGTTTACTAAATAATGTAAAAGGATGTGTTGATATGCTACCACTTCATTTGCACGCTTGTTTTGCTGCGGAAACAAAGAAATCAATAAACGAATTAGCATCGATTCCAGGTGTAAAAATGTGTTTATTACATTACGTTCAGTGTTGGAAAACATCCATGACAATGATGTAGCCAAACACCGTAGAGGCAACGATATATATATATATATATATATATATATATATATATATATATATATATATATATATATATATATATATATACTATATATATATATATATATATATATATACATATACATATATATATATATATATACATATATATATATATATATATATATACATATATATATATATATATATATATATATATATATATATATATATATATATATATATATATATATATATATATATATATATATATATATATATATATATATATATATATATATTTATATATATATATGTGTGTGTGTGTGTAGAGAGAGAGAGAGAGATACCTGTGTGTACTCTTATTCTTTAGCAACATTGCATTGTGTATCCATTTGCAACATTGAAGAATGTACATATCTACCCAAGTTAGGATGCGCTCATATCTTGGTTCATAGTTTAAGAGGAGGAAAATAAAAAATTGTCTAACTTATACTGTGGCAGCTGGAACTAATTATAGGACTTAAAGAAACATCCTGTCATAATTTCAGAAAATCTCTCATTGCTCCATCATCACATAATTGGTTGATTAATACATTTTGCTTTTATGAATACCGTGAATAAGTAGGCGTCTAAACAATCTTTAAAGTAAATTAAAATATAATAAATCGACACCTCTTCAGGATAGAATGACTTGTCTGAACCTCAGTTACCTCAGTATATGACACGATGGTATGAAATAACAACATTAATAATTAAATATATTGTTAGTCGGTTTCCAAGTATGTCCGCTGTACCAGATGTAGCTAATTAAAGGCTTTGTACAAACATCCTGTTATAATATTCAGGTGATTCTCCCATTCATGCAGGATCATTATTGATTGATAAATGGAACGAGATTTGATTATGTCCATGTATATTTAACATATACAACCCTACATTATGTCATTTACACTACTGAGATTAAATCCTATCGAATACGATCCTCATATCCAGCAATTAGATTATAATTCCTTTTGTTGGTGTATTGAGTGTATCACACGTGTTACTGAGGATCCTTAGGGGGTTTCCTTTTAAAGTTTGATATCCAATGCATGTACGTTGAAATATACATACTTTGATGGCACCATTATTCGGGACAGATCACAGAGCATATATAATGTCACTGTTGAACTATGTGAGCGGGGTAATAGCTTAATGAATTGAATAAGTTCACGTATGTAGACCACATCGGTTTACCTCTTTTTAAGTATCCCATGGAGGAGCACGTTAAAAATAGCATGTAGAAGCAGAATTATAAAGGTGTGTCCGGTGTGAAACAACATGCATACATAATAGTACTAATAAAAAAAACATGTCTTTGGGTTGATTTACTACAACAGCAGACATTCACTGAGAGAATATCCAAGAGTGGAGTTGTCCTCTAAAATATCTATTGCGAATTAAAATTATTGTTTCTTTTCGTTAAAACGTAGCCGGCAATGCTGTCATTGACTTTATAATGTAATGCTGCATGCGGTATAGTTAAAAACATACGTGCATAAAAATAGCAGAAAAAATTTATAAATAGGTGGGACCTCGCTGATAAAAAGGAAGAATGTCGTGATGTGTCGTCGTGATATATCATTTAACTGAACACGCTAAAAAAAGTCAATACCAGTCGATGAAAATACGGATTATCATGTGGTTCTCCTTGCTAAATATCAATTGTTCCACACATGTACCTTCGTTTTTATCTTAAATTTTCGGAACAAATTCACAAATGATACACTTGTATTTAATAACCAGAATAGTTTTGATCTAAAATTCAGAGATAGCACAATTGTTTCTAAATACATTTCGTCCTTTTAGAGCTGAGAATGTCTGAAACAAATTTAGTTTAAAGTAAAGAAATAGAGTTATAATCTGTGTTTTATCACAGTTATGAAATATACAAAACAGTGTACATATATCCGAGGAATATTGATACACAACTGGTTAGGTTTACCCTCCCAATAAGTCGTTAAAGGTCAATTTAATTGTTTCCTACTACATAATGCATTTAAAAGGTCTCTGAAGTTCATCGATTAGTTAGTAATTGGTATTGATCAAACTATTGCTTTGTTACCTGACGTTATGATGTTCGAACAGAGACAGCTGTCAAGCCAGACACTGCTGAAAATGTCAATTACTAGGAGATAATGTAATGACAGGTTACATCATACTCTTGTTATCTAAGGTCAAACATTACATTGTGTTCCACATTAGCATGAATGGGTACTGTATTGAGATTAACCAACGAATGCATATAAATAAGTAATGAAGTATACGATATACTTAGTGACGAAATATATATATATATATATATATATATATATATAATATATATATATATATATATATATATATATATATATATATATATATATATATATATATATATATATATATATAAATATATATATATATATATATATATATATATATATATATATATATATATATATATATATATATATATATATATATATATATATGTATATATACATATTTATATGTATATATATATATATATATATATATATATATATATATATTATATATATATATATATATATATATATATATATATATATATATATATTTATTATATATATATATATATATATATATATATACTACATATATATATATATATATATATATATATATATATATATATATATATATATATATAGTATATATATATATATATATATATATATATATATATATATATATATATATATATATATATATATATATATATATATATGTATTTATATGTACACACACACGTGGAAAGATGAGGGTCAGTCCGTCAGTCTCCGTTTAATAAGGCAGGAACAAACAATAATGATGATAGAATATATATGCAAGAATGAAAAGAATCAGAGGACGTATCAAAACACAATTACTGTGGTTCTACAAGGGCAAAATGAAAATTGCTAAAATGAGCCATGATTCTTATCTATACGTTTGGCAAGTTGAGATTGGCAATTTCCAGGAAAGTCCTTTTAGATCATTTGGACTCTATCCACTTGTCCGTTTAGTGCCATTTTCCCCATTGGCACAAAGCTAGTAGAAAGTTCTTGGCAATAGTACGAAGAAACCGCACTCATCTTCCAATTACCAAACTCCCAATTACTTAAGCAATGGATATAGCTCATGATTTATTGGTCGATCACGTCTTTTTAAGTGCCGCTTAATCCTTAACGAACTGAATAAATAGCTTCTTGCCACAGTGCCATTTTTCGTCACTAAGTATACCTTAACCCTTCCAATGCTGAGACTACTTTTGTCCACGTTGGTATTCATTGGAAAGCTCTCGCTGAGTAATCTCAGATGAGTACCATGTGTGAGGGTTTCAGTCTTTTTTTCAGGGGTTTTTCATCATTGTGTATTGGCAAAATAAGCCGCCAGCAGGTTCCACGATATAACATATCCTTCTCCTGAATGATTTTCTACTATCTGCTCTTGTCAATGGGAAGCCAGGTCATAGGACGTGTTAATGATACCACGGAAAACTAATCAGAATAGCTTGGCAGTATGTTATGAATAGTATATGAGTTCGATGACTAGTTATCCACGGCTATCATTTTCCACTTACCTGGCTCTGACGACAGAGAATTGGGACAGAGGAGGTGATTCGCAGAACGTTGTGGTTTCAGTTCATATGGAGTAGTACTCATGGTAGCCAAGAGGGGATGTACCACTACCAAATCGTCACCTTTATTTGTACTACGACATGAGTGCTAGGTATTGATCAATGACGCTAGGATTATTACATCTCTCTCTCTCTCTC
>OZ012686.1:37831435-37910364 GCA_963942565.1 Maea johnstoni | reverse complement strand
TTACAATCCATTAGTGCAACAAGCATGCTGTGTATTTTCTGTGATCTTCTGGCCATACAACATAGCATTAGTACATGTATATGGTATGTATCGTATATGTCGGTGGAGTGTCTGAGACACATTGATGTAGACAGTTTTATTGATGTTCTGAGTGCTATTCTCCTCTGCTCTGAGGCCCTTCAACGGTGTGTGTATCAGAGTGTTGGACCCCTGCCATGCAAACAACCGATTGATATTTTGCGAAAACTCTTTTTGACTAGGTGAAGAACACTTTTTTTGCCTCTTCTCCATTTATTGGAGAGAAGCTATAAAAAGGGAAAATAAATGAGTAAATAACAAGGGCCCTTTAGCGGGCATCCTAACATATCGGTTTATGTACATCACATATCATACTGGGGTGTGTTGGGGGACTGGAGAATGTATCAATGCCGAAGAATGAGTCAAAACCAAAGAAGATTTCCGTGTCATGACAACACTATCCTATTCCTTTCCTCAGTTTTAAATGTCATCAGTACATAATATATATGTGCCTACCGGCCACTAATCATATGCCATTCATTTCCGCTATTGAGAAATTTGCCATTGTCTACCCTAAGAGTACACCTAAGGTATCATTCATACCATGGCACCTTACCCATCACACAGTGCCAGCATCTCATCAGATGTAGCACTTCTTTCTGCTTGTAATATAGGACATTGCATTACAAGATGATTTACGTCGTCCTCTTCAGACAGGTCGCAAATAGAGCAATATTTGGACGATCTGTTAAGGCTTTTCAGACGGATGTCATCCGATTTTAATGAGCTGGCGTGGCATACTAGCTTAGCAATAGTTTCGCACAGGATTGCAGGATATTTGTCAGAAAGATACCACCAAGTAATAACATTTAAGTTATTACTAATTCTCTTGACAAAGTCAAGACTATTTTGTACTCTGAATTCAACTTGACAATAAACGTCCTCGTACTCCCATGCTTTTGCCCATACCTTATTCTTCCAAGAAAGCCTGTAATAAAAGTGGTCACGTTCTACCATATTCTTTACATCATCATATAAGTTAAACAGTGATGACACATTTAGGATATCATGAACTGTACTGTACATGTATTTATGGCCAACACTGCTACCACCTGGGTTTCTAAAATACTGAGAAAGTACGTTCACAGAAGACCTTTTAAGAAAGAGCATGATTACCAAGGATCATTATGGATCGTATTTTTTAACTTGAACATAACGTTCCAGTTTCATACATCCCAAACCATATCTGCAACATACGTTTGAGACGCTTGAATAACAGCGTTGGATCTTCTTACAGACATATAGCCCTAAATAATAGCTACAATTAATACTAGTAACCAAATTTCACTTCCGTATAATACATTTGGAACTACCAGAGCCCAGAATATTACATTGCATGTAGCTATGGTCAGGTCATTCTTACAAATTCGAAGACCTGTTGCAGCATTCAAGGTTTTTCACAACTTGGATAAACGCTCTTCAACCCCAGACACATCCTTTTTGTTTATTGAGGCACGTATTCCTAAATGACCATAATTCCCCAGTTCTCTAACCTTGACTGTCCTAAGGCCAAAGTCCCTAAGCTGTGTATTATGATGGTACGCCAAGCGGTCTTCACCGTATATCAAAACACCACTTTTTCTGGCATTAAATTCATAATGCCAAGTACACCCTTGCTGATATACTATAACCATGATGAAATTTAGTTTTCTCTCCTTAATGCAACCTGTCACCAAATTGTCAGCATATTCCACAGGTGTACTTGGCATTCTATAAACCTTCCAACAGTACCCAGAGTGTTTTCAATTGCACCAGTAAAAAGTTGATGAAGACTGTATATTTTGAAAGTGACATATACCCTGTCTAATGCATTCCCCTATTGAGGGTGTTTCATTCATAAGTGTCCCTCTATCACCACAAAATATCAGAAATCTACATAAGTGTGATAAAGTGTGCTTTCTAATATTGAATTCTAACGTAGGCCTTCAAAGTGAGATACGGTCGATCAGATATGGCACGTACTGCTGTCTGGTATCAGGAGTTTGTATCTTTATTGACCACAACTTGGAAACGTGAAATATACAATATCCAACAAAAGAACAGACAAAAACAGAGTGGGACATTAGAATTACACAAACTTAGAAACTACTTAAATGTATGCGTATACACCCCATGTAGGCAGTGCGCCTAAAGGGTTACATTGGACATTTAGCAGAAAGCACAGGTTGTTCGGGCAGGCTAGGTCATTTCCTTGACTACAAGTAGGTCATAGATACCCACCAATCCAACACCTCTCCTCTCCGCAACTACCTGATTATACATTTTGAGTATAAATGAACCAGAGATACAGTGAATTTTTTATCTCAGATATACTCTTTCCGATCAGCCACATAAAGACCTCATCGGGATTCTCAGAGAAGATCTCCCTGGTAGATTCATATACTTTGAAAATCTCTCCAAACACGTTGTCTCTCGTCTGCTAAGTGTATTCGAATTGCATAATAATATGCTTCAAGTCCTAAGTATCCAATTGAACAAACCTAATATAAGATGGAAATTAGATACACGTTGTATCATTTGGGTCCTTTAAGAGTTAATGGGACAAGAGTTTACAGACTACGAAAATTCCTTGAAATGTAATTGGTATATAAAGGGTATGTTTTTGAAACAGAATTAAATCGTTGATATACATGTATTAAAAGTAGTGATCGATTAAGAAAATGTGTTCATGAATTTTCAATAAGCTTTGGCGTAGCAGAGCATCTGTTACCAATGCACTTATAAATCAGTCGTTTCATATCAACTTTATAGAAGGGCTCTTTTCCAAACTATCAACGACAATCATGAGAAGTTTAGATTGGTTTCTTAGAGTTAAAGCATTTTTAGACTTTTTAAGTAAAGCCACTGTGAATGAAAACAAACTTGCAAAAGTAAAGTGCATTAGAAAATGGTATAGACATGGTCGTCTACGCAATGGAATTAACTCTAAAGTAGCATCTGTGACTGTCACTATTCCTAGAAGAAAACGTGTGTAATCAGAGATACGTGTGAGTAAATAGTGTTGATTTTCTCTGGTGCAAGTCCTAACCTGTATAGTGTTTTTTACGCAAAAAGCATGTTTTATTCTTCCCATATTTTATTAACAGTAAAAGTGTACATAGCAATCAATAAAAGCACGTTATACATCAACAGCTGTCTAGTTTATTGTGCAATAGGAGGGAGTACATGGTCAGAGCAATTCGACAGACTAGGTGAGGATTGGTCACGAGTCGTGGCACCACTATCTCCCTTCCAAACAAACCTATGACGTCAATGCACGTAAAAAGGTGGCCAATGAAACAAACATAAAACAACACAATCTTTGCAGAAGCTCAGCTGACTACCAATGCGAGTGAAGGTGATAGGTCTTCCACTGGAATCCCTTCCGCATTCAAATCACTATGATCACTACAGTTACTACAGATGTGGGCAAGCGCACATACTGCACACACAGTCAAAACCTTCTGGGAGCTATTTGCATAAAAATTAAGTACACTTTAACTGTGTTTTTTTTTCTTTTTCAGTGAGATTAGTGACTTGGTATATATAGACAGTTTGCCCTTCGATGTAGAACATTACAGACGTTGATAGCTTATAAAGATGCCCTTTAGTGTGCAAATTCAATGAAGGTTACTCAACCAATACCCCCACAACATTTAGCTCCTACACAAAGGGAGCTGTCCCACGACTGATGAATCTACCTGCTGACCTCTGTGCCTCACCTTTGTTTATACCCCTACTAGTCTTGAGCTTATCCTAGTGAGGTCTACGCGCCCACTCGAGGAAATTGAGAGTGACTTTTGGGGGTCATTGGTTTTCCATATTACCAATGGAAATAAAGGCCATTACTGTCAAACCAATCAATGAGCAGATCATACGTGGTGCCATATCACCAATTTAGAAATGAGGTCTTAACATTGTCAATGCATGCTTATCTATCCATGACTTCCATTGGGACTTAATCGAATATGTCATTGGAGGCAGAGGAACGCGAATTGGTGTATATAGTCTTACACTGTACTGTACTGTACCATTACAATGAACTGTATACTTCATCTTATTATGCATTAAATTACTATTAATAGCGTGTTCTTGTGAAATAGTGACCCAACCTACGTATTGTATTTTGTTGTGGATGACTCGTGAAATCCTCATTAAATAGATCAAGGCGACTCAATGTTCTCTTTCAATGAAGCATTTGTTCAAATGAAGCCACTGCTTTAACTAAATACCGCTTACCACAAATGATCAACTACAGTGATATATCTCATATCAATCGTTTTAAGTGGTCAAAATGTAAGACACCCCATTGAAGTCATGGGTTTGTAGCAACAAAGGTATCCACCGTGGCCTAGTGATTACTCCACCTGGCTCCCAAGCGTGAGTTCGCAGGTTCGAGTCTCTGCTGCCTCCCCAAAATAGCGGGTCGGTCTGGTCGCTATATAACTGTGCGGCTTTATGGAGGACTATATATGGTCCTTCTGCGTCTGAAAGACCCCTTGGAACTATTCGTAAACAGAAGGGGGTTTCTTCTGAGGTATTGACAAGATTAATACTCGTGAGTGTATGGATTTCATACTGGCAGAAAGATGGATGTACAGTGGAAGGAGCAGCATCATAAAAGCAATATCTCCCAAATCAAAGTATGTACTCTATGTAATGAACAAAAAACACTATACATGACAGAGATTTAGACTTCATGTTGTGACATTATTTCATGTTGTAACATTACTAGAAGTGACGTAAAGCAATATTTAAACTGCCATAGATATAACTTGAAAGCGACACAAGATAGAGAATAACTGTCAGAATTTGTCAGAAAAGTATGGAAAAGTATTACAAATTCTCGGAGTTAGTTGTCTGCGAATGATACATATATATATACATATACATATATATATATATATATATATATATATATATATATATATATATATATATATATATATATATATATATATATATATATATATATGTTGACTGAATTTTTTAAAAACATTCATTTTTGATATATATATATATATATATATATATATATATATATATATATATATATATATATATATATACATATATATATATATATATATATATATATATATATATATATATATATATATATATATATATATATGTATATATATATATATATATATATATATATATATATATATATATATATATATATATATATATATATATATATATATACATATATATATATATTTATCACACATCAATACATGTGCAGTGACTTCCACCCATAGCGCTGTGGTACCATTCCAAATGGCAAAAATGCGAAATGGATTAGCAGTGTTCTCCGTAGCAATGACATACAAAGACTCATCTTGCCTCCTCAGAAGGAAACAATTTCAGCATGGATTCATTACGGGCGATTCTATTTATCAGATAGATCAAGGAAATTATCTAGTTTTACGTACATCATTTGGCGGTTACGTATTTGACTCAGCAACACAGGCGGCCATCCAGTCATGTGTCACATTTCTATACATTTCAGCAGCAGGTCATTTGTGTCCACTCTATAATGTCAATAGTACTCTGTTAAGTCTCTGTAAAGGTAAATTCCGTCTCAAAAGACCTAGAAATGTCCTCTAAATGTCAAACACCTGCATTTGGGAACATGGCTAAGGTATCCATTACAAACCGATCGCTTTTATCTGAAAAATTGATAAGTTGACACTTGTATTGACAATGGTATTGTTCGGCAACAATTCCAGGTTTATTCCATAAACCAGGTGTCTCTTTACCTCATTTGCCATTCATGACCTTACACTGTAAAATATGTGAGAGAGTTAATTTGATGATTAACTTACCCTAACTCTCCATCGTTTTAACCGTTTTCAAGAACCTCCTCCGTTTCTCAGTTGTTTGTGAGGTTATTCTTTTCTTTTTTCACATAGCATGTTCAAATATCATATATTCATATAAGATTAGATTTAGATTTATGAATATATTATATTTTATAGATCTCCCTGCAGTTTTGCCCTCTCATGAAAGCCTTCATTTTCAAATTTGTTTTTGAGGTTGTTCGGTTAGAAAATAACCATACGCAACAGCCGTTTAAACACCGCACGTTTGCCTTGCCTGGCGACTAGTTTACCTAGTGGAGGGAATCCTGCAGAATTCCATCCCGTCATCCCATCCTTGTGAGCCAGGCAGCCGTAGCAGAATCCCTCTTGACTTACTAGCATATACTTTATTTTTAGAATCATGTCCTACTGTTCCTTGGAAACGTCCATCCTTTATGCCAATTGAGCTCCAGTGCAGATTCATTTGAACCCACAGAGGAGTGTGTTTTACTGCTTGGTTACTCTTTGCGCCTGCTAGAGTGCATTTTAATGATATGTGTTCATGTCCAATATAGGCAAACATAAAGATACCAGTCTTCCCATGTGGGGTCATCGCCCGGTGAAAGCGTAAATTTCTGACTTGGTTTTGTGAACCGACTGCCACCATGTTTGAATACAAGACAAAGCCTTCACCTGAGTGTATACAAGTCACGTGTGTTAAAACGCATAATGTAATAAACGTTGCGAAATGTAATACCTACGCATAATGTAATACAAAATCGTTGCGAAATGTAATACCTACGCATAATGTAATAAAAAATCGTTGCGAAATGTAATACCTACGCATAATGTAATAAAAAATCGTTGCGAACTGTAATACCTACGCATAATGTAATAAAAAATTGTTGCGAAATGTAATACCTACGCATAATGTAATACGAAATTTTCACGAAATGTAATAGCACAAGGTACGCATAATGTAATAAAAAATCGTTGCGAAATGTAATACCTACGCATAATGTAATAAGAAATTTTCACGAAATGTAATCATGTAGGCTGGGTTCGCCCATTTCTAACTGGTCTGGTCAGTGGTCTGCCATGATTGCTATTTTCAAAATCATACCAGCGAAAATTAAGACTGTAACAAGAAAATGGTGAAAACCAAAACTTTATGGGTAGATGACAAATATTTACCAGTTCATTATAACACAAATTCCAATTTAGTTGATTATATGAGAAAAAACAGATTTAAAGGGGAAAATGAAATTTTCACCAGAATGACACAAAGAACATAATCGACCCATTGTTAAAAGGCCACCATGGATTAAAACAGCACACCTGGCAAAGATTTAAAAAATGATTTGGGGTGCTAATTTTTGATAACAAAAATATTTTGACTTGCTATAGGGTCATTCTGGCTCAAGTGACGCAATTTTCAAAAAAGTCGCCAGGTGACCATCTCAGATTTTGACGAAACATCCCTCTTGTGTGCCTTTATGTTTAGGAAGATTGCACGAAAAAATTCAGTTCAAAATTTCAAATGGTTTTTGAGAAAAGTGAGGTTAAAGGCATGGGGGGTGTACATGTAGCTCATATTTTCACTCATGAATCTAAATAGTGTGTTGGACCATTTTCAGATGCTCACAGCCTACATGTGCTACTTTAACTAACTGATACCTGGAGGAGAATCACATTATGAATTTTCTTTTTTCATATCCCTTATGGGTACTGTGATTTTCGTTCAATTTCTTTATTTTTCTCAGTTTTCAGGCCATTTTTTCTTCCAAGCCATTCATATTTGATGAAATGAAATGAAATGTTTATATTGTCTATTCATAGGGGATTCTAGAAAAGTTAAGATGTTTTTTTAAAAAGGTCAAATTTTGACACAGTTGGTAGGCAAAAGTTGCCGTATCAAATTTGTAGTAACCAGGCCTAACTTAATAATAATATTATTCTACATAATTAGGATTTAACATATTCAGTACACAGACAATTAGCAAATTGTATTGTTGATTGATTTTGTGAATCTTTTTGGTCTTTTTTGAGGTAAATTTGTTCATTTTTGTTAATGTTTTTGTATTATTTAGGGCACTTGTACTTCCGAATTCACATTAGGTGAGTAGTTTTACTTAATTTATACTGTTTAATTGTAATTACTTTCCAAGGAAATTCAAGTACTTGAAAATCAGTCAAAATTTTGGTGCACCTGTTTTCCAAATATAGTCCCTGATCAAAACGTACCTAAATTGCCCCTGATTTCATGGTTTGATTTGACCATGTAGTGAAATGCCCACTGCCATCACATTTTAATGAATGAAATGTACTGATATAGGCTGTTAATATGTCTAGGTTTCGTTTATGGTTCTTGTTCATTCACTCCGAAATTTTTGTTTTTTAGTTTTTTTGGTTGATTTGTCACTTTAATGTCATCCATTGAATGTAATTTTAATAGTACAAAGATAATATTCTATATAATGTTTGTATATCAATAATCAGATTTTGGAACAATTTTGCTACTAGTTATTCAGACAAAATGAACTGAAATGCATATTTCATTATGCAAATTAATTATTTTATTTATAATGTCTGATTAGAGGAGCTTTTAGTGATAAGACTCATGTTTCAAATTGACCAATGGACCAATTTTAGCCATACTTGTCGAAAGAAAAACATAAGTGTAATTTAATGGTGAAGGAATGAAAACTATTGAAGCAAACTGGGTGTATTAATAGCCTATATTAGCACTTTTCATGTATCAAAAGGTGAAGGCAGTCAATGTTTCTCTGCATAGTCAAATCAAACCTTGAAAACAGGGCAAATTTTGATCTGGGCCAATATTTTGCACAAAAATTTGTTCACTTAATTTTTCTGGCAGTAAACTACAAATAGACAGTATAACTCAAGTAAAACAAGTCACCTAATTTGGATGACAAAGTACAAAAAGTGGTCTAAAATTAAAAATTAAAAACAATAAATAAATTAACAAAAACCCAATTGTAGTTTATCTCTAAAACGCCTTAATGTATAAACAAAATGAATCCATAATATGATTTTTTGATTGTCAAATACTACAGCTGTGCCTTTATGACTATGTTTATAAGTAGACCACAAAGTTGACCGATACACCTGACACGGTCACTACAGTCTATGAGTAGAAGCTAAAGTAGGTTTTTCATATGAAGGAATTGAGACTGCAGAACAAAGTTTATTATCGTAAGAATCGTATTACTAAAATCCTCTAAACAGACATTAAAAATGAAATAATAAATTTGCATCATGTATGCATTTCCTTTAACATTGTATAGAAGTGACAAAAAAAACAATTTAGGTTCATTTTGTTTAAATACTGGTAAGTAGTAGCAAAAACAAAATTGATTTCAAAATCTGATTCTCTACACTGTGGGGCCAAATGGGCCCAAGTTGAGAGCATATGTGGGCATATCTTTGTAAGGCATTTTCATATTCTCATCATTTTTGACCACACGATAGCTAATGGGTATACAAAAAGATTAATAAACCCAAATGACCTTGATTGACCTTGGATGACCTTGAAATCACATAAGAAAACATTTTTTTCTCAGCATATCCCTCTTTCAATCACATTTTCTGCCAAAAATTGTCTGAAAATGAAAAATCTGCTCTCATACGATTTTGAGCAAGGCACTATTATATAGAATACATTTACAAAAAAATCGGTACAAAAAGTACAAAAATGAATTTTTTTTGTGAAGGTCGAAATTAACATATGCATTTTCTCTTCTACACATGACAATCACATAACTAATTAGAGCTAAAAGTGCAGATATCATTTTAAAAAAAAACTATGCCGATATCTGCTTCCGTTGCAAAGATATGTCCAATTTTCGAAATCCAAAATGGCCGCGGAGGGCGGCCATCTTGGATTTTTGAGGTCAAAGGTCATCGAAGATTTCGAAAATAGGACATAACTTTGCGATGAAAGCAGATATTGGGGTGATCTTTTTTTTAAATGATATCTTCTCCTTGAGCCCAACCTGATAATGTAGGCTTGATATTGGTAGGGGTGCTTGTTATGGCACAAGAAAAGCAAATAAATATTTTCATATCATACTTCATAAAAAATTTCAAAAGTTGCTTTTTCTGAACATATTTTCTTGAAAATATATACTAGAGTATGATATCTATGATAATAAGGGGGAGTAATTTCCATTTTTTTTGTTTTTAGGGGGCAATAACCTGGACCAAAAATCAGATATGTTAAAGGTCATTTCAAGGTCATTAGAGGTCATACCAATGTCATTTTAATTTTTCAAATGTTTTGTACTTCTGCAAGCTATTTGGTGGCCAGATTTCATAAAGTTTCGGTCATGCACTCCAGAGATACAGGGCCACTTGACAATTTGGGCCCATTTGGCCCCATAGTGCTATGAGTTGATGTACTAAAACTGTAGTGAATATCATCTTTGTAATATTAGCATTACATACTTAACAACGTATGACTTCAAAGTGACCAATCAACCAAAAAGACACCTAAACATAGTAACAGCTTATCTCAGTACATTGGAAATATTGCAATGTGATGGCAGTTGGCATTTCACTACATGGTCAAATTGAACCATGAAAGCAGGGGCAATATATGTACGTTTTGACCAGGGGCAATATCTGGAAAGCAGGTGTACCAAAATTTGGACTTATTTCTAAAAACTTGAATATATTTAGAAAGCAATTACAAGTAAATAGTATTGATCAATTAGAACTAGTCACCTAATGTGAATTAGGAGGTGCATGCAACAAGCGCCCTGAATACTAGTAATACAAAAATATTAACAAAAAAGAACAAAAACATGATTTTAGACCATTTTATCTCAAAAACACTAAAGATATCAACAAAACCAATTAAAGTTATTAATATTTTAATTGTCTGTGTACTGAATAAGTTAAATCCTACCAGTGTGAAATTATTACTGTATTTTTACATAGGCCTTAAAGTTGACCGATAGACCTGAAACAGTCGCTATAGTCCATAAGTAAAAGTAGTTTTTTATGTGAAGGAATTGAGACCACAAAATATAACTTGGTACAAATGTAGCTGATGTATGTTAGATTAATATATTATAAGCTGAAGTTATTAGATATTTCACTACATGGACAAACTCAGCTTTTAAGATAGGCAAAATTGCTACAAATTTGATACCGGCCAACTTTTGCCCACCAACTGTGTCAAAATTTGACCTTTTTAGAAAAAACGACTTGACTTTTCTAGAATCCCCTATAAATAGACAATATAAATCAAGTAAAAAATTACATCAAATGTGAATGGCATGGAAAAAGATGGCCTGAAAACTGAAAATAAATAAAGAAATTGAACGAAAATCACATTTTGGACCTCTTTATCTCAGTACCCATAAGGGATATGAAAAAAAAAATTCATAACGTGATTCTCCTCCAGGTATCAGTTAGTTATAGTAGCAAATGTAGGCTGTGAGCATCTGAAAATGGTCCAACACACTATTTAGATTCATGAGTGAAAATATGAGCTACATGTACACCCCCCCCCCCCCCCATGTCTTTAACCTCACTTTTCTCAAAAATCAATAGAAATTTTGAACTGAATTTTTTCGTGCAATCTTCCTAAACATAAAGGCACACAAGAGGGATGTTTCGTCAAAATCTGAGATGGTCACCTGGCGACTTTTTTGAAAATTGCGTCACTTGAGCCAGAATGACCCTATAGCAAGTCAAAATATTTTTGTTATCAAAAATTAACACCCCAAATCATTTTTTTAATCTTTGCCAGGTGTGCTGTTTTAATCCATGGTGGCCTTTTAACAATGGGTCGATTATGTTCTTTGTGTCATTCTGGTGAAAATTTCATTTTCCCCTTTAAATCTGTTTTTTCTCATATAATCAACTAAATTGGAATTTGTGTTATAATGAACTGGTAAATATTTGTCATCTACCCATAAAGTTTTGGTTTTCACCATTTTCTTGTTACAGTCTTAATTTTCGCTGGTATGATTTTGAAAATAGCAATCATGGCAGACCACTGACCAGACCAGTTAGAAATGGGCGAACCCAGCCCACATGATTACATTTCGTGAAAATTTCTTATTACATTATGCGTAGGTATTACATTTCGCAACGATTTTTTATTACATTATGCGTACCTTGTGCTATTACATTTCGTGAAAATTTCGTATTACATTATGCGTAGGTATTACATTTCGCAACATTTTTTTTATTACATTATGCGTAGGTATTACATTTCGCAACGATTTTTTATTACATTATGCGTAGGTATTACATTTCGCAACGATTTTTTATTACATTATGCGTAGGTATTACATTTCGCAACGATTTTGTATTACATTATGCGTAGGTATTACATTTCGCAACGTTTATTACATTATGCGGTTTAACACACGTGTTTAAAGGGTTTTACAACAAGTGAACTGGAGGGAGGGTTAGCGAGCCGTTGACTTATAATAGCAAAGAAGGTAATTGGTCGTTCGGTCTGTATGCAACGAAAATGGGGTTCTTTAGAAATAAAAAGAAACTGTGTGGAATACAGTATATTGTGCATTATACTGAATTGCGCATGCCAAAATATAAAGTTTAACAAATAGTATGCATACATGGTTGGTTATTCATAAAAATAATACAAATAATTATCATTGAAACATTCGATCCCGTTGGTGCAATGCGTTGTTCAATTGTACAAAGTGTATATCATATGGTACAAGACATTGCAAATGTAGGCTTTGCAGAGAATTAAAACACGTTGGTCGTTCAGTTAAGAGAGAGAGAGTGGGGAGGGGCACTGATATAGATGACCTCATTGTTTTTTCTCTTAGTGTGTACTTAAAACGAAATCGAATACTTAAACAGCGTACAATTGATATCAAACAGTAGTAGGGTGAGGTTTCAAAATTGGAATAAACAGTGTGTATATGAAATCCTTGTGTGAGGCGTATTGTATAAGACACCAAGCCGAGTGTGTGTTTTTGTGCACGAAAAAATCATCAGTAAAATGAAACATTCCTAGGGTGAAGGAAGAAAAATCTGAAAGGACGCCTTTCGTAAGCCGAGTATTTTTTGCCGGAGAAATTCCTCAGTAAGATGAAACAATCCTAGGGAGAATGAAGAGAAATGTGAAAGGACGCCTTTCGTAAGTGATCTAAATTCTCCACAATGAGTTGGCCCCGGAATGATTCCCGAAGGCTGTGCGGGTCATTAGTGATAATTGTCTCTTGGTGTCTGGTTTGCTCTTCATCGTATCACTTAACTGCTGCTGTGCAACTTTCTATTAAGGCCTCTGCCGACGCCTTCATTACACATGGCAGGTACCAGCAATTGTATTAACAAAGCCAATACCCATATACCTACATTGTCAACTCCCATTTTCCTCCATTTGAAACGCGAGGAGGCACTGTTAAACCTAACGCGCAATATATGAATATTTGTATATATATATATATATATATATATATATATATATATATATATATATATATATATATATATATATATATATATATATACATATATATATATATATATATATATATATATATATATATATATATATATAATATATATATATACCATATATATATATATATATATATATATATATATATATATATATATATATATATATATTATATATATATATATATATATATATATATATATATATATATATATGTGTGTGTGTGTGTGTATAAATATATATATATATATATATATATATATATATATATATATATATATATATATATATATATATATATATATGTATGTATATATATATATATATATATATATATATATATATATATATATATATATATATATATATATATTTATATATATATATATATATATATATATATATATATATATATATATATATATATATATATATATATATATATATATATATATATATATATATATATATTTTACTAGGATGTTTATATGACATTTCACAATCAGGTATTGTTCATACTTGCAATAGGGTCCCGATTACGGGAACCCTTCGACCACCTTTGCAGGAACCATCTGTCTATCTCAAACCACAAGCCACCCGCCTCTCCTAGCATTAACCTTCACCATCCACCCCCAGCCACCCACACGACATCAGTTCATCACAATTTCAGCAACATCCAGATAAAAAACTCACCAGTATCCGTCACCCCAAGGTAGAGTAATTGGTCAACCCCATGGCAGTATTTTCACAACCCCCGCAACCCACAAATAAAAAATCGCCCATTCTACTTCTCCAGAGTAAAATAACTTGAAACCATCAGACTCGCAGTTCGAGCACATGTTAACCTCTTAGCATCTTTAGTACACACATGGTCGGACAAGGACAGCTGAATAAAACTTATAACGTTCTCCCACAGTTCTAGCTTAAAAAGTACCTGTGATGGTTCCCCAACCAAACCTACTATCTCCTTGAGCAAATTAGAAAACCTCTTGAAAAGAAGATATTCGAGCAAATAGGAAAACAACTTTCAGTGTAATATTTCTCAAAATAATGCTTCGTTATCAAGATATTTCATTATTCGTCTGATTCGAGTCCCAGTGGAACAGTGTATAGGAAGGTGGCCTGGACGTTGTACAAATACAAGGTGCTGTGCAGGGTTTCTATGGCGCCTTTGTAAAATTCCTTTGCACTCTCCAACAAGAAAGGGTACATGCAATTTATTTAAAGTCCCGGATTTATATTGATCCATCCATAGCGGGCTGCAAATACAAAAAAAAAATACTTAGGTAAGAGGTATGCTAGTTTGTGGATAGGCTTGACAAGATAGCACTTAATCATCAATATAGAAATACTGGTTTATAGAGGTCTCATCCCATATATAGAAGCGGGGCTTTCCGGAGTCGGCTGAGGGGTCATATCAGTGCACTCTAACAGCTCGCTGTCTTTCAACTCTGCTACAGGTCGCATGTTCGAATCCAACCAGTGGCATGTGAGAAAATAACCAGTGATCTCGGGTGTGGCGGTATTATGTTGAGTTATTGACCACGAAATTCCTCATAAAACATGTTACAAATATAATCTCAAAAGTAGTATATAGATGTATAATGTACAGAAATGACCAGAAAAGAGAAAGACATGCAAGGAAACTATGCAAATGATGCAATGTTTCATCGTGGTCACACCCACCGTTAGTGTTACAGTCATAATATGATTTGCTTGCTTAATACAGCCGAAAAGGTAATGAGAAACGAATTTCCATATCCAGATCACAATGCAAGCTTCATAAACCATATGCTATACATGTAGGGTGCATAGACCCCATCCCTTCACTATCTATCTTGCATCCTGTGGTAAGAGTTTGAAGTGTCGAATCGATGAACTTAACATTGATAATGGAATTGCGAAACTAATTAATGTCCATCATGCATTACATAACCTTTATCGAACTGGTGTTCAGGAAACGCTAACTGTATATGACATCCCTACTCCTGGGGATCACTCTGGTTTAAAATAGAAACGTATTCAGAGGTTCAGAGGTTTGCACATTATACGGCATAGGTGGGCTACCAGTGTCGGGAGGGAAAATATGGGCATCATTATAACCAAAGGCTTAGATAGTAATTCTATTTCCAAGCGGTGTAAATGGGTTAGGGTGACCTATGGGGTTAAATTGTGAATATCGGTTTTTATTTTGAGATTTTCACATATTTATGATTCTACATATTTCTTGTAATCAGATTGACTATGGCTATCTTGGCTATTATCGAGCTGAGTAAGAGATACTAGTATCACTTGACCTCACTTAGGCTTGCACACGTACAGTAAACGTCTTTGGCTTTTTTCTCTATATCAAATTTCACCAAACTATGATCGTTTCAAACGCGCATTTTGAACATCAAATGTTATCGATTTTGCTTGAAATATGGAATATCTAGAGCTAAAGTTATAATGGAGGGAAGGTTAAGACATTTTGACATTGTTCCAAAGTTATGCAACAAAGGGGCATAGAGAAAATGTACATTTATCTCTTTTCGCAGGGTTTTCAAAAAGGTTATACAATTTAAACAGTGGAGAAATGAATTTCAAAAAATCTGAGACCCTGCAATTTCCTGCTTGGCCCAACGATAGTCAGGTAATAGTTTTGGTCATCACAACTACGACAGTCTTTTACTAGTATATACTGAGATATAGTTTGGCATTTACACTTAAACAATTACGACATGTCCTCTCATGCAAGAACATACATGAAAAATGTCCATTTCTATTCGGCATATCAAACATACATTCGTTGGTGAGTTAACACACGTGAGTACTGCTGACCTAGATAACTCGTCACGTGATGTTTTTGTCAAATCAAGTGTTGATTTTCCGAATCACGTGTTTGCCCATGATCACAATCTGAAGCCCTCTGAGGGGGTCTCAGCACAGCACGTTTTAATCAGTTGCTCAAGCATTCTCAGACTCCAAGTCTGAGCTGTCAAATAGTCTAATTAAGTGAATCATCTAACGCAGAGTGAGATAATTAAATACCGATGCCTTGGACACCTATTTTAAAGGATACGGTTATAATCGACTTTGAGGCCTATTGTGTAAGATTGAATAAAATGATTGCATTAATTTTGATTGAACTAACTATGTATGCACTTGGTAAATACCATCTCGGCGCGACGTGATGGTCATATATAAGACATTGGCATACTTTGGTGTGTTTCGGTACAGTTGAAATGTGTTCCAATATAAACACGTACACTAAGCAGAGATCATTCTTACTCAAGGATACTATATGACTTCAAACTCTTGAATGAAGAGGAGTTCAAACATGCCCTGGCTTCTGTACCCTTTAATGAAAGTTATATGTTTGACGACTTTAATGACTCTGTGTGGGCATGGAACAACCTGCTTAAATCTGTTATTGATGATTGTATCCCCAACGAGCTTGTTACAATTAGACCCAGGGACAAACCATTTATGAATAACTATGTGAGGCGTTTGATTCGGCAGCGGAACCGTCAATATCACAAATATCTGCGAACAAAGGTACTCCGTGACTGGGCCATTTACAAGGCCATGAGAAATAAAACTGTATCTGCAATCCGAACTGCTAAACACAATCATTATAACCATCTCCAACAACAGCTTCAACAAAAAGATCTATCACCACGTAAATGGTGGAATATCACCAAGGACCTTTTTGGAAACAAGAAAATACTTTCTATTCCATCAATTAAAGCAGGCAACCATGTGGTTGCTTGCAACAAGCAAAAAGCAGAACTCTTTAACAGATACTTTGCCTCTCACTCCCAACTACCACCAGGACCAGATCTACCCCTATTAACATATAAAACGACTTTCCGCCTAACACATATAAACCTCACAAAGTCACATGTTCTTAAAGTACTCACCCAATTAAAAATATCCAAAGCGACAGGACCTGATGGTGTGGGGAACTTTATTCTCAAATTAGCTGCCCCCATCCTAGCTAATCCTCTTTGCCACCTATTCAATGTTTCTCATTCCAGAGGAATATTCCCAGATATCTGGAAACGAGCACATGTCTTACCAGTCTTCAAAAAGGGAGATAGACAGGACAAAGCAAACTACCGCCCAATCTCTCTTCTCCCGAACATCTTCAAAGTTTTTGAGCGTCTTGTTTATAAATTCCTTTATGAATACCTTTCAGAAAACAACCTCCTGTGTCCCAAGCAGTCTGGTTTTAGATAAAAAGACTCTAGTGTCTGTAAGTTGATACACATTGTACACACTATTTATGAGGCTCTTGAGAATGGCAAGGAAGTCCGTGCCATATTCTTAGACATTTCCAAAGCATTTGACAAAGTATGGCATGAAGGTCTATTATTAAAATTGAAACAGATTGGAATTGGGGGCCCTTTACTGAACTGGTTCCAGACATACCTTGTTGGTCGGCTCCAGAGAGTAATTATCAAAGGCCAGGAGTCAACATGGTTACCAATAACGGCGGGAGTCCCTCAAGGTTCAATCCTTGGTCCTCTGCTATTCTTAATTTTTATCAATGACCTCCCGCAAGGCATTGAGAGCAATGTTGATCTCTTTGCAGATGACACCTCCCTTCTTGATATCGTAGACAACCCTACCTCCACATCTAACAAGATGAATAGAGATCTAGAGGCCATTCATGACTGGGCCCTACGGTGGAGGGTTACCTTCAACCCAGACAAGACAGTCACCATGGTCTTCTCCACTAAAGTTAACAAACCTATACACCCCTCTTTGATTTTCTAGGGCAAGATTCTTACCCAATCGTGTCAACACAAACATCTTGGACTTACCCTATCTGATAATCTGTCTTGGAATAAACACATAGATAACCTACTAACATCTGCCTCAAAAAAGATTGGACAACTGAAGAGGCTACAATTCAAAGTCACATGTGATACCCTACTAACCCTTTACAATACCATGGTTCGCTCTTCCCTAGAATATGCTGATGTTGTTTGGGATGGATGCCCTGATTACCTTTCTGAAAAACTCGAAACCATCCAATATGCAGCTGCTAAAATCTGTACTGGTGCCATGAATGGTACCAGTGGTCAAAGTATCAAAAGTGAGCTAGGATTACCTACTCTCACGTCAAGACGGTCCCTCCATCGTGTTACCCTACTACACAAAGTCCTCCACGAGGATTTTGCTTCTTATTTAAAGCCACTACTGCCTACTAGTGCAACGGCATCAAACTATAATCTTAGAAATAAAGACTTATTGGTTCTCCCCACCAAAGCTGGCATTACCAACAGATTTGCAAATTCCTTTGTTCATGCATCAATTAAAATTTGGAACTCATTGCCTCTTGAGATACGTAGAATTGAAAAAACAAACTCGTTCAAATCTGCATTATCTAATTATTATGCCTTCCAACCACCAGCCAAAGCCCCCAAATATTATGCCTCAGGTCTTAGGCCAGCATCAGTCCTTCAATCAAGACTGCGTTATCGATTCAGTGCATTAAATGCTCATTTGTATACTCATAATATTGTTGCTGACCCTTCATGTTCTTGTGGCCATGATTGGGAAGATGAGATCCACTTCTTTGCCATATGCCCGAAATATGCTGCTCTGAGAGTTGTGATGATTGACCAGCTTGACTCTTATCTAACAAATGTAAACTATATGTCTCCTGAACAATTGTGCTCACTGCTACTGTATGGTTCAAGTACATTTTCTGAAGTTACAAACTCACTTATATTTGTAGCAGCACAAAATTTCATTGTTTCAAGTGAACGTTTCAGGATTCCAGGTTTCTAATATAAGAATAGGATTGTTACATCACTTGAATATCAGACCGTGCATTTTTTTTTCTATCCATCTTATGTTATATTATACTGTATATATTCTCTGTCTGACAATTGTAGATTATTTCAGTGTCTTATTGACCTTGCTATGTCAAATTATTTGTATTTAACTTTATTCATCATATATTGTATTACTTTGTTGGGGTGGTTACCCCGAATAGCCCCATGGCTATTTGAAATAACCCCTTTAAAGAAATAAAGATTATATTATAAGCTAGTTTTATGCAGACTAGTCAAACGTGTTAAAGAAGCACACATGTTGAATAACTGAAGAGTGGTCCTTTATGCCGCTTGTGACTAATTTTTGAAAAATACAAAATGATGCAAAAAGCTGAATAAAGACTAAAACCCTGGTAAGTGGGTACTCATCTGAGAGTTCTCAGCATGATATTTCTAATGGATACCAACATGACAGGGTTAAGATGGTTTTCAAACATCTTTGCGTCCTTGTCGTTTGGACTGGGATCTTCATAATCATTTTCAAAAGTCAGATTTTCCCCAAGACGAATTAGATGCCTAAATATCATGCGGGGGTCTTTCATTTCCTATCACAGTTCTCATATCTCTTACCTATAGTTAGCCTTGAAAGCACCTCTACGTACGGAAAATTGGCCATGCCCTTGCAATGATAGTGCAGATAACCATGTGATCCACTTCAGAATGAAATCAAGCACATCAATTACCAATGTGTCAGCCATGAATTACTTCCAAAAGACAAGTCTGTATAATCACGTAAGGAATATTGAAGACCACTAGCGCATTTGTGATTTTGTTATAAACCTTGTTATGATACCGAGCCCTATGTTCAATGGGATACACATTAGTATACTCACATTAACTCTTGTCTGGATCTTTTACGCAGAATTGAACTTACTGCTCATCTAGATATGTGGTGCATATTCATACTTAGCACACACTTTCTAACGTGATAGTTGGTTATAGGCTGATTCAAGAAAACAACAACAAATGCTGTGATTTTCTCCAGTTATATAGTACAATAGAGAGAGGCAAAAGTGTGTCACGGTCGTGAGATTATCGAGAATATATATTTACATATTAAAGCATATTAAGCTGTTTTCGTTTCTCAATTTATTCCAAAGCGGACGTACCTCCGTATACTGGACACCCGTGGATTATAACATAAACATGGCCAATGTAAGTTTTATTTTGAATTTCAAATTATACAAGTGGAAATCGCACATTTATTTCTACATTGATACATGTATCTTATATGTCATCTTCAAATAGTATACATATATATATTAACATGATGTACACATACAAATATAGAACAGCTCACCCAAAACAAATGAACTGGGTATAGTCATTATCTTGTTTCTGACAAAGGAGTTAAGGAAGGTTTTCTTCCTACATCATAGATAAAATTATAATCCTTTGAGAAAATTGTGTACTGTATGAAAGGAATGATTAATAATGATTTATTTATAACTAAAATCTGAAAATGTTTACTACACCTCCCTCCAGATTCGTACTCTCTTCTGCAACTACATTTGTAAAAAGAATATATGTACTTTTCTCAAACTGTCCGCCCGAAGGAAGGACTCCTAAGGCTTCCAGCTGTTATGCTGATCGGAGCACATACAGTGCCTGCATTTAATTCATGTACTAAATGCTGGGGCAGCCCGTGCATAATACACAACCGCACGCCTGATTGCCACCCAGTTTCCCAGGTATGGATGCGACCACAGGTACCTGATCTCACATCTGAAAGTAGCTTTGTTTCACAAGCTACGTGCGTCATTGGTGTTCTTGGTTTATTCCTTTTACATGTTATCCTTGGGTGTTTGTACAACCAGGCACTGGCAGAATTCCGGTCGACTGGTGCTGGAACCAAATGTCTGTACTGTTATTCCTTATCTCTTCTCCCCTGTGGCGTGTGCTCTATTTGACAAATAGTTGTGTATTAGGTATTGTCTCTGCCTCTCCCTGTCATGTACATGAAAGAGAACTCTGTCAAATGGAAGTTCCCTGTTTCCCAGGATATATGCACTCAGAAGTTAGTGAGTGAGTGCATTCCAATAAGAGATTTCTATGAAGGTGGTATTCATGTGTGGCAGTAATCTCACTTTATGTGTAGGCCAGACATTATTCCACATGGACAGCACAGGGAAACTTGACCAAAAACTCCAAAAAGAATTCTAGTTTTGTGTATTAGGCAAGATGGCAAAGAGTCATTGTATCTAAGTAAATATGGCTACCTGTTAGAATTTCGGGCTAGATCTTTAGATGCTAACCTCACGACAGTACATAATCTGAATATGCCCTTACAATGACAGGTAGCACCAGAATGAAGAAAAGAGGGGATTTGAATAGAATGATAATGCATCTATTGAACCAGATGATGAGGATACATTGCCAGAAAAAAAACTTGATGCTTCACAAACAGATAACAGAGAAGTTTCGGAAAGCTCTCAGGGCACTTGTAGTGAGATGGTTACACCAGCTTCATTAATGACTGAACAGTCTGCTAATAGTTTCTTCTCTCCCATTATCTTCCCTAAGGGTGGGGCACCCATCAATGGCCCAGTCTAATCAAGGAGGAGAGATCCAAATCTCCTAAAATATCTCTTTTCATGCAAATAATTCTAGAAATCATGTAAACCATTGAGACAATGCAAGTCAACAATATTCTAAGTCAAAATTAGTTCCAAATGTGTTTTCAAAAAGCTTAGATTCACGTTACGCTATAGATAAGGTGATGGCATAAAGGATCTTTTACAACTTTCTGAAATCGCTATACTTCTCATTTTCAAAACAAACACCTTAATTCAATATCGTTCCTACATTTCACTTCATGAATGAAAACATCCTTTGACACGTACCATATTTGTGTTTAGTAATAGATAATCAACTATCAAGAAAAATCAAATTCCGTTGGAAATATTGATCTCGACCCGAAATTGCTGTAAATTCCAACGGAAACCCTCGTAGCTTAAACGTACTTTCAAATGTTTGTCACATATGAATACTTTAATCCAAATGTTTTCAAAATCAAAACAGAAATTTCTCTTTCAATTTGCTTAACTTCAAAAGAGAGGCTAAAAAAGAATTATTTTTCACGTTTTTTCAATTCGAACTTTCATGTCATTCAATTCATAAAAAAAGAAAAATCATGTGTGTTTGTCTGTTTGTCTTTTTTCTTTTATGTATTGAAACACATTGGAATGCATGAAAAGGTGAAAGTTGCAAATCGTTTTTTGTTGATCTTTATTTGGGGTGCCTTGTAAATAGACCATATTATTTATTAATCTTGACATGGGAGTCTCACCTAAAGGGTGAGGGTCCCAAGCCCCCTTAAGTGTTAAACATTGTCAATACTTTTTATGGTAATGGTAAATTACACTTGTATACGTACACATAAATAAAACATGATAAGCTACTCTTGTTGTGACATTTTTCCTGAGTTTAGTTGATCCATTGTTCGAAAACGAGGCTTTTATGTGTTCCTGTGATGCATTAGGTACGTCTGATCAAAGGCGAAATATGGCATGAATAATTTACCAATACCTCAATAGTGTGAAGGGGGTAAATAGGGCCACGAATCCATAATGGCCTTTAGGGATAAGATTATTCGATATTGACCTTAGTTAATGGCTTACCAATTAAAAAGGCGTTATATGTAGTCACTTTAACTTAGATTTTAGGAGAATGATAATGTTACGAATAGTAATTTACATCGTGCAGCGTGTAGCTAAGTGTGTTAGCATATGGTATGTCGTGTACTCTTACATAAGCTGAATGTATTAATCTATCCACTCTAAAAGTTCCCGTGGTATCCTCTCGATCAGTCTATGGGGCTGTTATTACGTGTAAACTTAGTATGCCCTCACAACAATACTTCAGATGCAGTTATCTATTTGTTTTCCGGTGTATAATTTCTCTCAAAGGATTCTACGTTTGTGTGAGGGTTTTCACATAAGGTCAAGCCTACATGTATCTGAGTGGTTACATCATCAGTGGGAAACAGTAATTCCCCAGAACGATTAGCATGCTTTTATATTGTTTTGAAGGTGATGCGAGGCCATTTATATTGATCCTACTGATAGAAGAACAGCACTTTCCAGTATTTTCAATTATTTTACAGAACCAAATGATATATGGCAAAGTTTGATAGACAAGTAGTTTAGGAAAGGGTGCTTATTACTGAGTGAGAAATCACCAAGGGTTCGACACCATGCACCGTATATGTGACGTCAGTAAACATTCAAATACAAATACTAGGATTCTTCATTGATTCAACTTACAATGGTATTCAGATGTGTGACAAACCGTATAAGGATACTGATCTGGGTACCTGACCTGTGTAATACAGAGGGTTTCTTCTCGAAATGTAAGAATCATAATAGTACTGCTTTACCAAACAATATCTTTCTTTAAACGGGTTATGAAGCTACATGTATAAATAACTCCTCCGATGGCCAGGCACTTTATTTCGAATCGATAAACCAAACCCTTAAACCGTTCAATGTGAATGCATTAATGAAATGTATAATTACCTTCTTAATACTAATAGATCTCCATTTGCGGTGGAGAGACTTTTAATACAAGCGCCCGGATTGACGTAAGCCATTCAGATGACCTGTCAAAGGTTATACTGATGTCACTACATGTACAAACTCATTCAAAGACAAATCTTGCATCCTCTAAATGTGTGAGTATTTACAGAGATAAAATATAGAGGTAATAAAGCTAATAAAACCCATGCTATCATACACAACCCATAACCCATAGACTTGCAGAGTCATGCTCAGTGGCAAAGGGAGTTCCGTGAAAAAGAGAGACCATGCCCTGTCGGTCGACAGTACGACAAGGTTTTGAAATTAGATCCGGTGCAAAAACTGATTGCCAGTGGTGTAGACCTATTGTAAATCGAAACTTTTAATCGGCAGCATTATCATTGCTTAATTTGTATTGGCATGCCATCTGACCAGAGAGGACTTCCCGGATGCTATTTATCTCAAGCATCCGTAGTGCCACCACTTGCCACTTTAATGCAGTCCATGCACTCTGCATGCAACTGTCTCAAAAGAGCCAAGGAGCTGATGCGCATACGGAAACCAACTCTCGGAAACCGGACGGCCTTCTCGTGTTTTGCCAATAATTGCACATTGTTCAGGTTTGCGGGGAGCATTGTGCGAGGCATTTGAAAGGACAATGTTAGCTAACGACCCCGCAGTACGCGGAAGTTACCTGCTGTGTTTTGTTTGATGTGTCGTTAAAGCCAGACGTTTGTAACAACTGCTTATGTAATAACTACAGCTTATGTAATACAACCGCTTGCGTAATAAGAAATTGACTGCTTATGTAATAACACAAAACAGTTAAACGACTGTAACAACTGCTTATGTAATAATCACGGCTTATGTAATATTCAACCAGTCATCCATGAATAATTGATAAAAACACAACTAATTACCATTATTTTGAGTTGTGAATTAAACATCTATCAGTACCAGATTTTCATACCTGTTTTGCTGGAACATTCCCCACCCCCCCCCCCCCCAACCCCCCCCCCCCCCCCCCCCCCGTTGAACATCAAATGTTCACAATGAGAACTGAACGATGATATCCATTTACCAGTCATCCATGACCAATCGAAAAAAAACAAAACACACAACAACTTACAACTTATTTTTCCTGCATTCCTTAAATCACCTCTATCGTGTATTTACCAGTATCATAATACATGCATCATCCACATCATCATCATCATCCACATTCAGTGTCATTCATCATCATCATCATCATTGATCTGGGATCAGGACCACCCCTGACCCTGTTGAAAAATGATTGGCTAAAATTCTTGCCTGTATTTACTCTTCTGTGTTTCTGATTTTAAATATATTTTTCTTTTTCTACAATGAATTTGGCCCTACTCCGTGGGGCATTGCTGTGTTAGTTATTCTATGTCATGGATGGGGCATTGCTGTGTTAGTTATTCTATGTCATGGATGAATAACTAACACAGCAATGCCCCACGGAGTAGGGCCAAATTCATTGTAGAAAAAGAAAAATATATTTAAAATCAGAAACACAGAAGAGTAAATACAGGCAAGAACTTTAGCCAATCATTTTTCAACAGGGTCAGGTATGTTGAGCAAAACTTTGGATTAAGAAAAGAATGGATATGTAACGAGAGACCAATTACTATATGCCCTATAGTTACATGCTGGCCTCATGCCAGAACTACCAGATAAGGCAGCAGGGCGAGGTCACGTGGGAACAAGGACCAATCAGCGCTCTTGCATCGATTACATTACAGAGAAACCTTATCTCCACCACCTGCTGGGGGTGCCCAGAGCACCTATTAGCGACTATTAGTTGACACTGGTTGAGGCTAGCATGTTCAGGTTAACCGGCTGGTTTCCATTCCATTTGTGTTTGGTCTTCTAAGGCAAAACTAAATTAAATACCCCGTATCAAATAAAATAAATACAAGCTTACCTACAACTCCTTTCCGTCTGTGCCTGCTTCCATGATACTAATACATGTATGCAGTTGAAAACGGCAGGTCCTTTATTTGTGCATTGCACACCCATAACAAAACTTATTTTCTTTCAATATTTGGTTTATTATTACATAAGCAGATTTTGTTTATTACATAAAGAAGTTGGTGCTACATAAGCGGTTAATTTTTTATTACGCAAGCGGTTGTGTTACACAAGCGGTTAATTTTTTATTACGCAAGCGGTTGTTATTACATAAGCAGTTGATTTTTTATTACGCAAGCGGTTAATATTACATAAACCGTGATTATTACATAAGCAGTTGTTACAGACGTTTGATCACTCAGTGGTACCGTGTAATACATGCATGGTCGTGACACCCAGGCATGTGGTAGGCATTCAATTTGAATGAGATGCTCTAGCTTTTATCTATATATTACCCAATGCTATTGCATAAAAGTAGGGAAGGGTAATAACGTAATAAATAAGTAAGGATTCGTCACGACCCATTTTAAACGTAAAACATTGAATAATGTTCTGCAATCACACGGCTGAAGTATTGAAGGCTATTATGTAGTGAAAGTGTGTCTTATAAGTGACCTGCGTATGCAACATAGGGACTCACACGCAGAATCCACACACTAAGCTATGGCCTGCCACATAATTACCACATACTAACCACCTTTCTTTTATATAGATTGGTGGTCGACTGATCCAGGGTGAACTAATGAAACGGTAAACCACGGATCTACCACGTGTCTGCCACTGGCCAGTGTTCGTTTACGGAATGTGAAACATCGAGCTGTTTCCGCCACGGGTCTAGTGGGGAACAAGTGGCATAGACGTGCTCCAACGTGATTTTGTGAGGACAAATAAAATCAAAAGTTCTTGTATAGGCACTTCTTAAAATAAACCAATAGTTTATGGCAAAGGTCCCCTAAGAAAGTTCTCTATACGTGACAATACATCATCGATTACCTGTTACTCCAGCCTGCTAACACAGCTATGAACTAACCCAATATAATCAGTGCTCTCAATTTGAATTTGACTATATGACCGAATTATTGAAACAATGCCATTGGTCTTCTGGGCTTCGTTCAATTTAAGTCCCTGAAGTCAATCGTTGTTTAGAAAAATTGTCTTAATAAAACCTACATTAAGCGATGTTTTCAAACAGCACATGATGATCTCTGAACACATTATAGAAACACCCATGGATAACATGTCAAAAAATAAGGCAAGCACATCAATGACCCAGGTCGTTGGCGTTGCAAATCAAAGATACGTTCAGTTGTGAAAACATACATGCATCCATGGCCTGGAAACAGGGTGGCAATTGGGCGTATGGTCGTGTATTACGCTCGGGCAGCCAATGCATCTAGTGCAGGAATTAAGTGTCGACACTGTACAATATATTCGCCCGTTAGTAAATATAGACATCTATCAAAGTGTATAGGTTAAACTATTACAAAGCTTCTCTCCGGGAGATAATAGAGTATATCAGATTGAGGTAAATGCGGTCTTTTACCTTCTCGTCTCGCTAAGGGCAGATTATTTATCGACTGACTTTCGCGTGAAAAGATAATAGAGTCAGTTATTGATGAACGTGGGTGAGAAAGCCACGTGTGTCCGGGGAATCCTTACGTAATTGTGCCTTGATTGCATTTCAACTCAAGTGGTTGAGGGTATCCTTCTTAGAAACCAGGCGCATAAAGATGCCATTCTTTCTAACTACCGACCCCACTTGAAGGTCCATACATGCCGGGTCGTTCCCGATGCTTAGCAATAATAACAGTTTATTGACCATACGCATGAATGTAAATGATATAAGAATGAAGTATGAGAGTACATAATACACATATCCAATTATTCAACATCGAAAACACTCAAAGGGAAAAAATCAAACATAGAACTCGTCTAGGCATAATGGTGGTAACATAATGCTGTATATTGCATTGATCAGAAATGCCTATAACATGAAAAACACAATGTTAACATGCACGTTGTGATATATAAACCTTACAAAGTATATCATGCAAACGTTGGTCAAAAGCTAAAATTAGAAAAGTATATATATATATATATATATATATATATATATATATATATATATATATATATATATATATATATATATATATATATATATATATATATATATATATATATATATTATATATGTATGTATATATATATATATATATATATATATATATATATATATATATATATATATATATATATATATATATATATATATTATATATATATATATATATATATATATATATATATATATTTACCTCACTTTCTCCAATTAGTTAAAAACCATTTATTCAGCATTTGAATATAGCACTTAAACACAGTTATTTTTTATATCTCTCACTTAATTTAACTTTCAAAGTTGCTTACTAAAGAACATTTGTTCTATGCTAACCATCCCCCTTTCCCAATTGCTATTTTATAAAAAGTATGCTGTCTAGAGATTTTAATGACTAATTGCCCAAAAAAAACAATGTGTGTTGTTTGTTTTGGCTTGACTTATGAAAACAAGCGATTGAATACATATGTATATTTCAGATTAACTCAGGGTTTTGTCTTATCTATTTTGAGCATGTTCCTATCATGCAGTAAGTTTTGAATGCATTTTGATCAACAGTGAAAAGTCTAAAATCAGTTTAGAATGTTCAATGTCGACAGGTTAAATGTGGCCTATGGGAACAAATTTGGTGTTCAATGTTCAAGGTAGAGAGGTGTTCAATGTATCCAGGTAGCCTCCCGTTCATTTTCAATGGGAGTGTGCCGGGACATGCAAAATTGTACAATGTACACAGGTGTTCAATTTGGCAGGTTCCACTCTATATACATATAAACAGTGCCGAAATTTAATTCCTGTGCTAAATATGTGGGCAGCTCGGGCATAGTTTACGACCAAACGCCCGACTGCCAAACATATATATATATATATATATATATATATATATATATATATATATATATATATATATATATATATATATATATATATATATATATATATATATATATATATATATATGTATATATATATATATATATATATATATATATATATATATATATATATAAATATATATATGGTCAAAAGTATGCATTCCCTCTGATTAAAATCTAACGTAGCTTATAGAATATACTATTTGTAGAACCTAACATGTTTAGGACATATCTTATTTAACCATTACTGCAAGAAACTAGCATGTTATTCATATTTCACCATAGCATTTTTCGAACGATATGCTGGTAAAATAGTATGAGCTAATCTGTGCAGTTGTAGGATTACAGAACTAGAGTTTTGCAGTAAAATGATATTCATTTTCTATCATGGATTTTCCTTAAAATGTTTGCCATGGAACATCTTCACATTTTTCAGGTTGACCTACTCTGATGACCGAGTGGTCCAGTGCGTAGCCACCAGACTGCTCGTTTATCCAGCACTTCAAGGGCTCCAGAACTAACGATTTCGCGGGTACTTGGGGTTCCTTTTGCACTGACAACTTGCTAGACTTAGACAAAATACGACCGAAAAAGTGACGATAAACGTAATTTGCGAGTCTCAAAGTCATCTCATGTATTGCTTTTACAACAATTAGTGTATCGATGATCTTGTGAATCATGAATCGAATGCCTTTGCAAATAGCACACATTGACCTCTTAATTGCCTTATTTGACATCAACCAGACATTGTTCCTGTTGTCGATATTTCTGTCTTATATAATTTTCGTGCTTCATATAAACGATAACTCCTTATAATAGTCATCCTTACACAACCGGTTGTCTACTTTGGTAGACCAATTACTATGGTTAAGGCAATTAACAACATAAGGAATTACATCCTCGGCGCAGCGTATGGGTGGATATGTGCCAATGATGTTATATATTTATTAGCTCCGCAATGATGAATTTCGCTTAAACTTTGGTGAGTATGTTAAGCATTGCATTTTCTTTCAGGGGTTGTTTTTGGAACATGCTGAAACCAGCGAAACTGTTATGATATTCTCTTCCTGCACCAAGGTACGGTCAATTAAGCTAAAACCGGTCGTCTGGGAATCCGGTCGACCGATGGATATGTGTCTGTTCTGTCGAGATATACCTACGAGTTAAAAGTGTACATATGCTGTGAAGTAGATGACTTTTGGTTAGCAAGGATTGAGTACTTTAAATACATGTATACCATGCATGCACATTACTATGACCTCCCCAATGTAGGACTTCCAGAAGACGTCAGATCGACCGGTCGCCGATCATATGGTGATCACATTGACACAAGTACTTCAGATGAATGGATAATGATTGTTTGCATTTTCTTTAAACACCCCCCCCCCCCTCCTCCCGCTCTCTTTAAACACTATGTCCAAGAAATAGCTGTCGGTGTAAGAGTTTGGTCACATCTAACAACCCATGAATATATGACTATAATGGCCATTAACAGAGGCTATAATTTCTACTCTGCGAGGCATCCTCTTATACCAATTACCTTGATGAAAATTTAATCTCTCCACTTTATCTTCGAGGGATAAGTATCAATTTGGATCTACTGCGGACCTGACTAATGAATTATATAGGAACTCTATATGGTGAGGTCAGCGGGACTTTTATCCATGTCATGTATCGCGTTATAGATGAGAAGCCTTTTACTGTTTAAAAATGAAATTTTATAGACTACTTATAATTCACCTTGCAGGTTATTTACGTCTTGCAATTTTCAATCCTGGCTCTTACAAGCACTTACAAGTAATTAAAACAGAGCACTCATAGATGTGATGAATGTAATGTACACGAGGTGTTCCGGGTCTTTGTGTTGTTCTTATTGCTGTGTTTTTTTGTAGTTGTTTATCTAGTTTATCTAGTGCTGTTGTTCTTGCGGTTCTTGTTGTCGTTGCTGTTTTGACAGATCTCTTCCAATACTATGAAAAGTAATAACTTATATACTCCATATACACTGGTTATAGAATAATTTGTGATTTGGTACACCTTTAAACACAATATGATTGATTATTTATTTTGAAGTATCAGCCTAGAACTTGATTCTGCCTTGCCATCATTCGATGCAACTATATGTTCACTTTTGGTGAAAGAAATTGCGTTACCTTCTGCCTCAACACACATACGCTATACACAGGTGGGCTATATATGGTTCCTGCAGCAGTCGACCGGGCGTCTGACAGTGCCCGGTTGTACAAACTCTCATGTTTAACATGTCAAGAAAATGAGCCAAGCACATCAATGACCCACGTAGCTTACGAATATAAGCTACGTTAAGTTGCGAGGTCGTGCACAATAGCGTTTGATTGTGTACATATATATATAAATATATATATATATATATATATATATATATATATATATATATATATATATATATATATATATATATTTATATATATATATATATATATATATATATATATATATATATATATATATATATGTATATATATATATGTATATATATATATGTATATATATATATAAATATATATATATATATATATATATATATATATATTTATTTATATATATATATATATATATATATATATATATATATATATATATATATATATATATATATATATATATATATATATATATATATATATATTTATATATATATATATGCAGTTTGATTAACCTTCTATACTTATGTAAAGGAAGTTGGCTGATTTATAGTATGGATTGCAGCTTTAGGTTATGAAGTGCAATACTTTAAGCTTGCCAAGATATAGAGACCGGCTAACTTAAGAGGTGTAAATCCCATTAACGGGTGTGTTAGAATGTAATACATTAATCCCCTAGGTTGTCAGAAACATCAATGGTATGCCACTACCGATAGTTCATGTTGCTTCAAACTGATTGAAATAGTGAAGTTGTGGACAGGGCATGAAATAATGCCCGTGTACAAGTCTTGAAGTATGTTGCCTCGAGTTTGATGCGTGACGTAATCGTTAAGTCTTGCCAATATACATGTATGTAATCATACACAAATAGTTTTTGACAAGTCACGATGTGACAGACAAGTTGGCGGTGATACTGTTATCTTCTTGGTATTATCCCCTTGGGTATTATTCCCATTGAGTATCCATCATAAGTTAAGCATAAAGAATAAACACATCAATTATTATTCGTGTAGTGTAACGATACTTCAAGATAATATGATGACCAATTATGAGCTTAGTAAACACGTGATAACAAGAAAGTTCTTTGCTGCAAAAATGTGTGCAATATATGATACACCTATGCCCACTATAAAGCAGAGGTTCCAGGTCAAATACCTAGTGTGATACATATATACCTGTGCTTTCTTTTACTAATCCCAGTATACCTCGTGTGCAATATTACCTGCTCGTGTTTTAAAATTTGAATTTCGATTATGGTCCCTTTTTCTTCCCTTTCTTCCTACTGGTGGAGGAAATCAGAAACACCAGCGAAACCACTATACCTACACGTATTGCCAATTCACTGGCATTTTCCTGGCAAAGCTTAGACAACTCAGCTTGTTGGGCAGGCACCTTGTGTGAGTTTGGACATACCGCTGGAAAAAAATGGTGTCATCTACACTTTCAGTCATCATTTTGTTCTAATTGATAGCTTATTGGCACACCGTCGATGACATTCTAGTAATTATGTAATATAAGAAAGAGGATGCGTGCCAATAATGTATGATAAAGCCCTCGTGCGTGTCCCGGGAGGTACTATCGCCATGTGCCAAGCTGTGAGTAGCCCATTAAGAGAACGTGGGGCCGGCTAGGTAATGCAAATGCAGTATTTATGCGATGGCGATCTCATTGCCGTGTATTATACATGCTAACATGCTGGCCAGATCAAAGGCTACTCATCCTAACATCTTGCCGAATGGAGGATAGGCGCCGCAGTCATGGCTGCTGGAGTACACCGTGTAGTTTTCTAGGCAGATGAGCCGCAGGAAATTACCCCATGTTTAGCATACATCAACTTGTATCAAAACAAAACAATAAACTCAGTGGCGCAGTGGCTCGAGCGCCGGACAGAGTGCTAAAGGCGTGGGGTCGAGACTTCAATCCCCTGCCGATGCTAGTATGGATTGTATTCTTATTGGATAATAGCCCTTAAGCAAGGAGTTATGATCGAAAACCTTTATTTCTTACTCATTACGGGCTGTCGCCCAATTGAAGGAAGAACTTGCTTTAAATAGCTTATATACATATACATACACACACGCACACGTGTTTATATATATATATATATATATATATATATATATATATATATATATATATATATATATATATATATATATATATACATATATATATATATATATATATATATATATATATATATATATATATATATATATATATATATATATATATATATATATATATATATATATATACATATGTATATATATGTATATATATATATAAGAGAGAGAGTATATATATATATATATATATATATATATATATATATATATATATATATATATATATATATATATATGTATATATATATATATATATATGTTTATATAAGAGAGGGAGAGAGAGAGAGAGAGAGACCGTCAATCAACTTAGAAGCATTGTGTTATAACGGTTAACCATACAACACAGTGTTAAAAGAGGAAACACTAGCAGAGCAAGGAATTGCCTGTGTATTTGGCATGTTCTATTCTTCATACTGGCAATCAACTTAGAAGCCTTGTGTCATCAAGCTAAAAATTACACTAAATGTACCTGTACTTCAGTGTTAAAGGAAGAACAGCTAGCAGAGCAAAGATTTGTCTGTGTATTTGGCATGAACTACTCCTGATACTAGCAGCCTATGCTTCGTACACCTGCGGCGCCAAATAGTTTTTTTGTTCATCTTCTACGCTTATGATCCAGGATGTGACGCAATTTGAAAGATCATTTATCAGCCATATCAGATTGCCAATTGCCAATGGGACTTGATTGATGTTTTTTATCGGCCTAATTGAACTATCACCAAACCGATTGCTAGTCCCTATATTTCTAAAGGGTTAACCCTTATTAGGCGCCATCCGCTGTGTTGAGCGACATTTATGCAACGGTGTTATATCTCTGTTATCATTATCAACGACTAAAATGTTTGGCAACGCTAAACCTTTGGGTAAACAGTATAAATCCATTAGCGATTACATATGTCTATGATAGTATACAGGTACCCTAATACGTTGGTGATTGATCACAAGTTATCAAAGAACACTGTAAATTATTGCTCATTAATTATGTAGCCTGGCTAACAAATAGGAATGTGTCTACTCATCATTACCATTGGATCTGTGGGAAACATTATTTGTATAGATAATGGAACACATAGTATACATATACCAATTGTCTAGATGGAAGATACCTTAATGACGTGCCGCCAATATGGATTATCACACATAACCATATGGATAGGATGTCACTGGTATTAATAGGGTTGAGTGTGCATTTAGGATGAATGGGTATGTTGGGTAAGAGAGCATATGTATGACATATAACAATGATTATGACATGTATTGAATAACTGGTCGTGTATGCTTTGTAAGGTTTGTGATGCACAATTGCATTATTTCTCATAATTTCTAAAGGTGTATTAAGGACGCCCGCACGCGTTTTACTTTTTTCCAGGGATTATTGTTGAATATGTTATGCCTTAGGGGGTTCTTGTTCTGTAATTATGTAATGGACGGTTTTTCTTCGAAAAGGGGTGTGAATAAGGTGGCAATATATCAATTATATGCACTTCTCCTGTTTCTATCTTCAAGTGTACTACAATGGGTCGACGTCACGTCAACATTCCAGGAAAGAAATGGGGATCCTTTTCAGACGCTTACCTTCTTATTTGTGATTTCGTAACTTTTTGATTAGCAAATTTATGTTGCAATGAAACCTATGAATTTTAAATTCAATCAAGTATAGATGGGTTAATGCATTTGGCATTGCTCTAAACTATCCTCCCATCGGTGCTAATTAGTACTACTTGATGGCTTAAATAATTCAAATCAAGCACCTGAAATCATATTGGCATTAAAATATTAATGTTTTTTTATCCATTATGACCTTTCAAATTCATTAAAGTTATCAATGGATCCAGGTATGTAGACAGAGTTAACCCCCCAATGCACAGATGTGTCTTCAGCTTTCCCTGTTGGCTCATTAACTTGACTCAAAACGAGTGATTTAATGTCCCAAAGAAACCAATCTAAAAGTATTTGAGGAGAAACACGGTGTCCAATTACAGTCATATCATATAAGCCGACCGATCAGAGAATTTATGATAATCCCTCGTTTTGATAAAGTTATACAATATTTTATCAGAGATGTGTCGACATTCACCTATATAATCTTAATGCATATATCTTTATTGGCAACGATCGAACATTATGAAATATACATAACAACAGTAAACCTATACAACTAGAACTGCATAGAACGACATCAAACTAGAGTGGCACACCAACCAAACATATTTACACAAAGAATATACGTCTATAATATCCTCATATGCTTAGCCTTGCAATTTGGGTTATTCGGGCTGTAATAATTTCACAAAGGGATACGCATATCTCGAGGTCCCCAGGCAAACACGGTCGTTTACTCAGGTGACCCTCAAAAACTATTAGGACCACCTAACCAAAACCTATCCTTTCAGCGAACACTTGATTGTACATCCTGTAAATTGATGGACCAGTGATGCAATGAAATGCTGTCAGGTCCTCAGTATCAACCATAAGTGCACGTTTTCCTCATTAACCAGCGTGAAACATCACCTTCTGAGACAATCTTGTCAGATGCTGATTCAGAGACTTCATTATCTATTTTACCCTGATTTGCTAGATTACTACTGTACAGTATGTGTTTCAGGTCCTCTGTATTGTACATGCCGCAATCTATGCAGCTACATATGCTAGGAACACCATCCTTTAACCTACAGCCGGCACTTTTCAATAGACTGCACTAACATATCAATTTCATTAGTCTCGCATATCTTCCTCATCGAATGCGACTGATTTGCGATACTCCACCAAGAATTATGATTGTATCCAGGCGTTACCATATTGATGTAGTAACTCTCATGATTCGTGCCATTTGCAATTTTCCAGTAAATGTATTCATACCCTCTGGTACTCTCCCAGACCATTTTGACAATGTATTTACCACAAAGTAAGATTCCAGTTATAGTCTCTAAAAGGTTAAACTTAGCACAGACATTAAGAATGTATATATATATATATATATATATATATATATATATATATATATATATATATATATATATATATATATATATATATATATATATATATATATATATATATATATATATATATATATATGTGTATGTGTGTGTGTGTGTGCGTGTGTGTGTGTGTGTGTGTGTGTGTGTGTGTGTGTGTGTGAATCTGGAAAGAAAGATACACAAGATATAGAATACAAGACAATTCACAGTACGTTCAGGAAGAGGCTTTTGTGTTTTGCGAATTCTATGCTTTCAATGGCCAGGAACCAAGACGAGTTGAAATAACCTGACCTGCACTGGATGATACTCACTCACTCTCTCCTGCTTATCATAATTCAGGTCATATATTTCCGGGTTCATGGCCTAAGATAAAGGTACTTAATAATTACACTCTTAGTAAACAAGATGGCAAGAATTCCCATGAACTTGACGGAAAACGGTGAGTGGTTCACCTTTTGCTACAAATGGTCGTCATTTGTATGCTAGTCGAGGTCTGGCGCCTACACGTCCAGACCCAGGTTCGGGAAAGATGATGTTCGGCTCATCATTGGAATCTAAACAGGCCCGGTAAGCAGTTCTGTGAATTTTAACGGGTTTTGCAGAGAGCGCAAGCGGAATCAGATGAATAACAAATGCATTGAGAGTCAGTCAGTATATGTATGGCCAGCGATCTTCCTTGGCTCAGAGCATGAGAGAAGTATTGTGCTTCCAAATTTTACACCAGTTGAATTTAGTGTACATATTGTCTGATAATACTGAACATAAGTCAGCAATACGAGTAATAGAGGTGAGAGAAACACGTAAGTACTCGCACTGTATTTCCTGACAATACATCTAAGAGATGGAATAGCAAAAATCCATTTAAGACAGTTTAATCAGATGTAGTTAATGTGATAGGGAAACATAACGGAATAAAATCGAATAAATATATACACACGGGATGTCTGAATTAAATATATATAGAGAGGTTTGAGAGAGAGAGAGAGAGAGAGAGAGAGAGAGAGAGAGAGAGAGAGAGAGGGGGGGATAGGGAGGGAAATTAAGAGAGAGACAGAGGGAGGGGGTTATAGGGAGGGAAAGAGAGACAGACAAACACAGAGAGAGAGAGTGGGGAGGGAGAGAGAGAGAGAGCCAGAGAGAGAGAGGGTAGAGAGAGAGAGAGAGAGCGAGAGAGAGAGAGTTTAATAAGTTGCCATGTGCTAACTGGGCTGAGTGATAGGCCAAGATTGGTAGCTGCCAAAAGCTAATAGCCACGTACCTCTCAAGAGGCCCACGATTCGGTTAACCATTGTCTGGTGCATACTACATATACCATTCTATGTTTACATGAATGACAATAAGATGTTATCAGGAAGCATTACGCGGTATAGCAGGTTCCGAATGAGTTAAAACAAAGATAACGTAACATGTGTTCTGTACATGTATGTAAAGGGGATTTTCGTTATCTGGACATAGTATGGTGTATCATCAAGTAGCCTAATGAACTGACTATGCATAGTGTCATGTCAACTTTTTTATTACGCATGTAGAATATTGTGAAGTAATGACACATTACCATACACATATACTCCCGACCCACACTTCCATTACGTCAGTTGAGGTAGGAGGCTTTTACACTGTCCCAGTAACTCACCTCCATATCCCTGCCTTACCGAAATGGGCGAACCATCATGCCGTCAGTTTTTATCCACATATGCTTCAATTTTCAACACCTTCTTTAGACATAAACTTCACAATGTCGTCGTAAAACATAAATGTTCTACCATTTACCACAATATAAAAGTTCCCTCTTTCCGGCCATAGTCACATGGTTTGGATGTTGCAAATGTAACTTTGGGTTGTTTTGAATACGCAGTCTTGTATTTCAGCATAAAACTGCTGTCAACCTATATAGAATTGTGTCCGCAAGTAAAGTTAATGAGTGTGCTAGTTAAGCAGAGAATAATCCACAAGAACATAGCTAGAGATGAAAGTGCTCTTAGTTTTGATTCGATTTTACATGTAGTATTTTCACATGCATACAAACATTCATACATACATACGTAATACATGCATGCATACACACATACATCTATACATACATGCATACATACATGCATGCACATATGTACATACATATAAACGCGAACGCACGCACGTACACACATACATACATACACACTTATATACTTGCATACTTACATATATACATACATACATACATACATACAAACAAACAGACTTACGTACATACATACATACATGCATTAAACATACATACATATATATGTATATACATACATGCATGCATACATACTTATATGCTTACATACATACATACATACATACATACATACATACATACATACACACACACACACACACATATCAACCAGTAACTTTCAGATGGTGGTGGGAGGTTAGTAAGTCCAGACAATACATGTGTTATCCTATTACCATACAAGAGACCTGTTCTCCCATGCGGAGGAGGATGCTTGGAATCAGCAATGACAAATATACTGCCGAATTAATCAACCCGCCTACTTGTAGGTGCACCCACGCAGACGCCCATTATATGGCTGGACGCCCTCCCAAGTAACATAGTTTACATACACATCGTAATGTTCCCCTATCATATAAATGAAATGGAAGTTTGTATATAGTCATTCTTCTGCCATGTATTGCTAAACTGTGATCAGTCCGTAATCATTTGATAAGAAAACACACAGACTACTTTTATGTCACCAGAAACTATCTGACATGCTTCGAGCAGGATTTGAGTCCATAGCCACGTGCAGTGGTGAGACAGGGCAAGCAGAATGTATACATACACTCACTCATGGAGGTGGCTCGTCTCTTTTATTTTCTGGATATTTCACCAAATCAGTAGTTTGTATATTAAAGGATGTCGTCGTGATAAATACACATTGTATTCTACTAAAAATTATGTGAACTCAGTCAATGACTTCCTTCTGAATGTTTTGCATCATAATGCTCAATACGCCAGTTACTATATAATACCGAGTATGTGTGATCTTAATAATACCTTCATGATATCTGTGGTGAGTAGGTACCTCATTTTCCTAATAGCCTTCCAACAAAATATATTGTAATCCTATTCATCTCTTCAATGGACCATTGAGGCGGAGCTATATCTCTATGTTCGTTCTGATGAATGCCTTTTTGAGAGATAGTTGAGGGAATTGGACAAAATGAGCTTTTCTAGTGAAAATCGCAAGTATGATTTTAATGAGAACTGCAAATAGGGTTTTCAGTGGGAATTGCGAGTATGAGTTCAGTAAAGCTGCGAATATGTTTCAATGGGAACTGGAAGTATGATTTTAGTGAGAACTGGGATTTATAATGATTCTAGCGAGAACTTCGAGTATGATTTCAGTGAGAACTAGGGGTATGATTTCAATGAGAACTGGGAGTTTGGTTTCAGTGAGAACAACGAGAAATGGGATTGTGAGAACTCTGTCCGCAGATAGAATACAGTCAAACTTTTGCAAACGACCACCTCTCTTAAACGACCAATTGCTGCGAACGACCGTTTCAGATCCACCAAGGCTATTCCCTGTATATTTTACCTTGATTAAACGACCACTTGCTTGACGTGACCAACGACCATGAAATATTATCCCTAACAGTGAATGGCCCTTCATTCGATGGCTACTTGAATGCTTAAACGCCTTGTCTATTGGATAGGGCGCAATTGAATAATCGGTAAAATTGAAAGAAGATACAATTTCTGAGGGTCCTCAAATATTGCTGGAGTTCAACTTTTATTTTTCTAAATTGTTTAATCTGAAAATATTAATGAAGAAATTTCAACAAACGCAGGTAACCTCAATAATACCTGGTCATTCTTAGAAATTCTTTGTTTTTTTTATAACGTCACTCATACCCCCAACACCATCTTAAGATACCATCTCTTTAAGAGACCACTTTTGGCAATTTCCTTGAGTGGTTGCTTAAAAGAGGTTTGACTGTATAGGTATCATTTAGGTATTATTTGTATACATGTTGATCCACATACTCGGTCTTGTCACCGGAATGTTTCGTCGGAATAGCATGGTATTTATAAAATACCTGGCGTAGGCATTAAGTTGCAACACATTCAAAAGAAAGTCATTGGCTCAGTTGCTTTTTTCATGCCTATTTTACTTAAGATACCTTAGGGACTGCCAGTATGATTTCAGTGAGAACAGCGAGTATGATTTCTGTTAGAACTTCGAGTATAATTTCAGTGAGAACTGCAAGCATAATATCAGTGAGAACTTCGAGTATGATTTCAGTGAGAATAGCGAGTAGGATTACAGTGAAAAATAAGAGTATGATTTCAGTGAGAACAGCGAGTATGATTTCAGTGAGAACTAAGAGTATGAGTCCAGTTAGAACATCGAGTATGAGTCCGTATAAAGTCACGGTGAAACCAAGCCCTGTGTATAATCTACACGTACCGCTGCCACAGAGTGATGGTAGGTGTAACCTCAGCCGGCCCTGGGATTTTTCCCTGTCTCCTCCTATCTTTCCCTGGAATAACCTGTTGCCAAGGAGAGTATAACGGGAGAATAGGTACTCCCCTAGGAGTGGTACCTATTCACTCCGGGCCACCTTCAAGGTTGATCGTGTCTTTCAATCTCACCATCGCGTCGATGGCCTATCAGCGGGGAGTGTTGATGCCACAGCAAACATGGTTCTGTGTATCGTATGGCTCTGAGCGGAGAAACTTTACATCTAATTATGCGGCGCCATCAGGACACAAGCGCTACGTTAGTACTGTTAGTTTGTTAGATTGCAGAGATTGAATGCAGCTAATCCTTCCTCATCCCGGATGGGGTAGTCAATACTCAGGGTTTAATTAAATGTCACCTCTGCGCCATACGCTACTTCATCTTTGGTGTGTAATAGGTGTGTAGCTAAACCTGCACTGTGAAATCGTATATCTCGTATTTCTAAATCTCCAAAATCATCTGGAAATGGGCTTAGCTGTCCTCTCTATGGTATATGTATGAATATATATATATATATATATATATATATATATATATATATATATATATATATATATATATATATATATATATATATATATATATATATATATATATATAATGCATTTCAAAGTGAACAATTGTACAACAGGGTTTTTATTTCATTTCTGTACATAAACAAACAACAAACGAATATTACAATAAGGAAGGCAGCATACAGTTAAGATCAAGTATCAATACAAGTATCAATACGCCTTTTTTCACATTCCAATTCAATCGTGTCAATAGGTTCGTGCTATATATGTGTCCAGGGTGTTAGAATGGTATTTTCACTCCCATTAATTATGATATCAAATTCTTGGGCCTTTATAAAATTGTAGATTTTGAATTTAATTTCACTATTATGAATATATATATATATATACTTATATATATATATACATATATATATATATATATATATATATATATATATATATATATATATATATATATATATATATATATATATATATACAATATATATATATATATATATATATATATATATATATATATATATATATATATATATATATATATATATATATATATATATATATATATATATATATATATATATGTATGTATATACATTCATACATATATACATCCGTAGGGCCAAAGATAAAGATGGCCTTTGGAACATCTAAGATAAAATCTGGTATAGCTGAAGATCTGCATGTTTGCAACCTCCTCCTAGAAGGGTAATCTTCTCGAAATCAACTTTATTTCTTCATCATCGCCTAATGTCAGATCCCGTTTGAAAACTTAATTAATCGCAAATGTTACTTGTTCTAGGTCGAGTAAACGATGTCCAAATAACTGTAAAGGATTCCCTCACGCAAGGGATTTATTTTTGTATGGCACAATAAGAGGCGAATCCCATTTAAATGATGCCAGATGGCATGCAATCGTGTTTACACCTCTATAAAGAGAGAGCATCTGTGCGTCCCAATTGCCGGTGCAAAAGCATCACTGAATCAATTAAGGAATAGCAGGGTGACAATTGTTTTAATTGTTTTAATTATTTATAATTGTTTCTTAATGCTTCCTTTTAAATAGTGGGGGACTTACTTGGCCTGACTTGTAACACAGGACCTTCTTACAGTCATTGGACACAACAAAGAGCAGATACGCAGTGCGCGAGAATTTTGATGTAGGTCTGGTATAGGAAGTGTTACATGTGTACCATCTTTTTTGTTTCACTTAAATATCACACATTATATTTTCTTCTTTTAGAATTTCTTTACAATACGAACAATAGGCAATATGAGACCCAGTTGTTTCCATCTTATCGGCTTAATTGATACTGTAGAACCTTACAATATATGATACTGCACTCGGAATACCATCTAGATCCTCCCAAGGGCCAACTTTGTGGGCATCTTTTTTTTTAATTATCACTTTTATAAGATCGTTGGTATATTAAAGGAAGTTTACGTAAAAAAAGTCGGAACAAATAGGTATATTTGCCCAAATGCTCTCGTGCAGTGTGGTTCAGATGTTCTAAGAGTGTGGAGCCAGCAGCTTGTTATCCCCGAAAAGTATCGCTTGAGAAACTATAAATATTACAAGGATCTACTCACCCCGAATGCCAATCTTACCACTCCTTCGCCGAGTTGCTCCCGTTGATCTGTGAAAATACAAAGCGGAACACCTCATCAGTCATTGCCTTCCTGTTCGCGCGCCCAATAGGATGCTCCTGCTCACACAACGCTGTGTTAGCAGCAGCTGGCCAATTGCTCCGGGCTGGCAATGATGCAGCAACCGTGACTGGAGGCCACAAGTACTTTTCCCACCTAGTCAACATTGGACAAGACGACAATACCAACGATTTGATTTCCTCAAAGGAAGGCCCTGAAGTGGTGTTCCAATCTCGTTGATTTAATCCATCCAAACTCAACATGTAATTTCCAAAAAAAGCTCATCTGTTTAAAAAAAATCTTGATGAACATGTTTTCAGGAAAAACAATCAAAGGAAAATGTTGCTTGATAGCTAACAAACAACTCTTTTAAGTATTTTAATGATACGGACTTATTTTGGGGGATGAAATAGAGAGGTTGATTTCGGAAATTTTGCATAGAAAAATAAAGTTAAATAAGATTTTAAAAAACTTTGATGATCAAGATTTTAACCAAGACATTGACTCAATTGTAATTCTGTCGAAAAGAAGTATTTACAAGTCATGAATACAACTCCAGCCAATATCTTATGAATGCACGCTACTAGCTTTAAGTTATTTTCAAAATGTGTCACAGATCTAGAGGAGCAGGAGATTCTATTCATTCACGGGTTAAGGCCAAGGGGACCTAATTGAAAAATGGGATCCTTTATGTCTTTAGATTTCCGTGGCTATCGTGATGACCCCAATCTAATCCAACCATCGCTGATTGCGTTTCCGCAATCTACTTTCTGTGTTCTTGAGCGTACGTCTACTTTGTCTCTCCAACACTTAATTTCCTTTACCTATTTCATTTGCGGACGATAAAGTAGTCCTTGCATAGATGAAGATGTGCGACTGACAATTTGAACCAAAGAATATTCTAAAAGATGTCTGGGCAAAACCGCCACTCTGTTAACGTGTTTTTTCATCATATCTTTTTTCACCTTCGCTTCTAAAATCGATATTTAGCATCGCTTCTAAAATCGATATTTAGCATGCTGAGAATGAGTATCAATATCAGTTAGAATATTACAAACAGACGATATTATACATTTACTCCGTAACCAGCAATTCATTTTTAACAAACCAAGTCAAATATCAGGGCAGAAATAGGTGCTCTTTTGTATATAAAACACGCAGTACAATATGTGGTACTACTTGAGATTAAAACAATACGGTTGTGTTAAGCTTGACATGAATCAAATGCAGGAAAACACAAGAGGTAATATATTTACAGATTTCTCATATACTAATGGAGAGCGATTCTCTACTTGGTGTTGATATACATGAAATGGGTATGGAAAGATCATACTTCATTTTATATTATATGATTATTGTACGATTATTCTTCATGTACAATACTGACCGCGTTTTGGGAAATCCGCCGATATACCTAGTTCTGTGTATTTTGTACTGACCATAGAGAATAAAGATCATGCAGTGCATATGTATACTTTAGATTTTTAGATTAAATTGATTTTCAAAATACTTCTAAATTTGAAAACATATATATTTGGAAAAAAAAGATATAAATTTTAAAAGCGATTTTTTAATTTCATGTTTGCATAGTCAAGTAGGTAGGGAGACAGGGATATATTTATATTTCGTCACTACACAAGGTCCTTGGTTTGATGACCTCAGGTGATTTTTAAAGAAAGTCACCAGTTGTTTAGGATAGAGTGGTAGCTCTCCCAGGATACCATGTACTGCACCGACAGCCAGTGGTCCAACACCCTGCCACTGACTGCCCGCTGTCCCTTACAGCTGTCCAAGGTGGGAGGATTTAAACGACGTATACGTCGTAACTGTGTCTTTGTTCGAAAACAACCATTGTCTCTCTTTTCTCGGGCATGTGGCAAAGTTATCAGTGACTTAGAGTCAGTCAATTTCCTATCCACTATAACAACTGGCTAGTCATTAGTTTGCCCTGATATGGAAAAAAAGTGCCGAGAAATAACATTCTCGAATCCGATTGACAAAACGGAAATACGGCTCGAGGCATGAGAAAATCCATAGTTTCCTATCACAACTTAGCTTTAACATGATAATATGAGCGACGACAGACCATATTTGTAATTGCCACTCGGAATACTCTGCTGCTAAGGATACAGCATTGACCGTCTACTACTTCTCGGCTACGTCTCGCTATTGTTTAATTTACATGAACAAATTACCGTAACACCATAGTGTAAAATCGCTTAGTGGGACTACGGGCTTAAGTACGACGTCGGTATAATGGCAATTAGGAAAGCTGCATTGAAGACTGATGCTCAACGTGTAGCTAATGCAACATGTAATAGCTAACTGCATTAATCCCCTACTTTGACTGTCGCGCAGGAAAGCAAATAAACCTTACACACAAAGTTCAGCTGGATACGCAAACGAAATGATAAGGAGACTTTGGCACCAGGAGAGAATGACAGAATTGTGTACGCATGTGTGTATGTTTGTTTGTATATATATATATATATATATATATATATATATATATATATATATATATATATATATATATATATATATATATATATATATATATATATATATATATATATATATATATATATATATATATATATATATATATACATATATATATATATACTAGTATGTGTGTGTATGTATGTATGTATGTACATATGTTTGTATGTATGTATGTATTCATGTATGTATGTATGTATATGTATGTATGTATGTATGTATATATGTATGTATGTATTTATGAATGTATGTATGTATGTATGATTCGCGAATCCTAACTACTGAATCCAGGCCTGTACATCATGCTGAAATTGTTATAAATCTCTGACGATACGTATTCGGTAGAGTAAGATATTATTCCCACTGTTACGTCCTCTTCACATATATAAATGTTCTGCGCTGATGACTATTATATAACGGCAACGGCCAAATTGAAGTGATAAGACAGGGATAATATGAATTCGCAAGCAGGCAAAAACTACTCTTGTGACTTCTCCTTAATTACATCCCACCCATATCACGTTATGGGGGATTTATTTTTAAGCTTTATCGAAATTTCTTACTATTTTATGACAACCCCTTGTCAGATTGCTTCATGTGATTATCCTCCAGTTATAGTATATCCCAGCGTGTAAAGGTATTCTTTGACTGCATCATTTATTTAAATGATTTTTAGAATTTTGCTTTATTTGATATTAATATTATGGATGTCAGGATTGGGTTGATGCCATTGTCAATCAAATTCTCCAAAAAGCTTTTGAAATTTGACATGGATCGTCATCTACTTGTTTCTTTCGCTGATGCCTAACTGGTGTCAACCAATTACTTTGTTCCATAATCCATAATGTTATATTGTTTATATTGTCTTCACATTTATCACAATATTTGAAATATACACAAAAATCCAATCCTGTGTGAAAATTGATTATTGGTATGTCTTACTACATGCAATAGCTATTTTGAGGTGGAAATATTGTTATTCGTCTTTGATACGAGTTGTTTTCGTTTGAGTTTTCATTTATGGGGTAATTTCAAATTCGTAAACTGTGTGTGGACCTATCTTCTATAAACGATCTCCTATTATTAACATTATGGTTATGTATCACCTATGCCGTCACAACAAATGAAGACGTGACAAAAATACAGATGCGGTTGGAATCACAATTTCAAACATTAATATGAAGTCGAACTTGGAGAAAATAAACAACTCCATACTTAACTAATCCTCTAGTATTTTGTTCTGGAACTGAAAATATTTGCCTTGTCCAAAAAGAGTCAAAGAGCAAAGCATTTGTCGACCTGCTGAGGAGACTGCAGGCTTCAAGACCAGGTTATCACGGCTTATGCTCATAATGGTGTTTGCACAGCAACACGCCTACAGCAAATCCACTTTCTGGGGAAATGATTTTATTTTATCTCGTGAGTCTAGTGACTTCTGTTCTGTTTTGTCTAGAATTGATCTTCTATTGAATGTTTCTGATTTGGTCATTTCATTAACTCAGCGTCTTGGAATAACAGGTTAGGATGGGTTTATCATACATGTCACATAAGTGCGGACTGTGCACGAAACTATTATTTACCCGTTCATGCAAGTAATGCGCAATACGCTATATTAGTATGTTAATATCTTTGTAATCTGGGCATTTTGGCAATTATATGGAGGCGAAATGTTCATCAGAACCCATAACATTTTTAATGTCATATTTTGACCCCCAGGGGCACTCGCCAAGATGGGTCTCAACTTGAAATGAACCTTAACATACCAAAGTACTTATATACCAAATTTGGCGCTTTTATCGAAAAGTGAACGATTTGGCCAAAAAATGGCCCTTAACCGCTGGACTACCAGCCCACTACACATCTTTAGATACTTTGTGAATTTATGATTATTTCCGAAGATACTTTCAAAAGTACCATAGATTCCAGGCTGCACACTGAATAAATGCTGTGCACTAATTGCTCTTATCTTAGCAGCTCTACTAGAAAATTGTTCTTACCTTAGCAGCAAGCTTTCTCTAATGCTTGGTATCATATTCTAATTGATTTTGCAATGACTCATTGATCTATTTCAGACGATGATCATGAAGTTCTAGATATTCGTATCTAATAACATGAATCTCCTAATGATATATATCGAAGATTGTCGCATATCATACTTGGAAAAAGATGCAAGCTAATCTTGCTTCAAGTACGTCATAACGAATTCCGCATATTGGGTGAATTTCTCTCTCTCTCTCTCTCTCTCTCTCTCTCTCTCTCTCTCTCTCTCTCTCTCTCTCTCTCTCTCCGCTCAAATGACATAGGGTTATGTAAATAGGAATTGTACATGTTGCTCATGTTGTCTGTGTAGCTGTATATCAATATAATCATCGATCAAACTTTCTAGAAAAAGGTATTTTATTTTAATAAAATGACGCCAAGAGCTTCAATTGATTGATGGCCATACAACATATCCATTGTAAGTGGTATGAAAATTCATTATCAAAGACTACTAAAGTATGAAAACTATAGGAATTTGGTCAAGAACTACTCGTCTATCATATTAGTCTGTAATTGCCTTCACCGGTGGTGAACTATCATCAAGGAATGTCTGGTTTAAGTCAAATGGTGATGTGTCTTTGTTAACTGTTTCAAATTGTTAAAATGAAACATCAAATGTTGCACATGAACCACGTATTGACGGAGAAGTGTTATGTTTCAGTTTTTTTCATCTTTTGATTTGGGGCATTTTAAGTCTATATATTTTTGAAAGATATTGTCACCATTGTCAACCATCTTCATCTATTATAGTTGGCGCCATATATTGCCCGAAGCTCGCAGCATTACAATATGTGGTGAGTGATTGTTGAGATTCAACTTGCTGTCCTGGTCCTGGTGGCGCCATTTATTCAGTTACTCTGAATTTGCTTTTGAGATACACACGTGCTCTGCAAAAATCGAGGCGTAAAGTTACATACAGTTTGGAGTCTCTTTTAGAATTAAGATATACTAGTTACTACCTTGATCTGTCAACATACTTTCTCCCACTCTGAGGTGTGTTTTACAGTTAATGATAAGTTATCCTCAATGGGTTGTCTTCAATGGGGTTAAAGGTCAAACTAGTGTAATTGTTCAATCAGATTCCTCAATTTCAATCAAGGGGTCACTGCTGCTGGGTGAAAGGTAGAACTAACAATAGCGCGCGTGGATTTGAACAAGCGTCACGTACGTGATCTGGCGCCAGTTTCTAGGGAAAACAAACGGTGCACGTCACAACATCGTTGAACTAGTGCACTGGTGACCTTTGGCTGACCTAGTTTAGCTAGCTAACTTCACGGCAAAACGTGTAAATTTCTATTTTTTATCGTGGCACTAAACAGGTTCCGTCACTCGTGGATGGAAAGAGGAGGTATCTTGCACTCGTGAGAGATTTTGTGTCTTGGGACGAGGCTTGAGACAAAATCACTCACTCGTGCAAGATACCTCCTCTTTCCATCCATTCGTGATGGAACCTCTATATCTTACATATGTTAATTGTCTACCCATGGAGAACTTGTGATACATACTTGGTTAGGCCTGGAATGTGAACAACTAGTTGAATACTATAATACACATCTTTGTTATAAATATGGAAGTTTATTGGCTTATTTTGCATTACCGGCTCATTTTGACACACTGTTCACTATCAATCTTCATCTAAATGGAACATTTTCATTTCACTTTTTCCAAGTTTGCATAACACAAATCCACAATTTTAGTCGCAATGCATCATCGAAAATTGAAAATGATATAACGGTCTACTGATGGTGATCGGACTTGTACTCATTTTGATTAAATTCTAGAAACAAATCTATTTGCAGAAAAAAGATATATAAAAAGCGTAGTTATTTTAGAATCGTTTGAACAAGGTCCAACGAAGCACTGTTCCCTTTGAAGATCGATAGAGTTGACATAGTTGGCAGAGTTCCACAGAGAGAGAGAGAGTTTAATCCATTATCTCATTAACCTAGAAGCATAACAATCCAATCAAGCCATGTCTTTGTAGTTATATGAGATCTTTAATCAATACCCACTACATCCGACTTCTCCATATTTAAGTACGTCGGCAATTTCTGGAAAATCTTTTAATAATTCATCGGGTGGAATGGACTTTTCATAAATTCCTCAGAACACTTAAGGTTCGTTGATGATAAAATGCGATCAGCGTTTCGTTCCATCACCAGACCGTCTATACGATAGGTCGTTCCTTGTGATCTATTTATTACAGATAGTATCCTAAGAGACTTGACCCTTTTAATGCCACATACTACATCAGAAAGCCATGCCAGGATGTATGCGTGCGAGCTAGATGATCAATTTCATTTTAAGAATGGACTGGCTTAACAATCTTAAAAGACCCAAAACAATACTGAACGATCAACATTGAAGAATGATTGCTAGAAGAAGGTTATCCTCAATCCAATGGTCAATCTGGTATGTCACATTACTGGTGGACCACATCATTATAAGATTATCAAACATAAATTCAACATGGTACTGGATTTCGAGAGATTATCCAAATTACAACTTGACATTTGTTGTGGGCAAAATTACAATTTTGACACACAAGGTATATATATATATATATATATATATATATATATATATATATATATATATATATATATATATATATATATATATATATATATGTATATGAGTATGTATGTAAGTATGTATGTAATGTATGCATGCATGCATGCATGTATGTACATGTATGCATTATTTACATTATGTATGCACGTACCTACGTGTGTGTGTGCATGTATGATTGTATGTATGTATCGATGTATGTGTGCGTCTGTTTGTTAGATTAACAAATTTGGCCTTTATTTGCTATTACCGAATGATTTAGTTTGCGTACTATCGTATACGTCCATGTCTTGTTGGTATGATCGATGAAATGCAGTACAATGTAATACTGCGTACCTTATGAATGATTGTTGCTTTAGTGCTGCGCTGTATCTAACTATTTTCCCTTTTGTCATCTACTATGCTGTTCACACATTACTCTGATTGGTTTTGCAAACAATTCCTATGGGCAATCGTTTGACATTACATAGAGTTATCGAGAAATAGAGTGCATAAATTCATATCTCTGCGCTCTTATTGTGTTTACTCAATTTTCTAATGCGTGGCATGAGACTCTTGTATTTGAATAAAATGCATTAGCCTTAACGATGATTGATCTATACAGAGGTCTAGTTTCTTGCTGTCTTTGCCAGTATTCCTTAGTATACTCGTATTGCAATACGGAGCAAGCCTGTTCGTAATTGGGCTACCCCAAAAGCCGAGAGGTTGTAGGTATTGTGCATTGGCTGGTAACATTTCATTTAACTTACAGAGGTCTAGTTTCTTGCTGTCTTTACCAGCGTTCCTTAGTATACTCGTATTGCAATACGGAGCAAGCCTGTTCGTAATGGGGCTACCCCAAAAGCCGAGAGGTTGTAGGTATTGTGCATTGGCTGGTAACATTTCATTTAACTTACAGAGGTCTAGTTTCTTGCTGTCTTTACCAGTGTTCCTTAGTATACTCGTATTGTAATACGGGGCAAGCCTATTCATAATGGGGCTGCCCCAAAAGCCGAGAGGTTGATGGTATTTTGCATTGGCTGGTAGCTTTTTTCGCAACTTTCAAATTGTACACGTCGTACAAAAGGTGTTTATTGCTCATGCAGTTCAAAATACACATGCATAGACATAAAGCATAACAGTCATTCTTAAAATTGATTGATATACCATTCATGTTGTTTTAAATACTCATACACAGTCAATCGTATCGATAAATGATGAATTAAAGATTTCTATTCAATTAAACGTTTCTGTTAGTTCAAGATATATGTCTACCCAAATGTATTCTCTCTTGGTTTTATTATTAATTTTTGTATGTATCTGGTATTAATGAATTAAATTATTTTGCTTGGATTAGACACATCAAATATCATTATTACCTATGATATTATCTGCATCGGAAATGTTAACTATATCATGGTTTTCTAATGTCTACCATAAGTCTACTTGTCTCCATATGTTGCTTATCTTTGGACTTTCTATAAACATGAGTTCTTATCGTTGGGTCTTCTATACATTATTTACACTTAGAAGACTCTATTATACCCATACTAGTATTTAGAACTTTGTTTGTAAAGATACGATTATGCAATAATTCAAATTGTATATTTCTAAAGGATACACAAGGTATTTTTGAATGAATGCTTCTAAATTTGTTGTGTGTATGCCATCCATCTCTGTGCCTTGAGAGAGAGAGAGAGAGAGAGAGAGAGAGAGAGAGAGAGAGAGAGAGAGAGAGAGAGAGAGGGGCAGATAGATAGATAGAGAGGGAGGGGCAGAGAGAGAGAGAGAGAGAGAGAGAGAGAGAGAGAGAGAGAGAGAGATGATGTTGTTGATGATGATGATGATGATGATAATGATGATGATGATAAAGCCATGCAAGTTCGGTGACCTTTGCGTGTTATTTTGATTCTACATGATATTTGCTTAGTTTGTTGTCAATAAAAACCAAAAAGATAATTACATTAGAATAAAGCCATATGTATAGGATTGGAATGCGTTGAACTAATTCATGTATGCACTTCATGAATGTATTAATAGTCATAATTGGCGTTAGCATGTTATTTTGCTAGCGTAAAGAGGCCATATCAGGAAAAAATGAATACTTTCAGAAAGCACCTGAATGCTATCACCAGAGGAGAATTGAGTGACCCAATCGACTTTTATTGAATCTCAAATTATTCCAACTAATTTTACCAATATAAGGCCACAAACATCTTACAAAGCAGATACATTACGTATACTCATGATTCTAAAAGTACTATTATCGTGCGACGCAATAAAGGTTGCCCTGATAGCATATCAACGTTATGCTTTGATGGAGTTCCGCATTGGTCCGTTTTGGGGGGCTTCCTCCATGCCCAAGCAGTCTAACACATACAAGCGCAGACTGCGTGATGTCCAACTACTGCAAAAGGTTTGTGTTTTATGTCCCACTTAAGGTATATGCAAACATTTCAGATGCTTTGTGGTAGACAATATTTCGCCGGGGCACTCATTTTCTCCACTATTGACTAGTTTCGATCTAGCCTGGTTAGACGCCTGACACGACGATAACCAACATTCCTTTCCATTTATCCTCCGACCCAGTTAAGGAGCTGTCCAGTGCGCTGGGTAGTGATAATCAGCTCCTTATAATTCAACGGCAAGAGACGGAAAGACAGACAGAGGGGGGCCTTTTGCATTAATGGTTTCTGACAATCGTGGCTCATCGACAGATCCGGCGGTCTCCTGATAGACAAATCCGATCAGGCTAATCCCCTATGCAAAGCTCACAATGGGGAGCTACGCCCATGATTGGGAATGTGCGTGTGGGTTTGTGTATGTGCTAAGCAGAGGATAACGGGATAGGGAATTGGAATTTCGATTCTCGTCACTTTTTCTGCCACATTTAGGCTAATTCACGATTGCCCAGTTGGTGATTGGGACGCGTGAGAGGGTTTCCTGGTACGGGTGGTCAGACGGTTGTATTCGTCGGGCACTCCAACACTCATAACTGGCTTAGCTTTCTCGTCACTTTTTCTGCCACATTGAGGCTATTTCATGAATGCCCACTTGATGAATGGGTGATGTGAGAGAGTTGCTAGATACAATGGGGTAAGCCGGTTGTTTTCTTCGGGCACTCCAACACTCATAGCTGGCTGGCCACGGCTAAGCGGCAAGATGGCAGAAAGGTTGACGGTAAACGAAATCTCAAACCCATATTCAGCAGTTCAAGAAGAAGCTACCAGAATACCCAGTACAAATAATATCTCCTATGCTTCAGCCACTGGCAACTTTCTACCATATTGCAGGCGGAATTTGAATCCGGTAAGCAATGAGAAACACTGCGCAATCTTTGGCAACGCTTTATACCACTCGACTTTAGGGGCGTGCCTCTCTTCGACCATGGCCAGACATACAGAATTCACAAAGAAACTACTAAATTCTATGATTAAATTAAGAAGGACTCAGCGATTGCCCACTTGCTTAGATTGTGGGCTTCTATATGATAAGACAATACTTATTGGACTAGGCTTACTAGAGCAGATAGAAGTTGCGGATAAGAAATGTAATGGCTTTCCCTGGAGATTCGGGGATTATAAACTGTGATTGGGCGACCGCCGTTATATAGTCATAAGAGCTTTGAATTGAATAGTTTCCAATTGCACTATTATCTACTTGCATGTGCTTAAATTGTAATCAATATGGTTAATCTTATGTAGACAGTGAAGCAACTAACAAGTTGGAATACCCGCTTGCGAATATATTAGCGGTAATGTATGTATGTATCTTTATTGACCATGATTGAACATCATAAAATATACATATACAACAGAAACCTTGAACAACATTAAACTAAACCCGCCTATTAAATAAGGTCGTTACGTCAATTCCCTCTCAGACGGTCATTGTTACAAGCTTAGTACTTTTTGTATATTCAGCCAATACTGTGGGAGACACATTCAGGGATCCTTGATGAAGCAGAGATGTTACATGTAGCAACCGATCTAGGACTTATTATCAGAATTAAATTTTAGCCTACGTACACCTCTCCTTTCCACGACCACCATGTTGTACATCCTATATATCCACATCCCGTAAACACAGTGTAATGTCGACTGATAACATAACTAGTGTACATGTATAACTTTCAAACAGGGCCAAGTGGTCATTCCCAGAAAGAGCACAATCTGACTTCCAAAGTGAAGAGCATGCATGGCATTAGATGAAACTACGTCGAATAACTTATCGTATTATTTCTAGAATACTGCTTAAATCAAAAGTGTGAGTTTCTTACGGGCAAAATAGATTCAAGATCATCGACTGAACGCCCCCTACGCCCATGTGCGAAACATCGCCCGAGCATGATTTAGATATGGGTGTTGTCGTATTTTGAAAGTTTTCCCAAATTTTTATATATATATATATATATATATATATATATATATATATATATATATATATATATATATATATATATATATATATATATATATATATGTATATATATATATGTATATATATATATATATATATATATATATATATATATATATATATATATATATATATATATATATATATATATTTATATATATATATACTAGTATATATATACATATATATATATATATATATATATATATATATATATATATATATATATATATATATATATATATATATATATATATATATATACATGTATATATATATATACATATATATATATATATATATATATATATATATATATATATATACATATATATATATATATATATATATATATATATATAGAGAGAGAGAGAGAGAGAGAGAGAGAGAGAGAGAGAGAGAGAGAGAGAGAGAGAGAGAGATATGTGTGTGTGTGTGTGTGTGTGTGTGTGTGTACACACAAACCAAGCACTGCGTGAACCCGGTATTCCGATACATACCATCTGAGTGGGAGGCTATTACTGTTAATTAGTCATCTACCGTTCCCTAATGCGAAAGGCTCACATCATTAGAAATAACCTATCGTAATAATTGGTCCACTATACGTAATTAACGCGTGCGATAGAAAGGTTTTAGACATTAGACAGGTACTCATGAAACTTTAAGTTGGTGTAGCTTTGATATGACTTAATGCCTTGGTGTGATGTACAATAGCCCTGCATGCATAGCATTGGATCTATTCAGGTATACTTTTCCTTTGTTGAAGGAAAACGTAGGATATTGTATCTGTATTGGCCATTTTGAAAACATTAAATAATGCACATACAATAATATGTAACTGGATTAATTGAAACAAAGGAACATACGAATGAAAATAAGGCATCGAAGTAATAATAAAGTAGCAGAAAAAATACAGAAATAAAACATATTCAGTGTACAGCATAACAAAAAGTGGAATTGTAATCTAGAAATAACACGTACAAGATTTAAAAAAAATATCACTTGTACCAGAAAATCACGTTATTAAAATCCAGACAAATAGCATCATAGTAATAGACCATTCTCCATTAAGAGGGTTGGTACAGCAGGGTAGGTACAAACAAAGGCCAGCTGGTAGCTGCCAGCCCATTACTCTGCATGTACTCTACAGCAGCCCAGCCCATCTATTTCCATTAAAACCTATATATCTCCAAATATACTCAATAAAATCAATTGGAAATTTAACAGAAAGTATATCATATACTTATGAACATAATCACTTACTTTGTGTAATTTAAGTGGTGAAGAAACACTTTATCTTGCCAGGTTTTGCTAAGCCTTTCCCCTTAGTGCTTATAGGATACCTAGACATAGTTGTCTGACACGGAGATCACTTCAGTAAAGGAAGTTTCTGATTAGTGCTGCTTAGTCATGGATAATCACTGGCCTGATAAGGTATAAAGATCTATAGAAAGTAATGTATTCCCTGGTGTTTCATGTGTTATAGGATAGAGCAAAATCCATTTGCTAAATGCCTTTTCCTTTTGGTGTGACACATATATTTAAGGATCAACCTTTAGAAGACAGGGAAGAGGTGATTATAGTAACAAACTTTAGATAGAAGATGGATTTCCGTCAAATCTTGGTATACTGACCAGCTTATCTGATATAAGTTTTCTATCAGTGTTGGCTATGCTAAATACCCTTTTTGAAATAATGGAACTACTAAATTTATGATAAAAAACAAGTCAGTGGGACCCCCCCCCCCCCTAAAATTTCCAAATGTTGCAACGGAAGGGTATTCTATGATATATATATATATATATATATATATATATATATATATATATATATATATATATATATATATATATATATATATATATATATATATATATATATATATCAGGGCTCGACATTGGGCAAGTAGAATTTGTAAATTATAGGTGAAAGGCAAGTGAAAACTGCATCTTGCTTGCCCCACTAGGCAAGTGCACTCTATCAAGAAATTCAGGCCTGAAAAGAATATATATATATATATATATATATATATATATATATATATATATATATATATATATATATATATATATATGTATATATATATATATATATATATATATATATATATATATATATATATATATATATTTATATATATATATATATATATATGTACACATATATATATATATATATATATATATATATATATATATATATATATATATATATATATATATATATATATATATATATATATATTCTTTTCAGGCCTGAATTTCTTGATACCAGTGGGAATTGAGAAACTGGTATGATTTAGTTGATATGTTTTGAATTAGCTTGAGATGTTTTTTGATTGTATTTCATGAAGGACGGTAATAATGTGTCATTAAAGATAACAAAGAATTTGATTTCATTCTGCTTAAAGTAAACAGGCCGACCTTTCTGTATTTGTGCCCCTATCATATTTGTGCCCCTAAACCCCTGGGTTTTTATGTGAAGCAAACAGTTATTTAAATATCTAGCTATCTGCCCTTTTATAAAGGTATTGAAATCCATGCTCATTTTCTTTCAATATGTATTTTTTTAACTGGGAAACCTGGAAAATAATAGCTTCGAGTTATTGAAATGATTAGTGAAATAAACCTACTTTTGAACATAGGTATATGTACTTATTAATAGTCTTTACATTCAACTGTTCATGTTGTCTTGGGTATAGGAAATGGTTGGAACTTGACACCAATCATGTTTGGTTTATTATGATGCGGACTGTCAATATTGCACTATGACCCCCCCCCCCCCCCCCTCCATGCACAACTTTTAACCAGCATCTCAGAAAATTATTCTGTCAGTATGATTCAAAACTATCCTTAAACTTAGAGAAATCCTCAATGACTGCTGCCTCCTGTAGTGTAGAAGCACTACTGACCATGTGTATGAGGCCTTAGTTTGTACCAACCAGACCACCTGGGGGCTTATGAGGGCAGCTTCTATTGGAAACAATAGTCACCCTGATCCCAACTCATCCGGGCGTACCTCTAGGGCCGAGCGGTCTAATGTATTGCACGCCGACGTCTTGTCGCGTCTCATCAGTGTGCTTGGTTAAGATTCCGCTGGAATCATGTGAGAAAGTCGCCAGTCATTTGTGTGAAAGTCGGAGACTTTCCTACCATTTTGAATTAGCAAAATATTTTACCATTACAATTTCATTCCGATTCCCAAAGACTCGACTACGTATGTACATGTATATCTGATCATATAATAAAGTTTTTGCCTCATGTGTATGAAGCCCTCAGTGGTAGCTGAATATCACAATTTGACAACTTTAGGCGAAATTGGTAAGATATTACGAGAAAGGGGACGCTTTTTGGTGAATGTATTGATACGGTGCTGAAATGTTGCAAAATTGCAATAATTTTGGCACTTTTTGGCCTCTTTGAAGAAAACGGGGAAAGGAAGGAAGAAAAACAACGTCACCAAACACATGCAAGTAAAACTTTAGTTTCTTTGCCAATTTTGCAAAGGACAGGATGAGAAAAAAATATTGTTGGTCCCCAAAAAACGCCTCTTCGCCTGTATAATGCAAAGAAAAAAAGAATTCTTGAAAGTTATTGCTACTCAACTGAACGCATACTGGTAAAAAACAAACAAAAAAGATAATGGAATATAAATGCCCTTGCTTCACACGTGCATGATGTCAGATAAGGCAGTCAGTCAGCAAGTAAACACGTGTGTTATGTGGCATTAGGGAGCAGTAGAAGTAAGTGCTTCTTCTCACAGGCCCGTAGACGACCACTAAAATTATGAAAAAGTAGGCCCTTGATGCGCGACGAGTTGACATGAAGAACTGAATTGTATTCTGGCGCTTGCCTTTAAGCTTTTTGTCGATCATCCTTAAGGCTATATAGCCTCCTTTGACATCCATTACTTTTGATGAGGTTGTAATAGCGATACGAATTTACCTGCCATAATATTAAGGTAGCGATAGTGGTAGCAGTAGTTTTGCTAAGTTGAGCTTTTCGCCAATTGTTTAAATCAGGGTCATACTGCAAGAAAATGGATTAACGGGACCGAGAAAAGGTATTATATCATCCCCACAAACGATCCACGTGTATCTTTAAGTGATGGGGAGGGGAGCCATATAGAGCTCTTCAGTTGTATAACGTTGCACGTTTCTGTAGCGACTGGGTCGACCTGCATTATAAAGGAGAATCCAGAGACTTACCGAAATGGCACACGACGTGAACTTGTTACCAGGTTTCCTAGGTCTAAGTATGTAAAACATGTTAAACCTTTCTGGAACACTTATCTTACAGAGCTTAAGAAATGGAAAGTGGACGCGTTTAGAGTGTGGGTTAGCAATAACCGCCCTCGATCATGTTTTGATAATAGTTTCGCCGAATATAAATATTCTAAGAAGACATTCATGAAAGCCCTTAAAGCCGCGCGGAAAACTTTCGAAAACGACCAAATCCTTAAAGTCATTCGTACCTCTGAGATTGATAGGAACAAATTTTGGAAAATTTTGCAGAAGGCCAGAGGTGGTATCTCAAGCAAGGCATCAGCAATTAGAGGCAGAGACGGGAAAGTGGTATTTGAGGTAGTTGATGTTCTTAATGTATGGAAGACTCACTTCGAGGTTTTGGGTATCCCAAAAAAGTCCCCTTCCTTTGACAACGAGCACTATGTCAGAGTTATGTCCTTCATTAATGGTTATAAAAAAATCTCAGAGCAATGAAGATAACTTCTTGATTACTCCTTTCTCTCCTGACGAAGTTGCTAAAGCAATCACCAAGTTGAATAGTGGTAAAACCTCAGGGTTCGATGATGTATCAGCTGATTGTCGGTGTATCTATGGTCACTACAGCTACTACTTTATGTAATATGATTAGACTTTCCGAGTATGTTCCAAGTTGTTGTCGCATAGGGGTGCAGGTACCACTCTTTAAGGGCAAAGATACATGCCTCTTGGATCCCAACAATTATCGTGTGATTACCCTTCTGTCGGTCTTTAACAAGATCCTGGAAATTTTGATATGGCATCGGGTTGAAACATGGTGGAGAAGCAACCATGTCATATCTGAATTGCAAGGTGCATGCAAGAAGGGTCTCTCGTGTATCCACACAGCACTTCTTTTGCAGGAGACTGTCGCCACTGGAAACCAATAGAAAATGTCTGGTAGCTTACTTTGACGTGGCAAAAGCCTTCGATGCTGTGTGGATTGAGGGACTCTTCTTCCAGCTTTATGAGCTAGGAATCCGGGGTAAGACCTGGCGTATCCTCTATAATTTTTATGCTGATTTTCGTTGTTGTGTCAAAGTGCAGGGACAGATATCTGACTGGTACTCCTTGCAGTGCGGAATTCATCAGGGAGGTTTTTTATCCTTGTTGAAATATACTGTTTTCATAAACTCCTTGATTAATGAACTCTGGACTGTGCTGCAAGTTGTACCGGACGCCGAGTACGCCTGTGGGCTATGCCGATGACCTGGCCACATGTAGCACCTCTAAATACAACCTAAATAAAGCAATTAATGTCGTTGCCACCCACGGGCGTACTTGGCAGTATGATTTCAATGCCAAGAAAAGTGGTATCCTTGTTTATGGTGAGGACAAGGCTGAGAATAGCCGAAATGTATCTTTGCGCTCTTTTAGTCTGGGTTCGGACAAAGTATCTGAACGCACACACTATGACCATGTTGGAATTAGGGCTAGTATCTTCGAGGACGATGTAAGTGGACTCGAAGAGCGTGTGTCAAAAGCAAGAAGAACTTTAAATGCTATTTCAGGCCTTGGAGTTAGGCGCTGTGGGTTAACTTTAAACACTTGTAACATTATTTTTTGGTCTGTGGTCGTCCTGATCGCTACATACGGCTACGAGCTATTGTTTTTGACTGACAGTCATACTGCTATTCTTGAAGAATTCCAGGAATATGCTGGTAGAAAGTTGCAAAGATTTCATAGCCGATCCCCCCGAGCCTGTGATTACTTTACCCTAGGTTGGATACGCCTCGAGAGATATGTTGAAGTTAAGAAACTTCTTTTCCTATACAGTATTTTTTTACTTGATGACGATTGTCCTGTTAAAACTGTCTTTCTGGAGAGGGCACTATTCTTCTTTGAACACTATGAACAATGCTCTGATAATCAATTCCGTAGCCCTATCTTTGACTTGTTATGTACAGCACATAATTTTGGAATTCTTGAGAGGGTTGAGAATATGGTTATAACTGGATTACTTGTGTCCAAAAGATGTTGGAGTATGTTAATTTGGAATAGAGCATGGGATCTGGAAAGAATTCATTGGGCAATCCAAATTAGATCACACGAAAGCTTAATGATAATCGAACGCGTGTGCCATACTCCGAGGTACTTAGTGTGGTGGGAATTATCGGATATTTTTCCTGATAAAATGGGTACTTGCGAAATCATGTCTAAACTGGTCTGTCAGTGTAGCATGTTAAAATCTGATGATCTCAGACTAAAGAACCTCACTGAATCGAATATGTGGTGTGGATTTTGTGAGCTATCTGAAGTCAAAGATGTTAGACATCTAATTTTAAATTGCCCAGGAACCCAAGAAACGAGGGATCTTATGTTCGAAAGAATTAATGAGATAGCTAATGGTAATATGAATTACGAACAAACCTCTTTTGTTGATAGACTGCAGGTATTACTCGGTGCAACTATAGATGGTTTAAGCCTTCATCAGATGGTCGACATCTGGTTAACCAGTGCATTTCACATTGGATATATGTATATGCAGAGGGTTAAGTCCAGAAAGGGGATAGGTTAGTCAGTGACTTTATATATATCTGGAATGACCCGGTAACTGACCTAAGCCTCCCTCCTAGGATCTCTTCATTTCTTTGTGCATACTGGATTGTATCCACACGCACACTATTTGTATTATTATACCACCGTACAAACATATTTTTGTGCTTTATTCTGTATTTTGATATTTATTATTTGTAATCTTGTATGCATCTTTTATGATGGAAATCATAGTCAATAAATATACATACATTGGGAGCCTCATGGAGTGTGTGTGTGTGTGTGTGTGGATGGATGGGTGGATAGAAAGATAGAAATGTGATGTACTTTTCATCTTCAAATAAAATGCTAACAAAATCAGATGTTTTTTCTTCCAAGTTCCTATCACCCTTTGAATACATAATCATTATTGATAATAACTGAGTATTTTGTCGTACCCAATACACTCTTTACCATTTCACATAATGACATAATGAACTATGATGGTTAATAGCAGGCGAGAGGCAGTCGTCAGTGGTCCGTTTGCCATCTATCAGCAGCGCAGTCGAATGCTATGTTAACAGTTAGTGACAAGGCGTAAAATGGGCTGATCTGGGGCCGTCCCTTTTAATCCCTAACATCCCCTTAGAGTCGTGAGGATTTACTGCTGCAAGACGGGGCGAGGCAAATTATCACAACAACAACATCTACTGCGAAACCAAGGCGACCATTCGAATGCCATATAGACCCTTATCGCCTGCTCTGCTGTAATTCTCTACGCTGATTGATCAATAGGTGTTGGACCTAGAGCCGTTCACACTGTGTAGATTCAATATCGAACGGCATAATTCAATATCGAACGACAGATTTCAATATTACCAGTTGGGCAGCAGCCTCGTTCTGACCTCCAAAGTTATTTTGAAAAAAATTGAGATATATTTGTTATTTTTTCTTAGCATGAAAGAGCAGGTGATAAATTCGTTACGCCCTGTTAGAAAGTGCAATCCGGCCTTCTATCCACCCTCAGTCCTCAAGATCCCACTCGGCTCCGTCTCGTGAGATCTGGATGACTTTGGGTGGATATCAGGGCGGATTGCACTTTCCAACTAATAATACAGGCCTGTAGATCTCCTGGACAGGTGTCCCATTGCCCTATGCTACTTTTTCAAAGATGCTTTTGAAATGAAGCACTTATTCAAAAATATCACACAGAGATTTATGGTCAACATTTTTTCTTTGAATATATTCTTAACTTAAGACAGCTCACTTTCACTAGTAGAAGAAATAAAATCGGGAAGAACCGGCAAAAACCAGCGACTGTCATTGGCAGCTGTCTTCAGGCTCGTTTAGGTTTTCCCAGGTCTGGTATCATTAACTGATACCCTTTCTAAGTTTCAATGATTTAATGCAATTATCGACGAGTTACTACATATTTGCTCCAATGACGGATCTTTAGAGGTTTGTCTTCTAATTAGACCCATAATGTACTATTTTGTATATTTCTAATTGGATTATTGTGCGTGTTAACATAGAGCTGCTTAAGCGATGTATGCAGGGTATTAAAACCTGTACGAGTCGAACACCTATAACTGATATAACTGATGGCCACCAGAACTACACAGTAAACAATAGCTAATGAACATGTGCCTACGCGTGCACAGACGTGTATCATATAAAGGTACCTATTGTATCTGTGTGGTGGCAGAAAAAAGCCTGTTGATGACCCATGGAAGGAATTCAGCGTAGGTAGGTGTGTAGGTTAACCGCTAGCACACAGTTACGAGTAGGTGAGCAATGATTTTGGGACACTGTGAGGTAGTATTAAATGTCAAGTGCCCTCTCTGACAATAACATCCAATAAAACAAAGTAAGCGAATACGTACTGTACGGTCATTCAGGTTTAGGTTAGAAAAATATATATCAATATATCAATATATATATATATATATATATATATATATATATATATATATATATATATATATATATATATATATATATATATATATATATATATATATATATATATATATATATAATAAAACAAAGTAAGCGAATACGTACTGTACGGTCATTCAGGTTTAGGTTAGAAATATATAATATATATATATATATATATATATATATATATATATATATATATATATATATATATATATATATATATATATATATATATATATATATATATATATATACATATATCAGAGAATATTCCAAGAGGAACTGTTGTATAGTCTCAATTTTATCCCGTTTATTACAGCTATGCTCCTTCCAGCCAAAAGCAGAATAACTTCCTTGCAACTTTGCTGTGATTAAAAGTTTTGAGGAAACTTACAATCGCGAATGAAATATTGAATTATGACAGGAAGTCGAGATATATCATCATGTGTAGACAACATTTACGGTTAATAAAACAAGAGTCACCAGTGTTTATGGTTTTAGTTTAGACAAGAAGTTATTACAGTATTATACTTCATACTTTGCAACCATATATCACAAGGACCTATTGAATATTCATGTATGACGCAGAAACCTTCACAAAGCATAAAAGTGATTGGCGTAGGTGTGGGTGAGAGAGAGCGCGTCGTGTGTGTGTGTGTGTGTGTGTCTGTGTAAGTTTACTCTGTGTGTATTATACAGGTACTGTTAGATATTCGACTTGGTATATCTATTTGTCACTGTTTGAGGTTCTTCAAAAACGATGATTCACATAGTATACAGGACACTCTGTGGGCGCAAATGAATGACAAATGTACTTTACAGTACAATTGTGTAAAAAATTCACAGGAGAAGAACTGTTGGAGAATGATAATATATAAAAGAATCAAACAAAACAAGTAATAGAGTACAGACATTTAACCTATGCACCAGTCGACCGGACGTCTGCCAGTACCTGGTTGAACAAAACCTATGGATAACATCAATCAAAGCTACATTCAGTTGTGAGGTACTTCGTGCATCCATGCACATGAAACTGGGTGGCAGTTTGCCATGAGGTCGTGTATTTTGTCCGGGCTTCCCAGGCATTTAGAGCAGGAATTGTGTGTGTGTGTGTGTGTGTCCATTTAAACGTTTGTCTTGGTTGCAGCAAAGCGTGTTGACATGTTGGATAAGTTATATCTTTTTCTCCCACTCACTAACAGCCCATACTCTCAATTAGCGGCCTCCAGACCATAACTGGTGCAACTAAACGCCCAGATATGGCTCCATTACATGCTTCGCCTGAGTAGGTCATCATTCAGCGCCATTTTTCGCCGTCTCAAAGGGCTAATTTCTCGGCCAGACTAGGTGTTTATTGATATCTGGGCGCAGTCTGTGTAGCTGCGGTCCTACCTCACCCCCGGGCTACTCAGCTGTCTATCATACTCCAGGCCGCCACATGGGACGTCTGAAATACACACAAATATTGCCACACGTGGCTTCCTCCAATATTTATGGAATTCTGGGATAATAAATCCAGCATAGCAGCTGGGCAGGGAAGGTGCTCTATCTTGCAGGCTTGTAGGATGGTACTGCCGACACAAAATTTAGGTCATACTACAAGAAAATGGTAGTTTCCCATCAGAACCACTACAACCAACACAACACAAATACATTGTGCTTATTACAAATACAAACGCAGCTATGAGTTTGACGACAACACAGATCCTTTATTCTATTTTCATATCAACACTGGTACCCTCCATTTTACATCAGTGTAATAACTAAAAAGTATCATCCCATATGCTTACGAAATAATCGATACCCGTTTATGTATTGATGATATAGTTATAAAGTACACGAGACGTCACATAGACTACTACAAAATTCGCGAAGAACTATATGAAAAACAAATGCAGCGATACTACAAATGTAGGTATGGTGTAAAACCATCACTAATGCCAAACGTAACTGCTTCACCGTATAGGACCAGTCTATATACAACTCCGGCTCATTGGTCTAACAAGACAACTAAAACACTATTACATGCACAACTACGTGTTTCTAGTCACATCATTTTGAAATTAACAACACAACAAATAGAGCCAACACACCGACAGAGTGTGTGACCTAACACAACAAATGTGCCGATGGACTACATGTCAAAAGACAAGTTAACCATATCAATGACCCTCGTAGCTTGCGAATAAAAGATACGTTCAGTTGTGAGGTCATCCATGCCCAGTATACTGGGTGGGAACTGGGCGAGCGGTCGTGAATTATGCCCGGACGGTCCACGCATTTAGTGCAGGAATTAAATGTCGGCACTGTAGATATCTATCAAATACACTTTGACCAACACGTGTTAATCTCTGCAGTACTACCAGAACTGTACCAAGGAGGCAACGAAACTAGTTTGTGTCCGCAGCACTACTGCCCCAAACGATCCATTTAGGATCTCGGTAAAAAAAATGCGATGCGATGAAAATTTAAAATGTGATAACTCAAGACTATAATATTAGCCTTCGAAATCTGAAAATTACACATTTACACATTTACAATTCATTTCTTCATGTGAGAAACATTACCTGTCGATTAATGAAGAAATAGAATACTCTCCGTTGCGACGTCATACCGCCAATACAGCCTTTTGTTAAACATTCAATAGTTTCGTTTTCATAGAATTTTATACCTAGGAGAGGGCTTTATGTCCTGTTTTGAAGATATTAATAAGAATAGTTTAATGGTAAATTGAGTGTAAGTCTGCAATATATCTCTCAATGCACTCACAGGGATCTCAAAATAGAATAAATGCAATATGAACGTCACCAATGGCCCAGGGGCATTTTGCAAACCACAAGTAGGGTTATTGTATTGGGATTTATCAACTGAAATGGAAGCCTTAATGGATAAAATGGCATCCCGCTTTTTCCAAATACCCCACTCCTTTCTGATTGTATAGTTAATGAAGTCTTTTGGTGCCTATGTGTTTTTAAGTAAAACGATCGAATAAAGATAAAACACTAGAAACGGGTACACCTTATTATGATTTAAGTGCGTGAGAAAACTGGAAAGGCATTCTCGACATTTCTTTTTAAAGGAAAGCGTCCGTGTTGAACATCCCAGAGCGATTCTACTATACCACTTAATGGACACTCCTTTGTCATGGAGAATTTTAACTGTAAGTGAATTATAATGACAAAACAATGGTAAAGGTAGTGTAAAATAAGATGTTTTACGAATCAATTTGAGAACATTGTGTCATTTTTAGGTGTTGCCCCCATAGGATCCCCATAAGCGGGTTGGCCTGGTCGCTATATAAATGTGCGCGGTTATGAAGGGCTGTTTTCGTCCTGCTGTAATTGAAAGACCCCTTTGACCTATTCGTCGCTAAATGACCTAAGCTGATAAATGCGACGTAGAATTGAACCTATTCCTTCCTTCCTTCTTTTAGGGGTTACCCCTAAAGCCGAGCTGTAAAGAGAACTATTGCATCTACTGCTCACAATGTCTCCTCTCAGGGCTTGCCATGCACCATAGAGAGGCCTATGTCGAAAATGTCAGTGATTTCATTGGTGGCTTTCCACATGGTATTATCCACCGTCAATTTCTGGCAAGCCACGATTTAACCTCGTACTAGCAAAAATAGGACGATATTCAGAGCAGCTTTACAACCTGTTTACTGGGAATTGAATATAGCTCTAAGAGTACACATGTAACATATAAGAGACTATTTTCTTTCTAGCGTACTTCTGATGTAATTGGTATTGACCATGGAGGCCTATGTGTATCACTAGTCTCGCAAGACATGTGCCGGAGATTCGGCTGACAGCAAGATATTACTTATCTAAAATCATATCAAAACACTAAGTCGACTTACTCTCGCTATTTTTTTTTAGCAAGATATTACTTTTCTAAAGGCATATCAAAAACACTAAGTCGGCTTACTCTCACTATTTTTAGCAAAATGATATTTTTCTAAAGATATATCAAAACACTAAGTCGACATGATCTCATATTTTCCGGTAAGATATTACTCATCTAAAGAAATATCATTCAAAACACTAAGTTGATTTGCTCTTTCTTTTTTCTATTCTATCTATAGTATACATAACCCTTTGCTTTAGAAGAAACCAAAAATGAAGAAAATGCTAGTGCTCGGTAGCTTCTAGATAACAAACTGGTCAGCTAAATACTTATAGATCACATTGTTCCCTAAAAAGTGATAGCCCTCTTAATTGGTGAATGTGTACTTTTCGGTATTTTAGATACCTAGAGAATTCCTTATTTTGTTTTGATGCAATGTGCCCCATAACCTGTTGATATACCTGGATATTTACATGCAAGACGCACAGTTTCGGCACAAATATATATATATATATATATATATATATATATATATATATATATATATATATATATATATATATATATATATATATATATATATATATATATATATATATATATATATATTTATATATATATTACGCAGTAATCCTGGCTACTTCTAAGAAAATGTCTTTTTTCTGCCATTTTCAGCTGTTCTCCTTTATTCAATCCGAGGGTAAGACATGTACATGTTTACCAATTTAATCATTACTGTTTTGAGAGTAAAGTAGATATCCCAAGCTACATACAGTTCGCATTCACGTCATACCATCTAGTTGTTTTCAAAAACGGCACTGAATGTGTCTAATAAGGCATCTAAACACATACTTTAGATGAAGTTGCGTGTTGTTTACATTTCCCCCCCCCCCCCCCCCACCTTCACCTCTCCAAAGATAGCGCTTTGTAAAAAACACGCGTCAGTCTAATAGCAAGTTACATTTCAATTAAGCCAAAATCATTACTGCTTAAGATTTCCCAGTAGAACACTATACCAGACCTTCACCCTAACGTGTTCTTAGTGGTTTTAGCAATTTTCACTGTTATCTTATTAGATATGTTAAAGTAATCGTGATAGGTGTCCAATGTATTGCAATCCCGCACTAAATCGATTTTGATACGAAGCTTAGCTGAAGAATAGTCAGTTGCCATAGGCGAAATCAAACCCGGTTATCAGCCGATAGATAATGGAGTGGGATATCAGTCACGGCTGCTAACCCATCTGCTTGTTTGCTGTTCTTTGTTTATATAATTTCGTGTTGACCTACCAAAGGCCATTTTACCGATTTTGCCCTTCTGAAAATAGTAACTAAGTTGTACACTGATAAAGAAAATAGGGATTGCTGTTAACTAATATATTTAATCATAACCATGTTTGCATATGATTACTTATTGCTGCCTGCCATGCAACCAGAGCAATGGATAGTAAGCAAAAGGAAAATGTTACTACAATGAACATATTTTTTAAAATTCCAAAGTCTTATTTGTAGGTAGACAAACTATACTTGGAATATATATTTTCCCTTATGGGGGTCATTTTTAAACAGATTGTTCTTTTAAAATTAAAAAAAAAAAATTCTAAGCATAGCATCTCGTCGCAATGGAGACAGTATCAGTATCTTATCGCAAATGCCGTACTCAGTTATTCGTGTGCTTTCTTCTGAAAGTTCTGAATCATATGTACCCCACGCGCTTGACCAAGCCTGTCCATTAGGACCATTTACAAGATGAAGACCAACGTCTAAATCCCAACTAATGCACCTTAGCAATTAGTGGAATTGGAATTCCATTCCCGAGGTTATAATTATGCCCAATTGTCTGCATCCATCAAATAATAGTGCTACGGGATTGTAGTAATTCCACACTGGGAGCTTGATCAAGCTGCTTAGCAAGGAGAGACTATAGTGGGGAGAACATGACAAGCTCATCTTGGATGGGAAAGAGACGGGTGTAAGCAATTTCATGTGATAAAGTAGAAAATGAGTGTACATATGTAATGTCCAATAACCATAACCTTATTCTTAACATGAATCGGAAAATGTTAGCGAAAGCTAAGTTTAAGGAATAACAAATATACCTACAGACGATAATAATAATAATAATAATAATAATAATAATAATAATAATAATAATAATAACTAGCTTAATATGTATGTCCTTTTTACACCCACATTCATATCGCCATGCCTCACAATGTAGCATTCTTTTAAAAATACAAATTGGCACCATCAGGACCCATGAGACCATATTATCCAAAAGTATAGGCTCGAAACAGTGGGTTTATTTCAAAAGAACACTAAACGATGTGACAGGAGTTAGAGAGGTTGACAAATCAACTCAAAATGTTTAAGTCTTATTAACAATACATAATCTTCTGCAAATTAAATAGGATTACCCTTACCCCCCCCCCCCCCCCCCCCCATTAAAATATAGAATCATCAAAAAATGAGTGATTGGGACAAAGAAGAAGAAAAAATGGGTGTGGGCCAAAATAATGATGTGGCCTTAAAAAAAAACTAATTTTCATACTCATATTTGCAGTGCTAAGTTTCATGAATTATTACTCATCTGCCCATTCAGCTGAGAATTTACTTCTAAACCAAAAGAGATTGTGGATGGATGGAAACTCCATATATAAACATAGTTCAATGATGCTGGGAACTGTTTAGGTACCCCCAAATTCAATCACCATGGTTGCAGTTGCAGAATTCTGACAAGAGATGGCACCACTAATGTGGCTGCAGACAGTTATCAAGTTGCAGATTTCTGACAATAGATGGCACCAAAGACGTGGTTGCAGACGGTTACCAATGGTGACACTTTTTTTTCAAAAATATACTATGAATGCACAAACTTGGAAAAGCAGAAATCTTTTGGGGCAATCTACATATGTAGAGACCACAATTGAACAACCCATGACAGCAGCAGAACTGCACAGGTGCCAAGAGTTCTTGAATCTGTGACCAAAGGTCTGCCAAACTGGGTATCGATATATAGAAAATAATAATAATAATAATAATAATAATAATAATAATAATAATAACAATAATAATTAAAATAAAAATGATAATAATAAATATGATGATGATAATGATAATAATAAGAAAAAGAAAAAGAAGAAGAAAAAGAAGAATAAACCTGTTAATACAAAAATGATACTGAAATAAGGATAGAAGGAGTGGATGTTAATAGCACCAATAGTGGTAGAGACAGGGGATAAGAAACTATGCAGACATGAAAGGAGAAGAAGATGAAGAAGAAGTACCGGGGAAGAAGAAACGAAATAAATAGTTAGGATGACTAAAGGAAAAGTATATACAATTCAGAAAGAATATAGGGGAGAGGGAAAGGGAAAATACTATGACATCACGCCCCAATTATTCCTATCTCTTAACTTATGGAGTTTCGATACACCAGGAAATTTAATCGCGAATCACATGTTCTTGGTCAATAGCCATCATGGTGTATCAACATTGGTATACCTTACGTCGAGCAGGACGACGTCCTTCCTCTACGTTAATACTTAAAACTAAGCTCGTGCTGGGAACGAAGCATCTGCATGCAACCCTCTTACCTGCCTCGCGTCCAAAACAACTTCCGGTGCTGGTGGAACCAAAAGAAGTCTCTAGTTGCATTAGACTTCAACCAAAAGGAATCCTAAGCCCAGTCTTACGTGGTGGAGTTTATTGGTCGGACAGCACAAAATGTAATAAATTCAGACATAAATGTCACTTCTAATAATCACATCTTCATTTCATGTCGCATTTAACTATTTTAAGGAAATACCCATTTGTGTATATTGCGTTATTTATACAGGGTCAAAAAAGATACATACATATATACACTTGAGTGGTGTGTGTGCAAACAAAATTTGCCACAGTCCTGAACTTTATTTTCCATTCATAATTCACAGAATGCATGCGTACGTATTTCCAAGAAAGCGCAACGTAAACATACAACAGATATTTATGGGGCACTATGTGACGATGATGCGGTTATCACTGGGGTCGTTAATTACAAAACGAAGGCTACATTTTCTGAAAACAACAACAGCATTTATTTCAATGCTGAGAAACCATAATTTGACTTTAAATTGGCCCACTGTGACTTTACTGTCTGCATTTGTTTGCCATATCAAATTAACTTGTTTATTCCACCATTGTTTTTCTTTCTTTGACATTTATCACATAGGCAGAGGCCATAGTTGTTCCTGTTCCGCAGTGGTGAAGTCGCTGTGGAAGTGATATTTTTCAACACTCCCGAACCACATGTGATCCGATGAGGAAAACAGGTCTTGCTGTGCCGGTGGTATTAACAGAAAGGGCAGCGCACAGCCAATAAGTCTCCCTGTAACCATGTTAGACATCATGTAGACACTGTCCAAGAATACCCAACGACTAATATACAGTTTGATTGTCTAATAAATCATTTATTCAGCGCGGAATAAATTTATGTGATATATTTATTCGGGCATAAACAGAATTCTGGCGAGCACCGGCCCCTCGCGATGTTGCCATCCCGCCAGCGGCTGGATACCATTTAGGCGACACACAGACAGACACGCTTCACTACAAAAAGATGGAATCGAGATGACACGGGCTCATGAATAAAACATGCGTGCATAGCAGCAGCTAGCTCAATTATTAATCACCCATCAACATTATGATTGCGCGAAATTGGACATAGAACACTGTTGTTCTAGGAGGAATGTATTAGAGTAATTGGCTAAGTAACATGGAGAGGCATTACATAACCGTAGTATGTTACGCTTGTTAGTAACTTACGCTTTCATCCCTGCGTGGTTATGATGATACGTTTGATTACAAGCATGTTGGTATGCAAGCACTCTACATGCATATTGTATCCCCCCCCCCCCCCCTCCCCCCTTGGATAGAATGGAATAAAATAGACTATGGTCTCTTTTTGCTATTTCAAACATGATAGCACCATAGATAGATGCTAGAAGCGTATGTGTGTACATGTACGTACGTATGTATGCATGTATATGTAAATATATATATATATATATGTATATATACATATATATATATATATATATATATATATATATATATATATATATATATATATATATATATATATATATATATATATATATGTGTGTGTGTGTGTGTGTGTGTGTGTGTGTGTGTGTGTGAAATCCTAAAGACAAACTGGAAGCATTCCATTCCCCCACATAGCCATATGCATTGACTATTGCCTTTATCCTAATAAGCGCCATCTTTTAGCGAAACAAGGAACTCCTAAATGGGAAAATCTTCGAAATGGAATCATTCAAAGGTCTATGGCGACATAATTGTCATTGCTACAAGTTTCGAATTTATATCACAATGGCGCTGACCTCTACAACATTGCAATAACCTTCGGTCTAGCTTTCCAGTGTTAAATGTTGGCCGTCAGATGGTAGGTGTGTGTCCGTTTGACAAGCGCTGGAGGCGTGAGAGAGCTGAGCAGCAGCCTCGGCTACATCAGTATTGGTAGGCGGCAGGTGGAGTCGCTTTGAGGACCTCTTATGCCTTCAACCAACCCATCCATTTTCTCTGAGAGCCCCTGCTGTTTTCTATCGCAGCTCTTCGTGTGTCTGTGTAGAATTCCACTGAAACTGCTGAATAATTTAGTATCTTTTAACCCGTTCCTGCTCGAAGATCATTGCAAAAATACCGCAAGGATGTTTTGTTAAACATTCAATAATTGTGACAAAATCAGGAAGTTGAAAAATGTTCAAATAAAAGTTGTTGATTTCGATTTGTTAACATTCCAGCTTCAAACATCTTTAGTGATACCTTTTTAAGAAAGATATATCCACAAATACTCAGGTTTTACTTGGCTGCTGTTGGCAATAATAGGTTAAACAGCTCTGTGAGCTACATTGTACTCATTGTCGATGTGGTATTTACAGAGTCCTGCTTTCTTGCGTTAAGTGTTGTCAAAATAAATTACTAGCCTCACTCTGGGCGAAATACTATGTAAGCATGTAAAATTGGGATATTTCCGACGATGAATAAAGAAAAACATGGACTTATTATTTTGATGTCCTTCTAAGACCGAAAGGATGTTGACTTCTTTTGGACTAGGCAGTATACAAGAGTTCATTATCCGACCATCACGTCCTTTTCCGAAACATCATAATGGCAAAATGTTTTTAAGGGTGCAGTGTGTCAGTATAGCAGTATTGCGGAAATGTAGCGGCTATCAGCCAACTCCGGAAATACATTCAGCATTTCCTGAATTCGTTTTATATGTGGTAGTACGGTCAAAATGGGAATTTTTTTAATATTCTAATCCATATGAATAATGCAATATTATCGTAAGAATGCCTTTGAAAATACGATTTACATATATCTTTCATTCACGTAATGTGTCTGCATATTATCTTTTGGCATTCCTTTTTATTTCAGGCACGAATGCATCCATTCTAACAATTTATTACAAAATATCTTCTATGATAGTCAACGATGAATTAGTATACGTATATATGAAATGAGAATATCTTTCTTAATTGCCATGTAGATGTACTGTACGTATGAAAATATGAATATTCTGAAGGACACTTGCGACCGAAGAAAAACTACGTATAGCTGCAGTAGAAGGTAATTGTGGAAATATAGTTATATGCATTAGACAAAGCGCCAATGAGCAAATATATATGTGATCATTCAATTCAATGGAAACAAATATAACCATTGTCACTTATACTTAGAGAATTAAAACGCCAAACACCGTGGATCCGCAAAATCATATCGGATATCGATTTCATTTTGCAATTCATTTCTAAGACAAATTTATGAGTTACGAATAATACTATTTTTACATATTCGCTTTTGAATTCGCATCAACAATGAGCATTTCGTAATTGCTTCAATAGAAAGCGCCCGAGGACGTGAACCGTAAAATACATAGGAGGACAATAGCATTAATATATTTGCTTTCAATTAGGAGATAGTCATCGGCCATGTGTGTCTGGTTTGTATGCACAGGCAAAGGCACCTATGAGTTCAAACCCGCAAATGAATATGCAAATCATCTTTAAATCATAAGTGTATTTTTGTGCGACGGGTAAATTTCCTATGGAAGAAAAAATAAAATGGAAGGTCAATGGCATTTAAACCTTTACTTTTAAAGCAGACGCAGCACGTATTGAAAGTCCGGTGCTTATGCGTCAAGGAAGGCACCCAAGAGCTGCTGTGATTGCAGTCATCACTACCTTCGAGGAGCGGATTGTCAGAAACGTCCCACCAGTGTTGACACAGTGTGCAACCTCCGCCATCTTAGGAGGAAACCGGAGCAGTCATAAAGGTGTTATGAATAAATTATTGGAAGGACATCAACTTAAGTGTTACTCTGAGAATGTGTGTGTCCCTTCTGTGAACTGGAGAGGACCTAGGCCATCGCTAATGTGACACTGGCATGTATTAGCAATGCCGGAATATGCCTCACCAGCATACGGGAGGAACACCGCTAAGAGCTTCTCCGTTAGTGTAAGGGAAGTCTGCGGACCTTAGCTATGAAAAGACCCCGCCTCCGCAGAACGCCCTACTGAGTTTTAAGGCAAGTCCGTTGTGTGCAATTAAAGTACATATACATGTACCTTTCAGTGAGGATTTAAAATTCTGATATATTCAAACTGTTTTTATCAATTTGATTACGTAATTTAAAGTGAGAAGCATCAGGTCGTTTTCTGTTTTGCCATTGTATAACATGTGCCTTTTGAATTTGAAAATGTTATAAATTTACACTGTTTTATTATGTAGATTACGGAATTAAAACTGAAACGCGTCAACTGATAATCTTATATATTCATGTGTTGTGGGTGTATGATGCAGATCTTGAATACGGTCAGTCGATGCCTCCTTAGAATAATAAGACCCTGAGGGCCTTATAGGGATTAGGTACAGGCCTTCAGGCTACCAGCATGGACTTCAGGTCTACACTGTGCTACGGCCCCCAGAACTGCAGGCAGTATTCACGCCTGTGCCAAATAACAATGGTGCCATCGGAGGGAGTGGACAAGGCTTTTATATGAATATAGTGGAATCTTCCAATAAATCAGAAACAAAATTTAGTTGCTCTGAGGATTTCTCACCGTATTGATTGTTAAAAGCTTGCATATTCGCACAAGCGTGATGCGATTCATTGTTTTTGCTGTATATCCCTCATATATATATATATATATATATATATATATATATATATATATATATATATATATATATATATATATATATATATATATATATATATATATATATATATATATATATATATATATATATATATATATATATATATATATATATATATATATATATATATATATATATATATATAAAATGAAAACTGTTCAAACAGTACATTTTGTCTAGCTGCTATGGTGATAGACTTTGCATTCGGTTGCTTTGTGACATTAATTATTCAGTGATTAGGAGGGCCGTTTACTTCAGGTATCCAATAGTACAATCATACGTACATATCACCCACCCATAAACTGATTTTGATTTTTATACATTTACCGTTTATATATCTCACACTTGGATGGTTGAAAATACTCAGATATAGAGGTTCCTTAAGAAGTGAAGTATAGGAACAAAATTTCAGACATAAGGTGTATCATTGTCGATCGTGGGAACAACGTCCATAAGGAGTGGGCATTCTGATTGTTTTACCTCAAGGGGTGTTCTACTTGATAGTGGTATTAATATATCCGCCAATTAAAATGCTGTTATTTTCGTGATAAGATCATATCATTTCTCAGTCCATGTACACTTCTGGACTCGACCACTGTGTTATTGGGTCGTGAGCGTCCTAGCACTTTCCAAGTTCGGTGATTGATGCATCTATAGCACGCGGCCGTCATTGTGCGTGCGTGGTCCTGCGGAGAGCGGATCGGAGGGTGGTCTCGTGGGATACGGTTCGCGTGCCCTATCAAAACTAATGTATATTGCATGTCACTAAAACAATTGAGATACACCACTCTCGATTGAGGCATGGTGGGTATCGATTGCTAATATACCTTTCCATAGACTTGTCATTAACAGCTCTGGTAGTAATGAAGAAGAGATCCCATGGACATTTGGTTGGACGGTCTACTTATGCGAGTTACCGATTTTAAAAAAAAACGGCGGTAACAGGATTGCATTCATTCCTCATTAGCTTCGATAAATCAAACCTAATGCTAAAAGACATACCTACATTTAGAATTCGTTTGTATCGAGTATTTGGTTTATCGACTGCCATGCATATGGAAATGTACAGCACGCACCAAATAGAAAACAATTGCGTCACTTTCATGTTGCACCAGACTGATTGCTCTGTTTTTAATAAATTAGCTCCTTAAACGGGATACACTACGTTAAACGAATTATTACAGGACACACCACCATGTAACGCTTCATGAAGTTGCTCGAATCAGGTTAAAGGCATGTACGAAAGTTGCCAATGACTTACGGTTAGTTAGGATTTTACACTGGTAATCAGATTTCTTTATATATCAGTATAAACTAGCTAATCACGATTTGGTAGAAAAAGTGGCAGTAAATGAACTTGAAACTGTATCCCACCACTCGGTTATCCTGCCAACCCAATTAAGTAATTACTTCAACGCACATCGCTGGGCCCATGGTGGGTGGTAGTTTAACAAGACAGCCCAAGACATAAGACATGGTTTACCCAGGAGAACAGTGGCACTGCTGTAGAGGTATATTGGTAGTGACAAGCAGGACGACAATCAGGGTCATCCCTAGACAGTGTCTGTCAGAAAGCTTCGAGTCATGTTGTAGTCCAGATAGGACCATGTCGTGAGGGAGTACGCTTTGAAATTTACATGTCAAGAGACATTATTGTCATGCCGATCTGGTACTGTCAATTACAGTCTTGACACGCTCAATTAGCTGGTTTCTACTAAACGTTTCTGCAAAAGGAATCAAGCTTATCTTGACCATCATTATTCGTTTCCTTCACAATAACCATCCGGCTAGTCTTCATTTACAGTTTAGGCTTATTGTGACAAAAATGTGACGTCGAGCGAAGTTCCTATCTTTTTGTCTATTCTCTTAGGGGCGGAGATTTGATAGTCTAGGGGAGGGGCTATACTTTTTTGACCTGGTCAGATTTTTTTCCTCTTCTCCTCTCAATTTTCCGGGCAAAATATTATTCTTGATTTTCAAGGCCAGAATTTGTTCTTATAAGGGAGAGCACCCCTTCCCCCTCCCTCCCAGAATATCAAAGGGTCATGAAATATTTCGGATGAGGCTCCTGTTATATAACTATCTTCAATAAACATTTATAATGCAATCATATTTAGGAGCTTTGTCATTCTACCACGATCGCGCTATTAATTGTTATTTTCTAAATAGCATTATATGTATATCACAGGGAGGGTCTGGTACACAAGTAGCTTTTGGCGAAACGTTCCTTATGATAGATTCGTTAAGTTTATAATGTATGTGATTATGGGGATAGCGAGTTCATTAAGTACTGACTTGTGACATGAAACACTAATGTATGTAGTTTTAAAACGGTAAAACGTTAAAATGAATCATTTCACATATTAAAAGGTTATTTGATTCATACGGTAGCCCATTAACATGGTCCCGTTTCCAACGAATTTATCTTGAAATATTGAAAGGGTTTGATACTTTATACATAATTTCTTAAGATTGATGATAACTCATGTTTTACCTGTCATTTGAGACATCCGTATCCTTTTTCATATTGTGAACGTTCTCCAGCAATATTAACCCTTCCAATGCTAAGGCTACTTTCATCCAAAGCACAAAGATGCAAATATTTTTGAAAACCATCTACATGTAAACCCTGTCATGTTGGTATTCATTAGATAGCTCTCATTGAGTACTTTCGGATGAGTACCCATTTGCCAGGGTTTCAGTCATTTCTTTTTAGCTTTTTGCATCATTTTGTATTGGCAAAATTAGCCACAAGCAGCATATGGGTTAAAGGCACCACTTTGATATTCAAGATGCTTTGAAACCCATTCAGTAATTTAAAGATGAAGAATGTATTCAAAAATGCCATACATCTTTATACAAAATCCGCTCCTTGTTTGCGTTATTGAGCTTGATTGCATTCATTTTGAGATGAATTTAATTTTCAAACATGAACGATGGAATGTTTGCTTTTTGTTTACTATAATAACAAGGCAGCACTTTTGGACACTACAGTCATTTGTGTGATTCATGTGTTGCAACCTCCCTTAAAATGTATTATTCCTTTAAGGCTTAACCATGTAATATACCTCATGCATATGAATAACTATCTTTGGAACTTTTCATGTTTTGACACACATATGATATATTTTTCTTCGAAATCTTGATATTCTAATCAAAACACGAAATAGCTAACTAGCATAAGTCTGACTCGTTTTTCACGCACATCTAAGGGCTTAAATTCTCCTTGAAACTCTTAGAAGCAACTTGTCTCACAAAAAGCATAGTATCATATTTTTACATACACCCTAATTGGAACATCCATATGCAAATCCTCTCTCAAAAAAACAAACTTCCAGTGGTGCGATTTATATTTTGATTAACACATCAACTTACTTCCCATCTTGAAAGCTTCGAATGCAAATTGCCCCACAAAATAGCAAACTATTGGCAGCGTGATTCGTAGATTGTCACACTTAAGGATTTACTTTTTCCTTGGAAGATCCATATGCAAATCGCGGTGCAAAACGAGCATGCAATGCATTTCTGCCCACGTGTCTGTATGCGCAACGTTCATGATATGTTCAGGTGGAGATTAGCAGTCCTTAAATCAGCGAAAGCTACAGTAAAAGAGACGCTTTGTCCTAGATGAGAAGTGTATCCGGCTGAGGAGGGGATAGCGCTGTCTATTTAAATCTGCACGTTATCTGTTAAAGCGAGAGGCAATTAGCGGCGTGGAATGCTCAATAAGTGTGCTTCCGGAGGAACACCGCAGCTGCTAATTAAAAAAACACAACGACTTATACACATTAGCACTGTATGCCTGGAAATGGTGCTTGCTTCTTAGAGGATTGGTTTGTTTTCACTATGAGACGGAATTCTTAAAGATGATTCGAAACACAGCGACGTCTACACATTAGCACTGTATGCCTGGAAATGGTGCTTGCTTCTTACGGAATTGACGTTTAGACGGAATTCTTGAAGATGATTCGAAACCCAGCGACTTATACATTGTACATGTACACACTAGCACTGTATGTCTGGAAATGGTCTTTCCTTCTTACAGTTTTGATGCGTTATCGCTATGAGCCGTAATTCTTAAAGATGATTCCATACCTGCTGCTA
>OZ012686.1:37798935-37826435 GCA_963942565.1 Maea johnstoni | reverse complement strand
ACCTTAAGAAGTTTTTTCTAGTCTTTCCGGTGTTTTTTCTAGTGAGCAAAAGGATAACTTTATACTGCTAGCCCTGAGGCCTAGTACTAAGTAGCAGCACACAGTCAGACTAACTTTTACTTGATTAATTCGAAAGTCCGAGCGGCCTTTAAGGCTTTCTTTAATCAGTCACAAACCGTTTGGAGTCTATCCATTTTTCCTTGGTACACAGCGTTAATGTCAGGAACCCTAGCCTATATCCTGAGTCACTACTTCCTTATTATGCTTTTGCTTGGGTGACATTTCTCACTTTATAATTTGCGTTACGATTATATTTTATTTGTTTGTATTATTTCGACCTTATATATTTTGCTGTATCACGTATGATTTGGTGCAATACCCAAGCGCCGTCAATAAACATACAATACTGCATATGAGTGATACTGGTAATACCGGTATTTTGCAGATAGATCATTAATTATTGCTGTTGTTGTATATGATTGTTTGTTATAGTATGTTGCTGTTTGTTATTCGTGTTTGTGTTGTTGTTGGAGTTGCTGTCGCAATGTTATTGGCTCGTATATGATACATCCGTGTGTTATTGTCTGTTGTTTTTATCATTGGTGTCGTTTTGTTCTTTGTGTTGTCTCTGTTTTTGGCTTGTATCTTTGGTTGCCATTATTTATGTTATTATTATTGACGTCATCTTCTTCTTTGCTAGATTGTTTATTATTTATCTACATTTAGCATAAATTTAATTTTCACTTTTTTTCTTTTATTTGTTTAGCGGGGTGTAGCGGGGTATATTGTTGTTGCTATTGTTGTTGTTTTGTGTTTGGTATTATTTCCTTCGTAATCGGTTCGTATCTTTCTTTGTTAGTATTGCCGTATATATTACCATTGATTTTTGCTTTTTTTATTTATTTGTTTTTTTTTTAGCTATTTGCTTTTAGCTTTTCCGCTGTGTTCGTTTGGTATGAGTGTGGCGGGGTCTGGGGTAGGGCAAACAGTCCATCAGGCACGTGGGAGGTGCGAACCCGGTTCCAGCGGACTGGCTGCAGGTGGACCACTACATCGCACAGGGGTGAAGACTCAAAACACATAGCGAGCAAGTGGATGATTAACAGCCTTGTTAAAGTGTGCTTAGTGGAAAGGCAATCACCCAGTGGAGACGCTGCGGTTTTCCTAATTGCCAGGCAAGCTGATGGTCGGCTCATACTAATCGAATCACCTCCCCCCTGATATTCTAAAGAACAGGGTTAGCGGCGGGCAGGCCCGGGCGAGTGGCCTCCTGCACCGACCTTCCACGTGCTACCAAGCTAGGCTCTGCGCATCATAATTGGACATAATCATCGTCAATGTTCAGGACTGGGTCATGAGTAGATTGGATTAAGGTACTGTGGAGGTGCGTTACTTAGGTCTAATGAAATTCTAATTCTTGATCCGGATGCTGCAGGATTCCCCTCTTCACACCTATTACCATTTCAATTTTTTTGATGACCGCTTGTTAATTTCATAAATGCATGTAAGTTGTCCAGGGCCAGACCATGCAATCTCTCTGGACATCCCAGTCCCAGGTTCATTACCTATAGACCGCCACATTAGCACTGATTACTTAAGGCTATATACGCTAACAAAGAAATTGCTTTCCGTTGAATAAGGTCTTAAAACGTGGTGGTGTAATTTTACTCCAATTGCAAGCAGAAAAAAACTGCCACTTCCTCAGACGTACATTACTCTCGGATGTCAGTTTCAGACTTCACGTTGCACTCACGGACATTCTTTGCATTGTTGATCATCGAAGGAAAAGTCTCATGACTCACAACTTTCTTAAACTTTTGGGATAGACCATTTTTTTAGAATAACTATTCGTTTATTTTCATATAACGTAAAAGTAATAACATGTAATACAAATATTACATAATAAATTATCTAAATAGATCACTCCTATGTTACATCCCTTCCCATATGGCTAGTCATTTACTCATTATTTCTTGTTGGGAATTGTTGCCTCCCTTAACGCAACTACTTTTTGTAAACACATACTGGGTGCTTGTTGCGAATTTCGGATTGTTAATCCTTGAAAACCCCTTTGTTTAACCTTCATTTTTGTGCCATATTGAGACAAAATTGTTATCAAACAATTGATGATGATGGATAAAAGCATAACTTACTAATAATTCCTCAGCAAGATTTAAACCATGGCTGTGGCGAGAGACAATCAGCAACCAGTTGCAATACCTTGAACCGCTCGGCTGTCGGGGCTGGTCTAAGGAAACTCAATTAAGACATATAAAAGTGTCCAGTTGCTTTGGGTTAGTTGGTGACTTTCTTCGTTTACTCTAATTATACCTGCTATTAAGCTGCAACAAAGTACCGGGGTAACCCAGTTTGACAAAGACATCTAGGGTGTATGCATATTCCCCTTTTATGAAGCACGCGTGGAGTAGATTTGTCACCCCTGCACTGCAGGGTAGTTAAAATGTGGGAAGACCTGATAGCCAGCTGATGCCCGGGCGCCCTTTGTCTCTCAACCTTCCTGCCATTTATCACAACAAAGCTCAGTTGGCGTTTTTACCGTTACTACAAGTACCGCTATTTTTCAAAGAGGCCTTTTTAGAACCGCCAACGAAGAAAAATTGTCCATTAAATAAAATGGCAGTACGCGCCATAAAGATGGTAGCGAGGTGCACCGCCTTGACTTGGTCACCCAGGTTAAGAGGATTAGGTAGTCAGTGATATATGGGAGTGAAAATCGGCTTAAGGGGTCCTCCGGTATAGACGATCAGATAGCACTGCCCATGAGAAGCAATTTGATTATTAAAGAATATGAATAGGAGTGAAGGTATGTCTGAGATAAGAAGTCATTGTATTTGTATCTGTATGTTTATTGACTGTTGTATATACAACAAGATCATACATTATACAAATATATGAGGAACAAATATGAATAAATCAAGATACAAAAAAGGGAAATCAAGAAAAGGAAATAATGGGCTAAATTTTGTCACAAACAGGTGGACATATGCCCTGTAAGGTATTAGATTTGTTAGTACAAATATATTAGTATTATACTTAGGTTACACCTCTCTCAGGCTTTCTATCCACCACAAAGTGGGAAAGAGTGTGATTTCTTGTGAGAGGTGCTAGCCTATTCCATTTCGTCCTCTGATAAATATATTGTACTTTTGATACACATATTCCCTAGTATGCATAGTACTTCATAATTCACTTCCATTTGGTCATTAACCGAGGGTGTAAATGGAATAGGCAAGATGTAACAATACAGGGCAACAATTGGATTTTGACAATTATATATATATATATATATATATATATATATATATATATATATATATATATATATATATATATATATATATATATATATATATACATATATATATAAATATATACATATATATGTGTGTGTGTGTGTGTGTAACTTATGTTACCCAGGTCACCTTTTGCGAGACTGAGTGAGTATGTGTGCTGCCCTCCCTATCCCATAGAATTATGTTACTTATTATAATTTCATTGTCTGTACTTATATTATCTATGAAAGTCCTTTTCTTTTTCAACATTATCTTCTGTTCCCGAAGATTGATTTATTTATTTATGTCTGTGTTATAATTTATTCATTCTCATATATTTGTGTAATGAATGATTTTGTAGCTTTATACAACAGTCAATAAACATACAAATACAAAATATACTGCAAGGAACCTCTGTGATTTTAATAAAGAGGGTAATAAGAGGTGACGGGAATCTAACCTATAGACCAAATAAACTTAGAGACCGGATGACACTCTTTCCTCGCATTACTGACTTTGTGTAGAACTTTAGAAGGATCTTGGTGCAACCTACTTTAGGGCTGTGTTTATAGATCTTAGTCGCGCATTCGACAAGGTCTCTCATCCACACCTTTTATATAAATTAAAAACTTTTGGTATTGGTGGTTACTTTTAAAGTGGTTAAGTAGCTATTTATGTGAAAGGTCTCAGAGAGTGGTCATAAATGGTCAGTGTTCATCAGTCAAGCAAATTACAGCTGGAGTTCCTCAAGGCTCAGTTCTTGGCCCCTTGTTGTTCTTACTGTACATTAATGATATAGCTGCCACTTACAATATAATGTTTCCCTTTATGCTGATGACACTTCAGTTTATGATGAGGTAGATGATTGTGATGCTTGTGCAGAACGACTAAATGAAGATCTCGAAACTATAAACTCTTGGGCTAAAAGGTGGGCTGTTACTATAAACCCCACAAAAACTAAATCTGTCACATTTTCAAGAAAACAAAGCAATACTAGACATCCCCCTTTAATATTAGATGGTATTGTTGTACAGCAGGTCAGGACCCACAAGCACCTTGGTCTACTCTTGAGTGAAAACCTAAACTGGTCTCATCATATTGATATGTTGTTAGTCAAGGCGACTAAGAAACTGAATATGCTGAAAGGGTTAAAATACAAATTAGACAGACGTACCCTTGAAATTTTGTATCTGGCACATGTAAGACCTATTCTTCAGTACTGTGATGTTATATTTGACAACTGCTCTATACTCTCGTCAGAAAAGTTAGAATCACTACAAAGGGATGCTGCTCGAATAGTTACTGGATGTAAAAAAGGCACTTCTCATAATAAACTAGACCTTGAAGTGCCCTGGGTATCACTTGAAACAAGACGCAGTCATCATAGATTGAGTCTGTACTACAGAATTGTGAATGATAAAAAAAACAATATCTCAGATCCCTATTGACAAAGCTGAACTCAGAACAACATCCATATCAGTCTAGGCAATCCCAAAATGTTGTACCTTACACCGAAAATTGTAATTATTTCTCTAAATCCTTTTTCCCTGCAGCACTAAAAGCTTGGAATAATCTTCCAATATCTGTGTGATCTATTCCCACACTGAACAGTTTCAAGAGCAATCTGATTAAAACTGTGGTTAAAAAAGTGCCAACATTTTACTATTGTGGTGGAAGAAGGTTATCTGTAATACACACCCAATTACGGGTTGGTTTTAGTAACTTAAACTACCATTTGCATCAGAGGAATCTTTGTGAGAATCCTGCATGTTCATGTGGTCACTCTGTGGAAGACCCAGATCATTACTTCCTTCTTTGTAACCAGTATAGGCCAATAAGAGTTAAGATGATAAATGCAATTTTAGAAATGTTAGTGGGTTCAGGAATAAAAATCTCACTTGAGCTCTTATTAAAAGGACATCAACAATTATCAGAAGAAGAAAACACCAAAGTATTCAGAGAAGTCCAACTGTTTATATCTGACTCAAACAGGTTCTCTTAGCGGCGTTTATCCTGTAATTGCCTTTTTTCTGTTATTCACTCACTGTCACTTTTGACCATTGCAAATATTTCCATGTTACTTTAATGTTAATGTTTGATTTGTCTTATTTTGTCTTTTTTATTGTGTTTTCTTTGTACCTCCTAGATTAGCATTTTATTTGCTATTTTATATAAAGGTTTATATAAAAAACGGCTTTCGAGGGCTCTGGTGACTAGAAACGTAGATTCCAACAAAGCTAAACGGTAGCCTGCCATAGCATGGCTTAAACAGCTAAAACATGATATGTAGTACTGTCGTAAAAAAAAGGATTTTGGAAGAGAGTTGATCTTAAAAACAGAGCAGCTAAAAACTAAAGTCATGCGAGATATTGAAATCACGCATTGACATTATGTATGAAATAATATGCCCGGTCTACTCCCAGCTCATGTCGCAGTAGGGGAACTGTATTACGGTACCATGTCACGTGCTTCCATCTTCTCCCGCCGTTTCGGATTAGGCAGTCACAGTGAGTGCTGATGCTAGCATTACTGCTGAATTGGCCACTACATTGCTTTCACTCACAACCCTTATTCCTCATATTTCAATAAACTATTATAACTTCATCCATGCAGTTATACATGGATCCGTGCGCCGGCATCCTTATGTTGGCACACGGATCTGACCCTCTACCATATTTGTCTAACCTTAGTTCTCTGTTGCGCAGTAGCGCCACCATCTTTAAGCTACTTTCAACTCCTTTCATCCCCATTCCTATCTCCTTGCAGCAAATTTTCTCTGGTTTGTCTATGGTGGTTATAATTCCCAAAGGATCATACTCATCCTTTTTCATTTACGCGTTTGTTTTTGTTTTTTTTGTATTTTTTTCATTTACCGCAAGGATATGTGAGGATTTGTGGACACAAATAAAATACGATTACTTCAAAATAATAACAATCAATTCTCCGCTATTTCCAAAAGTGATGCATCTGGGATGAAGAACTTAAAACTGAACCACTCCGTGTGATATTAATCCATTTGATATTGACGACTGTTGTATCGAGATATCACTGTGAAGTATTGTGATAGAAAATGAACAATTTCCTAAGCAATTTATTGCAAAAAATGTTTGCTCGCGCTAGAAAAAACGTAGAGAGGTATGGAAACATCCTTTCAAACCAGTTATATCTATTGTTATTTTGAATTCAATTATATGATTTAGAAAATAATAATAGATCAGTCAAATCTGCCTTGGTTATCTAAAAAAAATACTTGATTCCATTGTTGACCACATGGGTAGGATTGAACAACCCGAACCTATAATGCGCTTACATGAATATCTCCCAATATCTCAATCGGGAAACATGGCGTGTTAAAAACAGATTTCATTGATAAAGGCATTTCTACTAAACATGCATTTCATAAACCAGATTTAGAATTCAAAGAGCAATCCGTTGAAATACCAACACGTCCTTCTGTTTACAGATCCTTCCAAAATAAACCTGTATGATGTTTTATTCATATTCCTATGACGTCACAGAAAAATGCGCACACTACAGAGAAATAGTAGCAGGTAGGTGTGAGTATCCCTGAGTATGCGTTTAGTGGCTGTACTAATTACTCACAAAAGGATGCACTGTAAACATGTTTTGATATCAACAGAGCCTTCTTTCGAGAAGCCAATAGTCTTCTAAGAAATTGAATATCTTCCATGTATGCATTGTATACATTTCTTTGTATCGGTCTCTACGCACCTCTTTCTTGCCCGTAATGAAACCATCTTGTCTTCCTTTGTAAATGACCAGTTTTGTAAGAATCATAATCATATTCATAATGAAATACTGTTTATAATGACATTTTGAATCATTATCATATTTATAATGAAATATTGTTTATAGTCTGACTTTTTGATTTTCTCAAAGTCTGCCATTTTTTTATCAATAAGTCATCATATCTGAATATCCACTTACGTCCAAAATGGTTCCCTGAAATCGCACAATCTATAACATCATACTGCTTAGTGTGTTTAATATATTGGCAATAGATTTATCGACATTTAGGAGTTTCATCTCATACAGCTGATATTTTGTATGCACACGATTAAAAATAATCTTGGCATCTTCTGAGTAGATAAAAAAAAGCATTGATAATGGTATTGGCATGGATCTCTTCATTTCAGATTCCCATTCCACTTTAAACTCATATATACTCCTTTCATTCATTTGGTCAAACTAAGCCATAGTATATTCTATATTGCACCCCTTGCCTCCACATTCTATTTTTTCAAGTACTAGAGGATATATTCGACCTATGAATAATTTATACCAATGTATATTAGTATACGAATCTCGTTAGATTTACAACTCTCTTTTTGATAAATTCATATTTTAAGTGAAATTTCATCAGCATTTTATGTAGAATATTCAATTCACCATAAAGGCATTTAAAATATACCCGTTAAATATTGCGACCAGGTTATATCATGGAACTTTTGTAACCCATGCATGATGACATCCTTCCAAAATATCCTCACACTTCACATATGTTTTGTTAATAAAAAATGTCACCATTAAGAAATGTGTTATTGATTTCAAAATGACTTTCATTCAATAACATATCACCCTACCTAAGGAATTATTCATTTGCCAGTACTCCAGGAATCCGGAGATGTATCTCTCCCAATCAGTTGCTTATCTATGACCTTTTTGCGTTGCAAATAACATTGTGTAATTTATGGTTCTATGTTTAGTTGTTCTTCGTGTTTTAGTGTTTCTGTCTATTCTTCACTCAATATATCATGTGACGGTCGCGATTCTGCGGCACAGGGGTCAGTAACGTGCCAACAGTATGAAAAGTTGAGCATGCTGAAAACCCCAAACGAAATAAAACACACTTCGCCTGTCAAACCTTGAACACGTGGAGGTCGACATTTCATCCTGACCTTCCCTTTTCACCAATACAATGTACACTTCCTCACATTTCCTATTAATACCCCCTCTATCAAGAGAAAGTGTCTACACCTATGGGATGTCTGCTATTTGAATGTAGTTTTTAGCCATGTTTAACATTGCCCCAGTGGCAAAATGACACCTCACAGTCTCAAAAGAGTGTAAAGTAGTGTTTTTTGTACAAAGTGGTTTGACACATTGGAGCATCATTTATCTAATTTCTCCAGAGGCCGTTGTATTCCGCACATTTGTTTTCGGTTATAGCTATATAATTCGCAAGTGAAGAAGTGGGTGATTACTATGCTCACATTTTCTCACATTATTTCATATTACCGTTGTTTACATGAGACACTGGTCAAGTGTGTTTTTCACTTTGAAATAGCACTAGTTATTAATTTTCAACGTTTTCAACAGGATACTTATTTCAACAATACAACCCCGTTTAATGTGGTAACAGGTCGGCAGTAAGCCAGTTGCGTAAAAATCCCTTAAATCTCGTGTTTAACACTAAAGAAATGGAAAAAGAAAATTCATTCCCGAAAGTCACTCATAAGAAAAACCAAAGCCATATGTTTTGTATGTATGTAATTCTGTATCTTTATTGACCATTAAGTACTTATCAAACACACACTATAGGCTCAACCAAGGCGTCTTGAAATAGAAAATAATAAACATAATGACAAGAAAACAAGGGATTCGAAAGACATCATTATTCGGGCTCATTTCCTTTAACATGTACGTGTATACGAGGTCGTAGTCCAACTTAAGAATCAAACCTTATACTTATATTTAAAGATGGGTGTTCTGTATATGTTGTTTAAATAATTTCTAATTGATTATATATATATATATATATATATATATATATATATATATATATATATATATATATATATATATATATATATATATATATATATATATATATATATTTATATATATATATATTTATATATACATATATATTTATATATATATATATATATATATATATATATATTTATATATATATATATATATATATATATATATATATATATATATATATATATATATATATATATATATATATATATATATATATATATATATATATATATATTGGTATCCATTTGAATCACTGCCTTATCTGCAATATAACGCTCCAATGGTGCAAGAAATGGCTGATTTAGCTAATATCCGAAGCAGTGATTCACTTGGTGGACTGCCATATGTGTACCACATGTGAAACTGCTATATATAACGTCAATGACATCTTTCTTATATGCTTAAGGGGCGGTCAAATTCTGGGATTTTGGCAACGGTAAGACACAGCAAGCAGTCAGTTTGCAATACATTAGCGCGCTCGGCCATTGAGGCAGACATGTTGATTCTGAAAGTGGTACGACCATTTCTTATGTAGAATCATTGATCAGAGATGATTGGTCCACTGGCCATACAGGTTGAGTGATTTATCACCTAATCAAAAAAGGCGAAAGCATCTAATGTTACCGTATTCAATGTCGCTATCGCATGCGAACAATGGCAAAACGTAATGGTAACAATTGTCAATGCTAGCACTTTATTCATTGCATGTTGGCACGCAATACAATAAATGTGATGCCAATTGATACAGAGGGTAGAGCTTTAATGCCTTTGTACCCTAAATGGGCTTGAATTAAATGATATCTGATAGTAATGTGTAGTGAACCCGCAGACACTCCCATTGATTGAGTGTCATTAACGAGGTTTTTATATGTTATCTGATAATTAAGTTAAATGGACCCAAACACACAACACATTAGATTCATAACGTGTTTTCGGTACTACTTATGGTGTGCAAGTATTGCTGTAAGGAAATCCTAGATTTGAATGCAAGTCAAAAGGTGATTGAGTAATTGCTCCTGAATGTGTGGTCAATTGTGATAGCAGGAAACATTAGAAATGCCCAGAATCAAAGAAAAGGCCGCTCTATATAAATGATCAATAACTTGAAATGGCAATAAATCCTAAAGGAGCATAGCAAATGAGATTAATGTTTAGGAGGCTGTACACATACTGTGATGGTACCTACTACCAGATCATTGATATGGCTGTGTCATATAGTTATCATATCTATAACATGTTGTTTTAATTTCTATAATCTTTTTGTTTTATTCATTTCCAACATGCAATATTTTACATACGATACGGCTTTAAATATGTAACAGGAACAATATTTATTGAGCATATATCAATTTTGGTTTATAGCATTTGAAGAAGGATATTTAAGATTTAAGAAAAGCAAATGATACTAACAATGTCTTTGTCTACTCCAGTATTTGCCATACCAAGCAACATGTCTATACCAATTACTTGACCAATATTAAGCCCTGTTTCTCTCAGAAATGAATCAATCTGCGCCCAGAAAAGTTCAACGTGATGGCACTTAAAAAGAGTTATATTTCGGCACTCCATTTGACCAGTAGAACAGTTTTATAATACAATCCTATTCTTTTAGTAAATGCTAGGAAGGGTATGGAATATCTGTAATATGTCAGTCCACTACCAGTCTCTCTATCTGCTGATTATCATTTCTACATTTTTTTCTTTAATGTTATATCTAGTTTTCCACTATCTCGATTTACTAGTATGATAACAGTCAATGAACATACATTGTGGTGGTGTCTAAGCTTCCAAGACAAGAAAAGTGTTCTCTGTATACCCCACTTTCCTCCCTGCAATTGTTTATCTTGCAAAGCACTATATTTTCTATATTGGGTGATGTATTACAAGGTGGAAAAATATTACCCAGAGTTGCAAATAGGCATGAATTATGAAATACCCTTACGTTAGCCTCACTATAGTCTTCTTTTAATGTATGAACATAGTGCGCGACAAGTAAAGTAAATAGTAATGACGAGAGGTGGAAGGGTGTCGAGCCATTTATCTATCAGTGGAAATTTACAGCAGCATATGAAAATTAACATGCAATGATCTACATTTTACCAGGAAAAATACCTCTTGCGTCCACTAGTTGCAGATTCACTCAGAACATATGAAAGAATATATTAGCCCAGACTTAGCCGGTACATAATATGGTGAGGAATTGTGATGATTAAAGTCAGAGGAGCAGTTTGATAAAAGTATAAGTGTGGAAAGCTAAAATGACATGTTTGAATATCATTAGAAAACGGATTGTTAACCCTAATTTTCATTAAAAATAATTCTGAATATTGCTCAGTTATGGGGACACGTCTATTTGATTTTCTGTTTCTCTTCTTATTTTCTTTTTGTTTTTGTGACCCGACCTACAGGGATTTTTCGAAAGACCCCACTAACAATGGTCTCATTTTTCTAAATAGCCCCATATACATCTTTCTTTAAATAGTACACTGCTTGCTCTCACTTCTGATCAAGGTAGTGGACACTGAGCATGTTTCTGAGGTTGGGGATTTGACAAGAATAGCCATCGAGAGCGTAACAGGCAACACTGATCGAGCTCTAGGGCTGTGTGGGGGACCCCATCCAAAAGGTCTCAGTCTGCAGCTTTGACTGTTGTACTCCTTATCTCTTGAATTTTCAATCAGAGTTGCCTGGTATGGACTCAAGAGAAAATATATAGTTCACAATTATTTTATTATTTTAAACACAGAGGTGGGCCACCATGAATCTATGTTGTCATCATCAGATGCAAGGTGACCTCCCCCCTCCCCCCCCCCCCCCCCAAAAAAAAAAGAAAACACTTTATTTTCTTACAAACCCCGTCGTCGTCGTCCTCCTCCTCCTCCTCCTACTACTACTTTTATTACTACTACTGCTGCTTCTACTGCTGCTGCTGCTACTACTACTACTACTACTACTACTACTACTACTACTACTACTACTACTATGATACAATTATGATGGTGTCCTGTAAGTCTGATGTATGGGGTTAACACGTATCGACGTTGATATTATCCGTGTGTTTACCACTCTCGCTCTTTGCCTGTACATCGCGTCTTCCTTCTCTGATCTATGATACTCCGAGGAATACCTCTATGAAAAATTAAACATGGCTTTCGAGATCGCCCAGCAGGTAATTTAGTGGTCCATATCCTATCATGCATATAAAACTACATGAACAGTGCATCTATGGCCTTGCATTCCGCGCGAGACGTTCTTGATAGAAACCGAGTGCAACAGTTTGGTTGGTGGTCAGAATATTTATTCCGCTTCACCAAGTACGACATTTTTTGCACGTATTGGGTTTCTGACTTCAAAGTATATTGTTTGAATTCACTAGGAATCACTACATATGGAATGTAAGTAGTGAACATATTAACACGGTACGATAATATCCTGATTTCATTCATAGAATATGCGATTGCATCGGTGTTGGTAACCGATTTGTAATTGAACACAATTATGAGTATTTTCATAATCTAAAGATAGATAACGAATCAAGTTCGTGCACTTCTGACAAATTTTGCTTTGATTTAGCTAGCAGCCATAAGGAACTAACAAATGCATGCGTATAAAGCATACAGGTATGTCAATGACAATTAGCATAACAATGCCATGTTTAAAAAATGTATACCCTGATCGCTCTCCACCAAAAACACACCATTTTAAATGACACCGCTTTACTTCTAAGTTGCATGCATGTATATACCTTTATTGGCTGTAGATGCACTAAAGAAAATTGTAGAAAATACAGAAAACTTGAACAAAAGCTTCTCATGTACAAAACCAATTGCCTATATAATTCAATTTTACCTGTTGTGTGAATTGAAATCATGCTCGTGTTAGAAAGTATCAAATATTTGATCAATTACTTCAAGGATTTTTGTAATACGGTTAGTTTTCCCAAGCATATAATGTATTAAAGCCTTTTTGGCTAGAAGGCTAACATTACGTGAGAAATATATTTTCGCAGTATATACATCACATGGTGATATCTTCCTATGCACCAAAGGCAGCTCCGTGCCATTGCGTATCTGCACCACTATCACATGGTAGACGTCTATGATCTAATCATCGATTTTGCTTCATGTTGCCTTTTTTACGGAAAAAAACACGCTTAAATGGACTACAGTTGATCATGAAAGCGGTACATGATGAAACCTCACCACTTGGCCACGTCTAACATTATAGGTTGGCCCAGCTTGTCCGTTTTATCTCTTTCACTCTTGTAGTGGTCCAAACGCAGTAGGGACAATTAGCTGTACAAGAGTAGATGTATATGATATCATCATTCTCCACCCATAGATCCAGATACGCATAGTATCTCTGCCACTACACCGGTTCTATTTCGCGGAATATTTTGATGAGTGACGTCATTAAATGTATCCCATTGGTCAAAAGGTGTGATGCACGTGGTCCTATTTACAATCAACACTGGCGTAGCACTAACCTCTTTCTCTTAGTGCACGAGTACTGGCCGGCCGACTGACTGATTGTCCAATTCAGGACTTTTCATCGCATTTTCTCATGAGCTATCGCAAATAGTACTAAGGCATTACACCCGAAATGTCATAGATATCGTAGTTTGCGCAATTAAAAATATCTGAATGGCGAACAATGCACGGAAGCTTCATATTTGGTATAATTTTTCAAATAATACAATGAAACAGAACGGAACTTCAAAAACATGTAGAGTGATCGTGTGATCAGTAGCAGAGATACTAGTCGTGTAGCAATCCACCGGAAGACGGTATCGCCGCCTTGGCAGAGTGTATTATTATATGCCTACTGCTCATTCTCTGCAGTGATTGGTCAGATCATGGTCACATGACCACCTTACAAAATTGATATTGGGGTGCAATATTGCTTTCCAACACTCAGACTCAGAGCTGTCAGGTTCATGTGCTCAACTCTCAACTTGAACTTTGAAAAGGAATCCAACAGAAGTGAATTTGGGCAAATAACTCATTAGAGTTTGGTCTTCTTGTAAAATCATGATAAGGAAGGGAATTAGAAAAGCACATTTTTTAAATAAAATAAATAAATCATTACATTTCTGAAACTAATGCATTCTTCTGGTATTAATAGTATTTTGATTGCGATATTACTGGATTAACACAATACTATATTACAGCTTACAAATTTACAATAACCCGATGTCTTGTGGTTAAACCTGGAAATGGAAAAACATATGAATACTATTTACATTTTCATAATATTTTAATTAGTAAATTATTTAATTTGAATGAGCAGTAGGCATATAATAAAACAAGTATGGCACTTTGGTTTCGTGCAATATTAATTTTTATTGCTCTGAAAAATGATATTGCACGAGGCGCAAGCGCCTCGTGCAATATCATTTTTCAGAGTGCAATAAAAATTGATATTGCACTCACTCAAGTGCCATATTTGTATAATATATGTCCGAATGAAATGCGTGATTATATCATTTTTAAAATTAAAGATTTTGTATGGTGTGCATAGCTGGGCGTTTTCTAAGATAGCGACATCGATTGCAAACATGAATAACTCTTTGTTGAAACAGTGCAAACGTTTTGTAAAATAACTAAAGACAGTAAAACTGAAAAAACAAGTAGTAACAAAACATATTCACCTTTTTAACTCTTTGAAATTTGAAGGATACCTATGGTCTTACATTTATGGATATATCTTGATAACAACGAAATATTTTGAGGTTATTTGACTGAAAGTACCTGCATTTGTTGGGGTTAACAGTCCATCTCAAAGTATCTTTCAAATATTGCCATATTTGACAAAGCATCTTATGTCATGTCACTCTATGTTTGCCCTTCATGGAAATTAATGAGTGAGAGGAGAAATGGCGTACCGAATTTCAATTTCAATAATAAATCATTAAATGACCTGAAGCTTCAAAAGGTTTCCAATAAGACATTATTTCCAGTTCCCTTGAAATCTGAAGGGTATATATGGTGTTACATGTATGGAGATATTTTAAAGATTATAAAGAAATATTTTGAGATTATTTGACTGAAAGTTGTTGTTCTTGTTGGGTTTAAGAATCCGTCTTAGAATATCTTTCAAATACTACAATACTACCATATTTATAAAAGTAGCTTCAATTGTGTCAGACTATGTTTGCCCTCCAGAAGCTAATGAAGAAGAAGAGATATGTCGTACCAAATTTCAATATCAATAACAAATGACTTGAAGCTTCAAAAGACTTCTAAGAAGGATAATTTCCAGTTCAAAGCCGCAAGGTGTTTTTTGGACTATATGATACCATTTCTTTACAACTTCAAAGCATAGTTGTCTCTGGCGAGCGACCATATTACCATATACAATTATCATTTCATATGCGTTTTGCTCTCTTGGTGAGAGCAGGGAACTCGTTTCGAGATAGATGCGGGACTGATTACAAACATATTATTGGAAAATGTAGCATGCGATGGCGCGTAGGCGTTAATATTAGATTCACACATAGGCATGCATATATTTGTTGTATGGATTTTTGAATATATGAATAAATGTTATATTAGCTATGTGGGACAAAGTAGCTCAGTAGGTTAGGTACCAAGCTAGTAATCAGTAGGTTGCTGGTTCAAATCCCGGCCGGGGCACTTTGGTCCGTCCTTGGGCAAGACAGTTTATTCCATATTGCCTCAGTCCACCAAGCTGTAACAAATGGGTACCTAGCATTAATAAGGTAGTGCTTAGACCTTGTGCGCTATATGCTGCCAGCTGCTCTGGAATATCCCTCAGGGTATTGAAATGGTCTCCGTGTGTACAGTGCCTACTAGGGCAGGAAGGTCGCGTGAACATTTCGGTGGATACAAGACTATAAACCGATTACCTTTACCTTTACCTTTAACTACAAGGGTCTAAGGTGTTCACACAGGTTGTTCGGTGTATTGCCCGGTTTTAAATCAGGCATGAGGCGTGAGAAATTGCCAGTGGCGATGAGTTAGGTGGCGGTATGGAACGGTATGGCATGTTAATTGACCATAATGATACAAACTATTATAGGTGTCTTACCCTGGGTACCCCCTTTCCTTTAATCGTTAACGACAGGAAAGAAGCGAACTTTAAGTATACCAGGGGATATGTATAGAGCATATTTATTGGAAATTACCACTTATCAATGATCTAAGCGTTAAATAGATATGCTACAGTGTCTATACTTACTTTAACTATACTATATTATTACTTGTGTTTTGAAATTCAAAAGGCTATAAAATTGAGTCATTGTTCTCATATTAAACGTGGTAAGGGCTTGTTATATATCAAAACTGTTTCTTCCAAGATTAAAACGACAGAAATTGACTGTGTTCTGCTATAGAGATACAATTTGTATACTGAATTAGGGGTTGGTTGATTAAGTTCAATGTGTCAATTGAATACAAATGTCGTGTTGATCAATCAGGCGCATTTCTGCGGATTTATTTCAGGGGAGATTATTGGAATAAGTGTCCTTAATAATGTAAGAAAATTGCTTTTGGTACATCTACTATTCCCTTAACAGGTAATGTTTCTGCAATAGGATCTCTAATGTTTGCTAAGCAGTTGAGGAGACGAATAAATACATACGTAATTGCCAAGGCTTACATTTTTCTAGTGTCCGGTTCATGGGTACCATTTTATAGGTTAATTCTTATTTGACATGAATATACTTGAATCACTATCCTCTTCTCACTTTTCAATCGCACTGCTCCCTACATGTGGACGGACACTTCCTCTGAAAGTATTTTCCAAAAGAAATGTTTGAGAATCATGTCAAGCATTGACATGACGCATGTGCCTTAAAGGGTCAAGTGTATATATTGAACCTAATTGGTCCCATTATTATCACTAGTCTGTAGATTTAGACTAATCTGTATTATTATACCTCACGTGAAGATTCTTGATTCTGATTGGTCAAGGGCCATGGATTAATCGTCATGATTTCCTCACTCCTTGGTGACAGGCTGTTGTCCTTAACAGCTCATGAATTAATTGAATAATCCACGGCAACAGCCGTGAATTAATGGAATAATCACCTCTACCGGTGAAACTAGGTCAATTAGCTCGATGCGCATGCGTGCATATTAAACGTCAGCCATCCCCGGCCATCGCCGACGTGAAATCCAGAAGGCTGACCGCCTCAACTTTAAAATCGTGCCTAGCAGGCACCAGGCAACGGATTTTTTTTATCAAATAATAAAAGAATTATACAAACAAATAAGGTATGGCACGAACGTGACTGGTTTTGGGGGATGTTTCAAGTTAAAGATATGAGCGCCAAGTTTTCTTGGCGCAGATGCTATTTTATAAATGCTCGGATCTCTAAGTTAGAGTCTAACTGTGATGAGGCCAATAGACAGCATATACAAAACAACGGCCGGTACCACAGTTAGAGTTGCTTGAATTAATAAAGACAGTAAAAGTACAAACAAACAAATAAGGTTCAGTGTCTTGCTAATAAATAAGCACCTAGATTGATTAAGAGGTGGTATCGATAAATGGAGTTTAAACGTTTTCTGATACAATTTTTATTTGAAAAAGGAAGCGAAACATCGATTAGACTCATTTGTTCATGTTTTCAGAAAATTTTCTGAGTCAAACTGAAGATTTTCTCCTGTTGTACTAGAGCAGGAACTAAACCCCCAAAAGGGCTCTAATGGGTGAGGCCTATGTAAATGTGGTCACCAAAATGAGCAAAAATGCCCTTTTTTGACACTGTTTCTAGAATTTTTTTATCCTTTTCTCCCATTTTTTTTTTGTAAAATTTCCTAAATCCATCGAAGACACTTAGTTGAAACATTAAATTGCAGCAGTTACTTAAAGATTTTAGCTGAAAAAGAGAAAATTTCGCTTTTTATTGTGATTTGCAGCTCTCAGATTTGCGTTCACTGGATATGACCCATATTTGACCTTGACTTTGAGGTCAAGGTCAAATATTGAAAATTGTTATGCATAATATGAAAGCATATTCCTTGACAAACTTTAGAAGGGGTCATACATCAAAATCGGCCCATGCACTTTTATTTTATCCCAAATTCAGCTACCCCTACCCTATTATTTGCTTAAATTCTGCTACATATCAGTTTTTGTAAGGTCTTTCATATATTGACCCACAGCACCATCCTGCCACCATTTGCGTCACCCTCAACATACTTTTTTTTCTTTAGACATGCATACCCTTCCAAAAAAATAGGTTTCGTTTTGTTGAAAGATCCACTCAGATTCACTCAAAATTTCATGCCCATTTTCCTAGTCATACGTTTTGGGGCTTCTGTTGCACTCTGATGCGTCAATGCAACAGTTGGACATCCCTGTTATTGTAATTTGTAAATTTTTTACAGAGGAGTATTTATCCAAAATTTCTTGTGTTTGTCATTTTTCCCCTTTTGGGTTTTGTATGTTGTTCGGTATAATAAAACAAGTATGACATCCCTGTTTGGTGTACAACAGGAATAACTCCCCCTCGAGAGGAGATCAACAATCCTCGCTCAGGGGAGTTATTCCTGTTGTACACCACACAGGGATGTCATATTTGTATATTAATCTGTAGGACGTGGTGAGTTATCGGGGGACACCACCAACTTACCCAAAGTAACTGGCATCAATTCACAAAATACATGTAGTTGAATATTTCCTATGTGGATTCTGGTTAATATTAGTACATCAAACATTTTTCAAAATATGTTCTGGAAATGTATCACCAACATAGTGACACGTTTTGACTACATAATCTGGCATTTTGACAGCAAGATCATGACGATGTGTGTTATTGGAGGAGATAGCAGCACGTAGACTACTACATGTTCCTACACAAGTTGCCCCTTAAGGCATTACTCATGTGGAGCACCTGCTGGTCTGGCTAGACCTGCAACAAGGTGCTATCTTCCTGCGTCCATTTCCCGTTTTCCACAGCGAGCCCGGGCTTCGCCTTGAAGGCCTCTCTTCAGTCCGGACGCCCTTTGGCTGACCGTCGAGTGATCTATTCGTTACCAGCTATCACGATGCCGCCTATGGCACCTGCAGCGCCTGTCAATCTCGTCCTGCCTCAAATAAAAAAGTCAAATGTCGAATCATCTTACCTGATTGATGGGGTTCTCGGCGCCTTTTCAATGAACTGTATTCAACAGGCGTCTTGACCCGGCCAGTACAATTGCTTTCCTAGCGCTGCTGCGGGACACCTCTTTGCTGCGGGACTGTACTTCCGGTGCGGGTCAATTCGCTTGAGCTGCCCGGGGAACACTTCGCGGTTCTCCTAATTATCGTCCCTATTGTCGTATTGTCTCCCAAAAAGCTGCCACCAACCGCACACTGCCTGAGGGTGTATCCCAGAGCTTGGGCAAGGTGCTCAGTACTAGGCGTTGCTGGATGTTGTTGAGGAGAGACTGCGGAGAACGAACACAGTGCCCTGCAATGGCTCTCTGTCTGGCTTAGCGTGGAAGCATGTATTATTCTGTGGCAGCGCTTTGTTTTGTCTGGTAGACAGCTCCACGGGTCAGCTCCAGCTCACAGCTACAAGAGTTAATTAGTAATGCCACATAGCGCCACTGGTCCCAGTTGGCGAAACGTGCTCGGCACTGCAAATCAAGGTTGCAGAGAAAAGCCCCAGGTAGGAGGCTACAACACTACAGAGGTACATACCAGATAAGGCAACACTGATGACATGACATTTGGCAAATGTAGTGTTTATACTCAGTATGTATTTTCTTGGCTAAATTATCGATCGGCCGAACCAATATTTCCAGCTGATGGTCACAGGACGTCGCAGAAATCTAATTACATAAAATATACGATAACTTAAGTGTTGAAGATTCTTCAACAGTCTTTTCTGGAATATAATGGTTTCTATGTAGCAGCTGTCTAAGAGTACATCGTGCACCTAAAATAGCATAGCTATGTAAACGAATAGTGTGCTAATGGTTCTTTCAAACAAACAACCTTGACTGTGACAACGTGTCGGTACCCCTTTATTGAAAAGTGTGTATCCTTTGTTCAGTTTGTAAACCGCTAACGTTACGTCTAGAAGGTTTTTCAGGAGTATTCCCAGAGTCTATGCTGTAGAAAAAGACGCTTACGACATCTCCAATTAGGCATATACAATATTAAAAGGCCTGTCAACAGAAATGAAACAGACATCATAGTTAAGCGAATCAATTTGCTGCTTACGAAAGCAAGTAGGTCGGTGAAATATGCTCACAAAGCTGTCTTAAAATTAGGACTTGTTCTCGAAACACTTCGTGTAAATAGCAGTAGATTCAAGAGCCTCGCATAGCTATCGTGAGGATAATGACTTTATAGGCGCTGTGTGCCAAAAGCACTCCATTTGTTTTTATGAGAATCATATAATCACGCTTGATCAAGTGGTATAAAATTCCTAAAAAAAAATTTCATGCTAAGAATGAATACTAGAAGAAGAATATCAGCCAGCCTCAGAAAATTGCACCAAAAATTTGAACAACCGTGAGAGACCACGTGGATTTCTTTTTGACGTTTGAACATTTCATTTCGAACATTTCGAACCTTTCGAACGTTAAAATCGTGTAATATTCTCATGAACCTTTTGCTGCATCTTTTCTCAGGAATCCCGTAAAGCCCTGACTACTTCTGAGTCCATCAATTTACTTTTGATTCATTCTGAATGAGAAATAGTGAAACTACTTTAAACCAGAACAATGCAAGTCTTATATCATGTATTATAAGACTGCACATACCTGACCATGAAGTATTGCCTGGGTCCAGCTACTGACCCAGACAACATCACCATGACCAATTAAAGAGCAAAATTCTAAACATATCCATGTCATCCTTTGAACAACTGCCGCTGGACACGTGCACTTGATGTGTCTTGCTCATTTGCAGTTTCGATTCGTTCACTATGACAGATACATGTAACATGATTGGTTATTGAAAAAGCACCCAAACCTTCCTCTAACTGACAGTTTCTACCCATTAACCGTCTGTTTGTTATAGGATATGGGGACAGGGTTAATCGCGGAAGACGTTTAAAACGTTGAGGTTCAATAACAAATACAACTACCGGTATGGTGTAAATTTCTCATCTGAGAGAAATCGACACAGATAGTATGTTTACAAAATGGCCATAGTTTGCAAGTACTGAATAAACCATACATTCTTTAAAAACAAAATGGCCATGGGCAACTTTCTCACATGCCCTGGACGGGATTAAAACCCGGGCATTGGTGGGAGGCAACTAGCGGTCAGTGAGAATGCCTAAGACCACACGGCAATCAGCTAATGAATAGTGAGTTTAGTTCATTAGAAAGCAAATTTTCATTACCTGAGATATAAGGATACTTATCTTAAATATATCCAGTTTTGCACACTGCACCACATATCTTTTATAAAAAGAAAAACTGTTCAAAATGGGAATTGAAGAAACCAATTTATGTGGTTTTTTTGCCGCAAAGAAGTTGATTCCGTTGAACATATGTTACTAAACTGTGAGATATCCAAGGAACTGTGGTTCAAAGTGGAAAATTGGATTATAGAATTAGGTATGGAGAATTACCGTCTGACTAATGGCGGGATTGTGCTTAGAGATTTGGAGAACGCTTCGTCCATTAATACTATAATTTTGTTAACCAAGCTGACCAACTTTAATGCTATGAAAAGAGAACAGAGACCAAACGTATTGACTATAAAAATGACACAATTTCTTCTTCAAGAAAAATACAGGCACTATATCAGAGGTAAAGGGAAAATATTTGATAAACAATACATTTTACTGTCTAGGATAAACGTTAAAACATAGAATGTATATTCTTTTACTCCTCATTATATATATTGCCCAATATTGATTATTTGCACATGTATTTTTGTACCCTGTGTTGACATGTTGGGGGACAAAAATAAAAATGATTCAAAGATAAAAGTAGTTTTCATTTACTAAGGCACATTATCGTTGTAGATGGGAAAATGAGATGGCTCACACGGTCTGATTATATTACTGTGACTCCTCATAGTAACAGGCACACAGAGCGCCAGTGCGAAACCTCATAATATAATCTACCAGTGGAGCATGAAAATTTTTGCGTAAATGCTTTGCATAAATGCTGATTGATTCAAATAGATAAATTACGTGCTAGAGGGAAAGGTAGACAGATTTCATTACCACATCGTGCAGATTTCATTATTTTGTAACTAAGGACTGGTATTTTCATATTTGAGGACAACGAACGGGCAATTATAGGGTAAATATGCCATAAAACCTAGGCGCAGAGGTGAACCACAAAGTTGGCTTCAGGTGCTTCTAGACTGTGCAATATTTGCTGTGAAATGCATATTGCATTCCTAATTGATCACGGTGGTGCGAACAAGTCTATGAAAATCGGCTACAATTGCATTATACAGTATAAATCAGGTCCCAACGGAGATGACCAATTGAATTCTGGGAACACCTTGAGGGTGAACAAGCTGCTTTTCGACTGATTAAAGGAGGCGCAAGAAGAAAAAAATCCAAATCAACATGGAAGTTGTCTAATATTGCATTATACAATATAAATTTGGTCCCATAGAAGGTTACCGATTAGATCAAGAGAAAAACCTCCGGGGCAAACTCACTGCTTTCAGTTCATACTGGGTTTCAGGGGCTCATGCAAAGGAAATAAACTAAAAACAAATGAAATAAAATGTTCCAAGTTTGTATTTTATTTTCATTTTTGCATTGCATTGAATTGATTAATCCAATGTCCGTTTTCCAATCATGACCGGGGCAGTGAGAAAGTTATCCATGACCTGTGGTTAGTCAGCAGGTTTGCTGTCTTTCCCTTCACCATTTACAACTTACTGTCACTTTCACGAATAAGCCTAAATATGGCAGGAAAAGTGATAACAATTCAAATTCTACAATTTGCCACTGAGAATAAGTTAACATCCCAATAGGCCTGTCAGATGGCTATCAATGAGATGTCTACCCATGATATATGTTTCCATGATATCCCTAAATTCTTAGAGTTTTCGAGTTCGATTTCAACATCATCTTGTAATGTGTTTGATTTCTGGGTATTCTTTTTCAAACTAGGTGTTGTACGTATTTCAAATGACCAGACTCATGGTAACCTCTGCCGTTTCCGTGATATCCCTTAAGCTTAAGTTACCAGTAGTTCGATTCCAAGTTCATCTTGGAATATGCCCAGTTCCTATGCCTTCTCTTTCAATCCCGCATGACACATTGCTGACGAGTCGTTGAGTGCCTTTCCATTACTTGTCCATGGCAAATTGTGCATATGTCAGTGTTGATTTCTCCTCCTAACCACTCGCTTTCTTCCTCATCTCCTGCGTGGCCATTGCTTCAAAACGCTCAATTAACTCACAATCCTTGGCCTGTTTAGTCCAGTAAACATCAATAACCTTGTCGACAACTTCAATACACACACGCACGTATGTATATATATATATATATATATATATAATATATTTATATATGTATATATATATATATATATATATATATATATATATATATATATATATATATATATATATATATATATATATATATATGTATATATTCGTATATATATAAATTATATATAGCCATTAAGTACAAGACCTGCAAAAAATAAAAGGGTCGCCTTGTGCTAGATTTACTTCTTTTATTTATTTATCTATCTATCAGCGAAAGGCTTTTCTTCTTCCTTTCTTTGCTATGCTATAAACTACGATGCACATTTGTCACATTTTCGATTCAATCTATAATGCTTTATTCGGTTTTAAAGTAAATATGAATTGATGGTTATATAACACATTGTATTAATCTTCTTTAGTTTGCAGATATCTTTAAAGCTGAGAGAGTCCTTCCACTGAAGTACACATATTTCATCGGTATAAAGGTGTCGATTTCCTAACCATGCAAATGAGAAAGTAACTATTCATTTAGGACGAAATAACGAGGTTTCTGGTTTTTCAACAATTACCTAATGGCATGTCAGCATTAAGGATAGAACAGCAGAAAAAACTACAATGGACACATACCGGTATTCAGGCTATTCCATCTTTCTGATAGGTATAAAACATTTTGCAATAAGCTTACAACGATAGGGATATTTCCATGCCTTTTTCTGTGAACCAAGTGAAACTGAATGTGATGCAGTAAACACATATATATGTACTTTTAGATCTTGCTTTTTAACAGAAGATTTAAGGTTGCAAAATGTTATCTATAAAGTCCCTGTACTCTGGACACCCTGCATATTAGGAAACAATCTCTAGATTTGGATTTTGTTTATCGCCACTTTTCCTGCCACATCGGGGCGGCTAGATTGTGATTAGCCGCTTAGAGTATCCGGAGAAATCACCGCCTAACCCCAAGTCACTGGTAACCTGCCACAAGCAGGGGGTCCGCCTCTCGGGGAACGGGTGCCTTCCAGTGAATAGTAGGCCGTTCCACATTTTCTAACATCTGTCGGTATGTAACTAATAATACATTGCCACCAGTTGACAGTCGAAGGCAATGCACGGCATAAAACTGTGTTGAGTCGACTTAGGCATTGTTGTAGCTTTTTGTTCCCACTGTTGCTTTGGGCCAGATACAGCATATTTATGTTTGTTAGTGTTAGTTCTTGCATGTCAAACAACCTCCGTGTTGCATCGGAAAACGGTTTTAATATCCCCACGTGGTGCTATGATGACCTACATTCGATACATGATTAGGAAGACATGCAATGGCATGCCAGAACCACTAGTCAAAATGAGTCAAATCCTTGGGTGCTCATGATATTTGACAGCATGCCTCACTGAATATCCTTCATTCACAGCCAAGCATAATGTATTATAGTGTGCATTGATAGGAAGAGCAGACAGCGCACGTTGCAGAATGTGGTAGGTAGAAAAAAACAGGCAGCGAGTTCTCTACGTAATGTAGGTCAGTCTGTTCTTTATTCATGTTTTGTATATTTTGGCTTTTTGTCTCTTTTGACCTAAGATAGAAGTTGAGCCTAATCTTTCTCGAGGTAAGGCTGAACTAAGTATTATCTACCAATATGTATAAGTTATTATCAAACGAGTCTCTATTAAAATTATGTTAAACTTGCCCAAATGACCACAATGTATAGCGGAGGCACAGTACTAAGAATACTACTATCATAAGATATTAGTATAGAACGCATATTGATCAGTCAGTAACTGAAAGGCATATGTAGGGTTTGTAGAGAATAATAAAGGTTTGCTTGGAGAGAATTAAAACAGTTAATATGTTAGTAAGGAACACCTGTCTACAAATCTCGTTTATTTCCTTTCCCGTTACGTACCTTAAAAGAGTAAAAGGTTTCACGTATAATTGTATTGTATTGGAGCTTTTATTGACTGTACGCAATGTTACAAAACTACAAGACGTTTTCCCAACGGAAAACCAACCAAAGGAAAAAGGTTAATATAGACGAAAAATTCTGCTGAATTTGTGTTTACATATGTATTAGAAAGGGGAACATATTTCGAAAACCAAAAACAGCGCAAAAGTTCAGAAAGGAACATTACTTGTAAACAAAAAACAAATACCGCTCAGTTACTAATTGATATTTTTAACACAAGTTCGTACATGTAAGTCCAAATTAAAGAGAGTTGGTCGGACCAGTTTGATCTCGAAATCCGGATCATCCAGCAAGGCTTGTCACTGTGGCGTTTATCTTTCTCCCTGTCAATCAATACTGCATATGTTTATCAATACACTTATTGTTGGCCCTGGTGGCTTACCTCGATGTCACTGTAACTCTATTTATATGCAATTGATTAAAAAACAAAAAATCCTTGAAATAAAAAGGCAAGTTTGTGAAAAATGGTTTAAAAAGATCTTTGTCCGTGGTCTGCTGTGAGGTGCTGCCGAATGGCTGCGTGGCCATAACAGACGCATGCTATGGACACACCAGACCCTCATAGGCGCGCTTTATCCTAGAGCCCCCTGGAGACTTCTACAATGCTACTTCATGCCCACCATACACAATAAATCTTTCCGGCCGCATCGTAACTTTGTGTTTTTCCTGTGATCAGATAAGCAACAATCATCTGTAGGTGATACATCAGAATGTGTGCTCCCATAGGTGACTTGTAATAGGTCTGGTCATCGTCCTGATCGCCCCACAATCTCGTCGTCTAGGCGTAAACAAGGCAGTTCTCCGACAAGCCAATAGATCTACAGGGACAGCCATTGACACCACCCGACATTGTGAACACGGGGGTGCTGTTCGGAGAAATTGCTCTGGAATGAGATTTTGTGATTTCTTCGTATAAAGTCAAAGGATAGGTAAATGACGTCGTGCACGTTCTTCATTTGACACATTGAATTATCACAGTCGTGGGGTAAATTACTTTCTTGAACAAAGGCTGAAAAAACTCATCTAACGTCATACTCACATCCATGCTTGCCGTTTAACATCCCAAAAGAAGGCTACTTCCACGAAAATGTGATGTTTTATATCGAAAGCGAAGAGTTGATTACAATGCATCATTAGTTGACTTACTTCTGAGACAATTGTAAGAAAAGTCCAAGCGATCCCAGTTTTCTCCTACTGTACCTAACTTTTCACAATTTAGCAGAAATATTAGCGACAAATAATCGATCATTCAATCTCTCTCTCTCTCTCTCTCTCTCTCTCTCTCTCTCTCTCTCTCTCTCTCTCTCTCTCTCTCTCTCTCTCTCTCTCTCTCTCTATATATATATATATATATATATATATATATATATATATATATATATATATATATATATATATATATATTATTTTTGCAAGCCTAAAAAAAGGAACAGGCCTTTTTTGTTTATTTTCCTCACTGCCAAGCATAGTGGCCATGCCAATATATACAAACAATATTACTCTAATTGTGTAGAGTTGAAAAACAAATTATATATGCAGGTAAGAAGACAAAGTATATGGTAATAGGTATATTCAAAGAATTTCCATAACGATAGCATTGTAAAGTGAAGTGTGTTATATAAGAATTGTATGAGGATATATGCATAGCATATTACATTGTAGGTTTGATTTTTGGAAGAAAATAAAGAATATCTTTTACATTATTGTCTTAAGTAGTTTGTAAACATGCCCCAATCTTTTTCGAACACATACTCTTTATTTCTGATAATGGCCTTATGTTCATCATATTTGTATACAAACATGACATTTGCTTTAACTTGTGCCAAAGTTGGAGAATTATCTTTTAATTTTGCATTAAAGATGCTTTTTTTAACACAAAGTATTACCACATTAATCCAATGGGCACCTTTCAATTCTCCTAAGATTTTTATTTCATCGGTTAAGTTATAGTCAATAAGGCCGATGGTCTTTAACCAGTTTTCTGTTTGCTTCCATAATGTATCTGTTTTCTCACAGTATAAGAGCATGTGTTCATTTGAATCAATTTCAATGTTGCATATATTACAAATATGTG
>OZ012686.1:37786399-37798735 GCA_963942565.1 Maea johnstoni | reverse complement strand
TATATATATATATATATATATATATTATATATATATATATATATATATATATATATATATATATATATATATATATATATATATATATATATATATATATATACAATATATTTGTCTTGCAAATATATTCGAATATAACGTAGATTCTCAATGACAACTTTGGATATGAATGGATTCATAAATACAAACCCTACACGTCCGTTTTTGGAAACCTAATGTCATCTTGAATGTCATCTTGCGGTGACTGTCTATGACATGCCGGGAAATAATCAATCAGTTATTATGGCCCTAGTCAGGTTTCTAGTGCCACATGTAACCTGCGTACCTTTCACAGAAAAAAGTAAGTTCAGTTGAGAATTATAAAAACAGAGGAATCCTCTTGGAAACCTGCCTCGTTTTGATTGTATCACATCTGTCTTCTAAGTCACCTAAGTAGTGTTAATAATGATGATAATGCGATATTATTCAGCACTTGAATTACATAGGTAGTGGGTAGGCGATTCGCACGCAACACCTCTAATTTACGGGCCTTGATTGTGTCTCATTCTGCGCATTTCACTTTCCCCATTCATCTAAACAAAATTCGTTTTAAGATACAGTACAGATATTTAATCACTGCACCAGTCGACCGGACGTCGGCCAGTACCTGGTTGTACTAACACCGATGGACTTATATGTCAAAAGACAAGTCAACCATATCAATGACCCACTTACCTTGCGAATAAAAGATACGTTCAGTTGTGAGGTCATCCATGTCCAGTATACTGGGTTGGAACAGGGCGAGCGGTCGTGAATTATGCCCAGACGGCCCACGCATTTGGTGTAGGATTTAAATGTCTGCAATGTATCTTATGAGGTTGATTTGTGAACATAGCCTCATTTTGAGATGTCTTGATACGTCAAAGCCTCCGCCCTCATAATCAGATCAAGTGTGAAAGTCTAGTCCATCAGTGGGTTAGTAGAATAAAGTTAAATAAAACCTCAACTATTAGAGAAGCTCACATAAACCTGCACACAGGTAGAAAAGGTTTTTGGCTCTTCTCTTTAGATCAAATGCCACTAAACATGGTCGCTTTAAACATACATTTTGGCATCAAATGATTTATCTAAAAGCATAGTTATAGTTTAACATAGTATTTCAGAAAGAAGGGTATCACGTGTTTGTTTCACAATGATGTCTTTGTTCAAAGGTTATGAATCATAAAATTTGAAAGATGTACTTTTTCTCATTTTCAACATTAATTCTGAAAAGTTGGTTTTACAATTTATATGGAGTAAGGAAATTGAGAAAAATCTACTATTCATTTCCGTATTGATGTTTCCTCTAAATTTGTGAAATGTTAAAGTCCTCGGTTCATATTTATGGATAGTAGCTTTCTTTTAAAACACTACATTTTTTAGTATTTTGCCCCCGAAATCTTACATCCTGCTTGGAGGATTATTTTTTTGGTGCTCAGAGCTTCAGACCAAGGTCGGCCAGTAGTTATAAGATCTAAAGTGTTTCTACTGACTGCTAGCTGTCTCTCACCACTGCCCGGGTTTGAATACCGGCCGGGACATCTGAGAAAATTACCATTGCCTTGGGGTTAGGTCGTGGTTTTCTCCGGGTACTGCGGTTTCCTCCACCACTTACAACCAGTGGCTAGTCACGACTTAGTCGCAATATTAACAGATAATCGAAATTCATTAAAAAAAGTTCCTCAACTTAAAATTTTGGTCTATCTGTCAGAAAAATTGGATCGCCTGAGTGAAACTACAGCCTGGCCCAAAGTCACTGATAACATCCCTACAAGCTGGTGACCTTCACTGATAGCTTTCTTACATTCAAGCTGGGATATGACCCGCGCAGGGGACAGAGGGTATGCAGTTGGTGGCAGCACCTCAAACCACCCGGCTAACAGGTCAGGCCGCCAGGGAATAGATTGAGGCTTTCAAGGCAAACATTATAGCATGTCTGTTCATAGGTGTGTGGCTTTTACCATTGTCGTTGCCACTCTACTCAGAATACTAGGTAGGTATATTAGATGATGCGTATGGACACAAGGGACGAGAGATACGTTTGAGATCACAATCAACGCTGTGAAAAGCATTTATATATATATATATATATATATATATATATATATATATATATATATATATATATATATATATATATATATATATATATATATATATATATATATATATATATATATATATATATATATATATATATATATATATATATATATATATATGTATATATATATATGTATATATATATATATATATATATATATATATATATGTATATACATATATATATATATATATATATATATATATATATATATATATATATATATATATATATATATATATATATATATATATATATATATACTAGTATATATATAGAGAGAGAGGGAGAGAGAGAAAGAGAGATAGATGTATATATATATATATATATATATATATACATATATATATATATATATATATATATATATATATATATATATATATATATATATATACATATGTATATATATATATGTATATATATATATATGTTTGTGTGTGTGTGTGTGGACATCTGTGTGTCATCATACGTGTCACGACTGCCACAGTCATTGTGTATCGGCCACTGTGAATTGAAGTGCTTAACTGAGTTAATTGAGGACACGTAGCTGATAACCATTAAGTGAGAACACGGTGTGTGCAGGGGCGCTGTTGTGGGTGATCTATGGGCCTTACCCAGCATTCGCTATTAGTAATCATACCACAGTGCAATGTAATCAGTGGAGGTCTTCCCGCCATTGATCCCGGCATGTTTCGCCTTATTGAGGCCGTTATTTAACTAAGGTTTTACCGCCAGCTCCGGGCCAGTAGAATGGCCTTGTTGAACCAGTCCGGGAATCACATCAGCTTCAGACACCATGTCTGATCAATAAGTCATACGCCAACAGTTGTCTTTACGGGAGTGGTTAGGGGTTAACAAGGGCTCATCCTAAATGTTATAGTCTATTACGAATACCTGTTATCACTAATATCATGATTTCAGTTATCATATATAGTAGTTGTGTACTATAATAAGGAATTGTAATTATATCGTATACTATAATAAGAAATTGTAATCATAAGGGATACTATATATATATATATATATATATATATATATATATATATATATATATATATATATATATATATATATATATATATATATATATGTATGATTAAACTTAAATTGGTATAAGATAACAAAAGATAGGTAGTTCAATTATGCATTGTAATAATAACTATCATGAATAATAGAATACGACATCTTGTTCGTAAAGATGCTCTGTAAATGTAAGTTTCACGGTGGGAATAAGCATCTAACATGTCATTAGGATGGTTGCGATCTTCAAATGATTCTCGCATAAAAGATACAAAAGGATTATGTTTTCCAATAAGTTTGGAAGGAAATAATTCTTGAAACACAAAACGCAATGACGTATACCAAAACATTTGAGTAATGGCTGGATTTATGGCCTCTAAAATAAGAAAAACGACATGTTGATACCTGGTTGGAATTCAAATTCAATCTTTCATATTAATAATGTATAACAGGATATGTTAGGCGAAAATTCGATGTCACTCATCGTCGCGCTATCGGACACATTTTGCGGATGTGCGAAATATAAACCCATGTAAATTCTTCCTACTCCATGTACTAGGATGATGAAACATGTGTATACATAGTAAACGCATGTACATCGGAATTTTCCTAATACGAAACGGAAAAAAAATCAAAACATGACCTATAAAGAAACGAGCAATAATGGTAGTAGTGCTTTTTGTGTTTGTGCTATTCAAAATCTTCCGAAAACTAGGCGTTTGATTGACATTGGATACCGATCTTAATTCCAATCATTGCATTTATAGACAGGCTCATCCGTTTGGCCTGTCCCTCGTTTAATGACGTATCCCCTTTTCCTTAATTGCCATTTGAAGAATGACGCTAATGTGTATTGACGACTGTGTTTAAGTCTGCTCCCCACTTTTACTGGTTTTATGACCTCTTGCCCACGATCAAAGTAAGGAAGTGCGGCATGTTCAGATGCTGGTTCCGCCTCGATAGGACAATGTGCAGTCAACGGGCCGTGACGCGCAAGTGCTAATTAGGGCAGGACCAAGGATAACTACCAAGCTATCGAGTGATCAAGGCGACTCACGCAATCCTCAACTGTACTGAACTCCCTACCAGTTTACAGTCAAATTAGGATTTTATTGTGATTGTGGAATACTCACTACTCACATTTTTGTAAACCCCGGAAGATGCATCTATTTTTTATATGAATGTACAGACCTAAGTGTATTATATGAACTCCTGTTTAAATTACTCATTTATATGTGTTCTTTGTATTTCTGATTTGTTCTGGAAACATTAAAAGTCGGATTTAACAAGAGTTATTTGAGTTATTTTCCAATCAGATGTTTTATTGAGATCTGCAGTAGCGTGTTTCGCCAGCATGTATAACGGAAGGTTACAAGTGTTAAATGCTAATTAATTGTTATTGCTATTAAACCATTTTAGTCCAAATATACTTTTTAAAATAGACACGACTGGCTCAATTTCAGATTCGATTTGGGATAGTTTGATTAGAAGGAGTAAGACACCTGTATGTAACTCATTAGATTCATTATTATAGGGCGTAATAATATGACTATTAATTCAAATTGTATAAACTATTTCAATGTATGCATGAGTGAACTTGGGCCATTATCAGCCTCTATGGCTGGCCAAATCTTTTGCCCTGTATTTGTATGTAATGATGGTATCAATCTGGATTGAACAATACACAATTTATCAACAACATTATTTTTTGATACGTCAAAAAGACATTGCAATTTGTGAATACTCATTTGGAGTTTGTTGCTGATAAAATATCTAAAAACAATAACGATTAGGATTTGGTGACTTTTATGCTCCAAATTAGGCTTTGTAAATACTCGATTTTACTGCTTTTGAAGACCATAAAGACCATAACAAACAGTTTATGATGATTTCGATAAATCTACCATTTGTCGTGGTAACATATTTCGTTATAATAGAATGCCTAAATATCTTGTTTCATTTTATTCGTACTTAACCTGTCTTCTCATAGCTGTATTTTATATCTCCAGAGCCAATAAGGCGCTATATGAATAAAGTGATTTAACGTACTTTGTATGCAATTAAAGTGCAGTTGCGGTAAGGTTCCCGATTTTAGGTATGCTACATAAATTTTAACCCATCATCCATGGGGTCTACAGCTGTACTCTTATTCTTAATGTATGTATGTATGTATGTATTATCTATGTATGCATGTATGAATGTATGTTTGTATGTATGTATGCATGTATGCATGTATGTATGTATGTTTAGTATAGCATGTATGGTTTATTGACCATTTCTCACGGAAACGAAGGTTTACATATCATCGAAGTCTAACAAGCATACACACAAATACAAATAATCAATGAGTAGTAACCTACAATACAAACAAAAAGGAAAACAGTGTTAAATTGACCAGGTATAGCATTTGAAACCTTCAGAAAGAAGTGAATATAAGAGTACAAAACGATAGAAGGTTTTACAAAGACGTGAAAAGTCACATTAAGGAAATGTAACATCCATTTACAGACAAAAACCTGTCTTGTAAAGAAAGTAAGGCATAATGGGATTCAGGGGCCTCTATTGAACCATTATTTTACAAGTGGGCAAAACATATCTTACTTAGCCATCGAGGCCTAGGGAAGTCCTTATGCCAGACAGTACAAAACTATTCCACTACGATTGCGGATAACTTCATGGTGCATTTTACATATACACTGCCGTGGAAATGTAATCATTAGTTACTTTCCTCAGGTTTAAGCCATTTTATCTCATAAATAGCTTTCGTTTTTGTTCACTTTATGTATTTTCCTTTGTTTGACAAATTTAAAGCCTAGCCATAGGAAATTACCATACAGAACTTTATTTGTGATATCTCAAGAGTCATTAAGTGATAGTTATTGTTTCAGTCAAATATCCTTAAAGGCATTCGAAGCACTTAACAATCCTTTTTGTGCAAGTACCGTTAGTACCATGGTTTGTTCGAGTAGTTTAGCCATATATTCCAACTAGACAATGGTTGCACAATTACAGTATTCATTCCATCTCTTTGTAGTGCAGCAAACATTATTCTGTACACTTGACGGAAATGTAGTTTAATCTAGTATAATTGATGTCTCACTGTTTTGTTCGGTACGGTTAGCAAATGCATTGACGTCAAGTGAAATGCGTTTCGTTTTACATCGACAAGAGCTTCTCTTTGAAACTTTTAAGTGTGATTCGTCTATGGTTGAATATGCTGTCTTTATTGGCCACCTCCCATGAATAGCAAGGTTTCCTTAATTAAATTGAAGGGGGAAAAGAAATAAATTCATTTCTTGCATTTAGGTTAGATACTTACTTTGGAATGAAACCATATTGGATTTTGTTTTTGAATATTATTTGCCGTCACGTTTCGTGTCATACTTAGGCAAAATCGAGACTACCAAATCGCTGATGTTGTAACTAGCTGGAGTAACCGTGAAAAACATAGATTCCTCACGTCGTCTAAACACTCATTTTGATCTTGGTTTGTGTCGTTCCCTGGTGTACAACATTGCGGCATTGATATGACTATCACATAAGAAATATATACACATATATATATATATATATATATATATATATATATATATATATATATATATATATATATATATATATATATATATATATATATATATATATATATATATGTGTGTGTGTGTATATATATATATATATATATATATATATATATATATATATATATATATATATATATATATATATATATATATATATATATATATGTATATATATATATATATATACATATATACATATATATGTATATATAAATATATATATATATATATATATATATATATATATATATATATATATATATATATATATATATATATATATATATCTTTCTATCTATGTATGTATGTATATATATATATATATATATATATATATATATATATATATATATATATATATATATATATATATATATATATATATATATATATATATATATATATATATATATATATATTCACTAAAATCTCACTCATGAAGGAGAGTAATGATGGTCACTAGCAAAAACTAGCTGTCAACACTTAAACCCTCTGTAAAGTGTGTACGTGCAAGAACTTTCATGCTATCAATTACATACGTATTCGGAAATGTTGTAAGCTGCAAATACTGGCAGCAAACACTTTTAGTTTATTACATAGTCATGATTCCATTCCGTGCGGCGATAGTCCAAATATATTATCTTGTCGTTTTCTTCATCTATCACACCTATGATGCAAAATTCATAACATATGACAGCGTTATTTTCCAATTTTCCTAGTTTCTCATTGATTTAGCTAGCAGGGGGGGATAGCGGGAGAGCAATCTCGCTTCTCGGTTTTTGTCTGAGTACGTGCATCAGTTTGCCATGCTCGCTTCCCCACGCCTTCAAACCATAAACAACGTCATAATAAAATCATTACACACCTCTCCCGTGAGTGAATGCGGCGCACTCTTTAACCCATCCATGCCTTAAATTTCACTTGGAGCTATACTTCTTTTGGAAATAACTTCAGAATTGAGCATTGACCTACAAAATATTTGATGAAGAGTTGCTGACTCCCTGCCTATAAACATATCTTCTTATGGTATTTTCCTAAATAGGCGTTCGCCAGAAAGATATCATCAGAATAGTCAGGACTTTATGGAGTGCTACATGTATGGATGGGTCAATGCAAGAGTTCGATTTTCCATCATCAGAGAGGGCGATTTCCGGACACGGCGCCTACATAAAGCGAAACTGCAAATGTGGCATTAATTCAACGCCGATACTAGACTGTTTATGTGAGAGGTATCCCCATGCCTGGCTGAGCAATCTGTCATTAAGATGTTATCAGTTCCTCCACCTATGCTGTCACTGTGTTATAAACTGAACAAATCACACCCGAAAGTGTCCATCAAATGGCAATTCAATACCGGAGGTTTTCTGTAAGCGACTGTCGGACACCTATTGAGTAATTTGTTAAATACAAGTGCTTATCTACAACTTATAAATGAGTACCTAAGATTCAATACCTACTATAGCTATGTATGGCCATCGACTTAGTTTTCCTTTCAAGGATTTTAAAAAAATAATGCAAGTATCTCACAAAGTCCTTGTTCTTCAAAATTAGTTTCGTTCTTAGCTAAATAAATCCCCTCAGAGATACTGACACTGCCTGAAATACTGTTCTACCATGTTGACATTATTTTTCTGCTGTTATATAGGAATTAGCCGAAACATTCAGTCCTAAAACTGTCTCATATGATACTATTTAGAAAAAGCAGGCATAATCATAATAGTAAATATTTAATAATACGAAAGAAATTGTTTTTTTAACAATTTCTTTTCAAAATTGGCAGTGGTGTCAGGAAAATTGTAATGAATCACACCGTGGCCGAGTGGTTACGATGCTTGGCTCCCAAGCGTGAGTTGGCAGATTGGAGTCTCCGCTGGATCCACAAGCGGGTTGGCCTGGTCTCTATATACATGTGTACAAAGGCTGATTCGCCTTTGATGTGTAGCGTTGTGGATGGCTGTCTTAATGGTCCTTCTGCAACCGAAAGACCAGTTGGAACTATTCGTGAATAGGAAGTAAACCTGTCTTGTGACGTATCTGTAGGATTGCCTATGTTCACATGACGGTTATTGATTGAACCAGAGCATGGCAGCTCACCAAAACGTCCTGACTATCTAGACAATATCATTGAAGCAAAGGTACCGCTTGGGAGGCAGAATTAAATGCTATAGATAATCATGCCAACACCTTTCATACTGATAGTTTGCTTTATTCCGTAGTTATTTTCATTAAGATATATCATCTAGACGTGACTTACCAAGGACAGTTTTGGCATGAAATAGTGAGGAAAAATCTAGAAAGCACATACATACATTTGTAGGTAATACGGAATCACAAAAAATGACAATTTTATAGTCATGAGTTATTACATGGTCGTATCCGTCATGCAGCAACTGATATTACTTCCATGGTAGATACAAAATTGAATTTCGGTTTATTGAAAGAAGTGATGCAGATAATGTATAGCGAATTAAAAGTTTGCCCTCATCTGGATAGATTAATCAAAACCATACGTCCCATCTAATCAAAATCGTTCTTACCAATGAGGGGACATATGCCTAATCCTTCTATCATTCTATCTACCTGGCCCTGGGAGATTTCACGTCAGTGTTGAATAATACATGACGTGGATGCTGATTTCAAGCTGACATGTACATGTCAAGCTGACGTTTCCTGTATACGCCTACTGCAACCTTCAGCTTGTCAAAAAACTTCCTCTCCCCCCAGGGGACATGAAACAGAGAGTGGGCGGGTCGTTTTTTTGAGAAGAACTACAAATCGACTTTATATCAAGATAACATTGAGATATTGTTAGAAAAATTCATTTATGATTTTTTCGTTTTCAATGCATGGTAAGTAAACGTTGTCTTTTTCCTTTTGCTTCTTTTACTTTATTTAAGTCCGATATCATTTTGTTCTTTTTACATGCGCTTATTTTTTTGGTTCTGTAAATTGTTTATTATTATGTACTATATATTTCCATATTCTAATGTTGTGTTATGCGAGGCTCAGAATGTTTTTGTATTTTCACATTTGCAGTCAATTGGTATACATTCATAATGCGTACATAGTATGTAATCCATTGGGTCACCGCAATGTGTCTCAACTCAATGAGAGCTGCCAGGTCACGTGACTCTTTCTGACCGGACCACCTGTATCATTTATTTCTTTATTATCGCGTAGAATGTTCATACTTATGTTGGCCCCTTGTCATACATTCTTATCGGGGAGAGAGGACTTAAGAACGTATTAGCTACCAAATCGTTGCCAAGCAGAAAGGAATAAGTATTGTTACCAAGATTAACATCACTAATTCATTTTGAAAAGAGTGAAATGAGTATCACACCGGCGATCGAATTCGTTCGACGAGTTTGTTTCTGGATTGAGTTACTACTCGTATACGTAAAGAGATGAATAACTAAGTGAATTGCATTATTAAAATAGAACTGGCTGGGGCTAGAGTAAGCATTTTTCTGCACTGGCAGAAGGGAATGGGGAAGATTCCCCTTGATAGAGAAAATCATACAGCTCACATATTGTTAACTGGGATGAATACTAAAAAGAAGTGCCACGTCTATGTACAGTGCCGAAATTTAATTTCTGCAGTAAATGCGTGGGTCGTCCGAGCATAGTTCTAGACCGCACACCCGTTTACCACCTAGTCTCCTGACCATGCATGCATGAATGGCCTCACAATTGAACGTAACTTTGATTCGCAAGCTACGTGGGTCATTGATGAACTTGGTTCATTTTGTGACATGTAATCCAACGGTGTTTGTACAACAAAGCACTGACAGACGTCCGGTCGACTGGTGCATGAATTGAATGTATAATTACTTATCCTTAGTATTTGACTCGGAATATATCATGCGGTTAGTCTAACATATACTACGACCTGAAGTTTGAGAATCATATGTCATTTGATAAGCAAAATACGATTGTCGGATTTGCAGGGATGTTTAAATAGATAATAATTACCGATATACCCACTTCACAACAATAAGATCATAAATGTTGTTCTCTTAGCTGGACGGATTTCAAGCGGTTTTTGATACGTGTCAATGAAGGTCCGTCCGCATTGGTATATTGCAATAAAGGAACTTAAATCCACCGTGATTACGCACATCATTCAAATTTGGTTGTACGCCGGGAGACATTTATGTATCAAAGCACGCACGTACGTGTGTGTATGAATGTACGTATGGTCATCAAATAACCATGTGTGATTATGAATAGATACGCAATTTGAATTCAAAATAGAATAAATATGAACGAATCTTAATATTAGCGAATCGGACCCACACGTTAAAGTCGCTAATATTACTTCCATGTTAATATTTCGAACTTTACAGTATACTGTAGAAGGCAAACATCGTTGCAACTGTATCATATAACAATCAACATCAATAACAATGATGATGATGATCACGTCAGCAACAATAATGATAATGATAATAATGGTAATGATAAAATTAATAATAATAATAATAATAATAATGATAATAATAATAATAATGATAATAATAATGATAATAATAATAATGATAATAATAATAATTATGATAATAATAATATATCATCATTTTTTGTAGTTAATGATATTGTCAGTGTCGATGTATATATCATTATATATGATTATTCATATCATTATGATGATGGTCGCGGAGAAGTATATAACAAAATACCTCTGAGCTTTACATGGCTCTCTCATTGAGGGTCACATATATGGTTGTTCATCAAACAAACTAAAACATGCACTGCATGTGAATGTACATGAGGGCTGTTTCAAGCTTAAGTGAAAAGAGCATATGTAACCAGGAGAAAATAAGTTATTCAGGTTGATCCGTCTATAGCGATTCACTTTTTTCATGAATCACTTTGGCTTGTCGTTTTCCATTATGCCCGTTACAGGGCCGGTGAGGATTAATGTGCGTTTTGGGCCATTGTGTAGACGGATCAGTCATTATGTTCAAATTGCATTGGACTACCTAAATGACGGACGATAGTTCCTCCCTGTAGGTTTCGCGAATTTAATAGAGGCAATAAATCCAAGAGAAATCCTAGGTGTTGCTCATGCATGCAGCAATAGCATTGCTCTAAGTTAGGTTAGTCATTGTTTATTACACACGCCACACATATACACATTTGTTTTGTTGTATGGATATTTTGTAAAAAACGATTTTGCGGTAGGGTTCCATGCACTATTGTTCTCCTTTCTAGAAGCGGGGTATGTATGTATATATATATATATATATATATATATATATATATATATATATATATATATATATATATATATATATATATATATATATATATATATATATATATATATATATATATATATATATATATATATATATATATATATGTATATATATATATATATATATATATATATATATATATATATATATATATATATATATATATATATATATATATATATATATACATATATAAAAAAAATTGAATGATTTTGAGTTTTTAACTAATTTGTATAATTGTGAACATTTCCTGGAACTCGCTATTCCACCTTGGTGCCTGTATCTATTCAACCAGTTGTCGCAGGAAGCCGTCCCCATGTCCTGGTGGTCTAATGTACACCGA
>OZ012686.1:37558899-37781399 GCA_963942565.1 Maea johnstoni | reverse complement strand
GGCCAAATAATTCGAATAAACTATTCATGAGGTTGCCTTGGGTTTGCAATTCTATAGAAATCCAATATGGCGTACAATATGGCTACCACTTTAGGGTATTAGCCATAACTTTCATTTTCTTTGCTCTAGAATGATAACCTTGGTATCGGAACAGATGTGCATTGGGGCACAAAATTCACAGAACAATCCAGGAGATGTATTTCGATTCACTTTTAAAGAAATTTAAGATGGCCACTGTTTCATGGTATAAGCCATAGCATGCATTGTGTTGCATGAAAAATGTTAATATTGTGGCCAAACAATATATTTGGGGGCCCTAGAATACATTGGAGGCATCATGAGGTTTTGAGGAATTGCATAGTAGGGAAACCCATGATGGCAGATGATAATGTGAGTTGAGACATAAAAATCAAGGTTTTGTCACTAAATTGTGTTAGGATTAGGGATGGATACAGCTAAGAATGAAATGGTATGGTACTGGTGTCGGTACCAATGAGACAGTATGGTATTCTAACAGTACTGTTAAACCAATGCCCTATTGCATTTTTACCTTATAAATATTGTTTTGAATAGTCATCCAAGATTTAGGATCCTGCTGGACAATCAAAAAGAGTGGTTAGTATCTTTAAGAGCATCTTTAAGGAATGAAATGGTATGATATTGTACTTTTTGAAAATATACCAGTAACATTACCGTTACCAATTAACAGAATACCACCCTAATTAGGATGCACATATATTCAAAACACAGTCATTTAGTCATTTTTAATTTGATCATGTTATCAATTATTCATTTAGCCATCCTCCATGATCTCTGAATACCATCAATACTAAATTCTTTGAGCTGCCCTGTCTGAAATTTAAATGGAGGGGTTCAAAAGAGTATGCTGTGTACCTAAATAGTCCTTTGTGACCATATCAGTTAGAAGTACGATACAAAGAGTAGCTACCAAAAATGGTATATAAAATGAGATGTACTATGCTTGTCCTTTCATTTGGAGTACGACCACAGGACCACAGAGATGATGGTATTTGTTGTGTCCTACTGAGTTGATGTCACCTACTCAGTGGTAAAACTCCAAATAAAAGAGAAGGCACAGCCAAATTATAAAGCCTTGGGATATGGAGGAGCTCTCTGTATATCTTAAATCCCCTCCTTTTAAATTAAGGGGGATGCCTCTCAGCCAAACCCGATTCCTTGCATTAATATTTTTAAAATGTTTCAGCCAAAAAGAAGTTTAGTATATTTACAAAGGCTTTTATCCAGCACATCTCCTCTCTAAAACAATAGTTGGATGGTAACTTAGTCTTTGATAAGCGATTTTGACGTTCATATTTCTGCATTGCATTAGGTTATGACTGATTTAGGGACTTGCATTCTGTTTGTCTTCACATTTTCATATTCTTCCAGTAGATTATTTCCAGCAGTTCTGTCCACTTTGCAATTTTCCTATATTCATATATTTATAACTAACCCATTACAGGTGGGGATCAGTTTTCCACAGGCATTCAGCCCCAGGCTTTGTCCCAAATCAATGAAGTGCCATTAAAGTTACCTTGTCACAGTATTATCCCGTTAAAATATTCAGGAAGAGTGAACACAAATGTAGAGTAATATATTCCATGGATGTAGTAATATCATGTCAATGATATTGGCAAAGCTGTAGAAAAACATACATAGTTTGTTTAAAACCTGGCAGTGAATGCCCTTACTTAATGTGGTCTGGGGCTATGGGGTGGAACAAAAGCAATGTTTTTAAGGTGATAGTGGCTAGATTGCAATAACTATTGTGTCTAGGTTGTTTGGTTTCCCAATTTCTGTGAGTGCACAGACAACAGCATTCATACCAGCTTGTGACAAAATGCACTGGTTCAAACCAATGTCTGAAGCACACTGTAATGTGTACATATGCCTCATCACCACCTAAATTGTTAAGCCCGACTCCAACAATTCTAGGCCTCTGCAGAAAATATAAAGATATAAATAGAGCCCATTGCAAATATTATGGGTCATTTGCTTGTAGAAATAAATAAACTAGAACTAGATTCAGAAATGAATGGCATGGTTAGGACACCAAGTCAAAAACATTATTACTGAATCACTTCCATGATGGTAGAGAATTTGCATGTGCCTCTGAACATACTACAGCTGACAGGCTCAAAGATCTTAAAATAGGATATAGAAAAACAATTGAGAATGGGTATTAGATTAATTGGCATTATATAAATACGTTAAGAATACATGAATGACCCACAAATTTATAAGTATATAAGTATCAAGTCACAAATTCCATCTTCTACTATGTAACCACGGAACAATATTAAACCAATGTAATTGATTATCTTGGCCCTAACAATATATCCTAAGACACAAACATTATCATACTTGATCAAACACAAAATGTGTTGTAAGGCTTAACCCCTGAAATGGCAGCCATCTTGGATTTTCTTAAGAGGTAAAACCCAACGACACTATATGAATGGTTTTTAATGAATTCCATGACCCCAAAACATATAGTAAGATACCAAAATAATCATCCTGGGCTGAGTACAATGGCAGTTGTGGCTAATACTCTGTAGTGGCGATCAACTAGGATGCCATCTTGGATTTTCTTATAGCAAGGGATAAACTCAACCAGATCTTATGAGTGGTTGCAATGTATTCCTTGGCCCCAAAATATATGTTTAGACACCAGAATTACCTTCCTAGCCAGAATACAATGGAAGTTGTGGCTGAAACCCTAGAACGTGACGTTTTTTGGACGCTATCTTGGATTTTCTCAAGATGCCAACTCAGGTCAACCTCAAGGATGGTTTCAATGTATTCCTTGGTCCCAAGAACATATGTTTAGACACCAGAATTACCATCCTAACCAGAATACAAGGGAAGTTATGGCTGAAACACCAGAATGGCAGCCATCTTGGATGCCATCTTGAATTTCTCAAAATGCTCAAGGGTGAACTAAGTTCACCTGGCAGATTCTGAGAGGGCACAACCTACGCTACCAATATCAGTTGAGAAAAAAACTTTATAAAAAATTTCTAGGTTCAGCCGCACTTCTGCCGGACTAAGACCCAATGACTACCAGTCGCCATTGGCCAATGCGAGACAGAGCAGAAATGTCAACGCCATATTTGTAGTCACTGGCAACGTTCTCACGCGCATTCAGAAGAGTGAGACTGACTGTAAAAATGTAAACCATCATAATGTGCCCTTTTACCTTAAACAAATGAAAGGATAATCATCTGAAGTCCATGATTACACGATGATTACATTGCATTCCAAACAGATTAATGTTAAATTATTGGAATATAAATTGTGAAGTTAATTATGAACGGGAAATGCTGTTTATTGTTTATCTTATTTTCCCTAGTCTCCCCTCTATGTATTACTATTTCCGCTTCTACTTAGTCTTGTTGGTATTTCATGTGTAATTAGAGAACTCATCTCCGTTTGCTTGGTTTTGATTACCTGCGTTTCTAAACTCGAGAGATTTGTACTGAATGGGGATGATCTGCACTCTGATATCACGTTGATAAACTCATCTAAAATATGTGTGGAGAAAGATATATATATATATATATATATATATATATATATATATATATATATATATATATATATATATATATATATATATATATATATATATATATTATATATATATATTTATATATATATATATATATATATATATATATATATATATATATATATATATATATATATATATATATATATATATATACATATATATATATATATACCAACGCCTTACATATATATACATATATATATATATATACCAACGCCTTACACCAAGACACTGTTAACATTCGTGTATGCCTCGGCCGGGATTCGAACCAGGAAGTGGCTATTGGTACGCCTTGAGTCCACTCGGCTATCGTACATATACAGTTTACATCTGTTTTGTCAATATAAATCTAAATTTGAGAATGCATCTAAGCTATATCTTTTATTTTCACAATTTGTTTAAGAAAGAAAAAAGACGTTTGAATCAGGTTTTACGTGAGTGGATAAGTGTACCAACAAAACGTTTTAGCGAAGTTGTTCCCTCATTCCTTGATCCGCGCGCTGGCCTCTTATTTTGGCGCACGGATCTATGTTCTCTGTTCGAATTCGTATTTTAGTTCGTCGTGCACGATCCTCGCGCTTTATCATGTAACGTCTGAGAAGCCTGATTTTTCCAGGAAATCTCGTACCATGCTTTGGGTCTACTGGATCGATGCTGAATACACGTTTCAAGTGCTGACCGGATGTTTACATGTACACTTTGTTAATGCATTAAACGGAAAGTATGGCGATTGTTCACTTGTCAACAGGAAGTACAGGGTACTGTGTCAACATGACAATATGCATCATGTAAATATATTGCCAGCAGTGCGTAGGAGCTCCTTCTGGTCATTTATACAGGTGTCATGTTAAGCCTTACATTTCCGCACTAATGCCCAGCGTTTCAGTTTTTATTCAATTTGGTAATCATGAAAATAAAACTTTTCAACCATTTTGGTAAAGTCTACGGTATGGCCGGATAGTAGGGAAGTAAGGCGGCCTTCTCAGATTGGAGCTGGGCTTTTAAGTTGAGAATATGATTTTATAAGTATATATACACACACACATATATATATATATATATATATATATATATATATATATATATATATATATATATATATATATATATATATATATATATATATATATATATATATATATATATGTGTGTGTGTATATATATATATATATATATATATATATATATATATATATATATATATATATATATATATATATATATATATATAGATAGATAGATAGATAGATAGATAGATAGATATAGATAGATAAATAGATATCAATATATATCAATATATATATATATATATATATATATATATATATATATATATATATATATATATATATATATATATATATATATATATATAGTTATATATATATAGTTATATATATATATATACCCCTACTCCTTTTCTGCCTGTTATCCCAAAATACTGCGGTTAGTTCAAAAAAAAATGTTCAGTACGCCAATAGGATTCATGTCACGTAGCTATTATAAACACGTGGCTATCATAAACATGCAAACGTGTAGCAATTAGGAAAGAGCAAGCAAAAGCAGTACTGCTCATCAACATGCAAGTAACTGCCTCTATGCCCAATCGGTCTAGTGCATTGTGCAATGACGGTCTCCTCACCACTGCACAGGGAACTGGTTAAGGCGTGTGCGGATGTTGACAGCGACGTTGGGTTAGTCGGTAGTTTCCCCTTACTCCTCTACTATTCACTCTACTATAGCCTACTGGTTAGACCCGGTTTATGTCTCTATCCGGGCCATCCTTTTTGTTTATTGATGTTTCTGTTATTGGCCTTTCAGAGACACGGTACCACACAATAGTAAAAATCTGCCGTCAGTCCGGTGAATTCACCGGAGTGGATTTCTCGCGTGTATAAGGCGAGTGTCACGGCCAGACTTATATCAATGAATTATGTACATGTTTGACTAGTTTATTTGCCCTAAGTCGGCAGGTGACAATGGTTGAAGTGTTTTATAATCTTAGAAAGAAGTTCTGAAACGACAATTTCCGCCATTTTAAATTTCCGACATTTGCTGAAGGCCAGACTATTCGAACGCCTGCCAAGACATTAGAAGCGTATGTTATATGCGTACAGACGCTCCTAATGTCTTGGCAGGTGCCAAGACATCAATAAACAAAAAGGATGGCCTGGATAGAGACACAACCCGGGTATACCTACTAGTCAGCTACGAATTAGCTAGAAATGGCAAAAAAACTGACGAAAAGTTGAGAGATGAATTTGGCTTATTACAAACAAAGCCATCTCTATGGTGATGCCGCGGACACGGCAGTTAAAGATTGTGCATTCAAATCTACCTGGTTTATACTGTCACTTTTTTCGTTGTTTTTCAGAGGCAAAGTAGCTTTGAGGAGGCATATGATAGGATTGGCGGCGGGGGCGTAACATCCATGCAAAATTCAACACCGGTGGTGTTTTTATGAAGAAGATGGTCAACATTACGAGAGGAGAATGCTAAATATAATAACCCTATGAGGAGATCAGGCTCTAGAATGAGTCATTGAAGGGAAAGAAAGGCATGGGGATTGACGTCGCTTTGAAACAGCTTAGGTCACATAGCGACGAGATAGAAACCCGGAACCGTAAAGAAATTCTCTACTCATCACGAATAATTCCAAGGGGTCTTTCAGTTGCATAAGGGCCATAGAGAGCCCTCCACAACGCCTCGCATTTATATAGCGACCCGGCCAACCCGCTTGGAGATCCAGCGGAGAATCGGCATTGAAGGGGCTTGACTTACATCTGACATGGCACTATAACAGGATGACTCAAACGATATCTTTTAGACATGTAGTTTTTACTTATAAAGGAAATATCATTTATTAATATGCATAATTAAAAAATACTGGGCCTGGTCTTTTTTAAGAGACAGATGGTTTTCTTCCCAGTTGTATCCTGCCGTTAAAGATACCTTTTAGTACTTATCTTCAAATGGAAACTGAACAAAATCAATGAACGCAAAGACGCGCCTCCCTAGCTATCGTGAGAGCAGACAACAACAATAACAACAACAACAACAACAACAACAGCTACGACCACAAGACAACGACGACAAAGAAGAAAAGAGGAAGAAGATGAAGAAAGGGGATTTGACGAAGGAGAAAATATTTATTGCGATGGCTCGTGGCAGGGATTTTAAAGGTTTTTTAATTGATAGTTTTATAGCTAAACTCAAAAGCAAGTACGGTAACTATACTAGATTTGTCAATTTTGACTTACGTACGACAACGGATAATTTGATAGGAATTTAGGTATATATCTGTTTGCACAGGTAAAATCAGCCAAGTACTAGTATACTGTTTGTATTGTATGCGTTTTACCCGCCTTAGGAGGACCTGTAGGAAACCCTTTAGATTAAGTCAGCAATGATCCCACGCCATTAATAAAACACCTGCCACCGTCTGCAAGTTGTTTGCGCAATACAATTAGATACAGTGTAAGTAGTTAAGTTCCCCACAATGACAAGAATACAACTCGTACGTGTAACCATGACTTCCAAGTGGCGTCAGATGAGAACATTCGCAATCCCGGGGTACGGTACGGGCAGACACGTGCGATAACGTACTGCTTGCTTCGTGAACGTGATCTAATTAATGCTGAGATAAAGCATATAAATGTGGTCCACGCCTGCCAGAGTGTCGCTCTGTACTATCCCCGGATCAGGCCACCGGCTAGTAACCCTCACTATACACGACAAAACAACGTGATAAGTCTTGTAGAACGTTGAATAAAACATACCAGAATTTGAAAATAAGAGTACAATGCATTTAGATGTAATACCATACTGAATTCTACGTATTTTGAACAGTTATCAGAAATTACAAAAATGTCCATTGCAGTCAGGTGCTGCGGGTGTATGAATGTACCATACAATATGTACATGTGACTACTTTGCTGCAAGGTATTGCTAGAGAATGAAAAAAGGTGATAAAATCTGCTCGTGTTCAGTGTAAGTGTAAGTGTAAGAGTAGCAGACAGAACTTTAAAGAAACTCTAAGTGCGAATATATTAATGGGGGTTATGTCACAGGGAGAAGAAAATGGTCATGGTCAGTCATATGTATAGCTATTTTTAAATACATCTTTTAAACGTATCAAGGCGTAGAGAGCCTCGTGATGTTGGCCAATAGGTTCGTCTCTGATGCATAAAACATCAACACCCAATAGGTATTTATTTAGGAGTAAAGTCCTTTACTTCATGGAAAACAGTTATGCACGCCTAAATCTTCAAACTTCATTGTTTGAGATTGAGTTCAGAACACATGTATTTCATAATCGTTATCTTTATCCGGTTTCGTTTCATAATAGTTAATAGATTAAACAAATAAACTAGCTATTTGAAAAATAAATAAACATCATTGCGTGAATATTCCTAAAATGATACATACAACAAGACCTGCACATGAAACATACTGAATGTAAAAAAATGAGAGTAGTTTAATGCCATTTAAGAAGAAGTGCCACAGTTTCCAAAAAGCGATTCAACTGTATGACATATGTCATCTCACTGCTCCGTAGTTTCCAATAAACATATGTATGTACGCTTTGCATGGCATGCGTAGTTATCACTCTAAATATCAACTTGGTGAACCGTAGCCTTGGCATAAAGGATAAGGAAATTTCAATTTGGGAATGTGGACGTTCATTTATTTACACTCTTTCTGCAATAATAAGGTTAAATCATGGCTAGCCAGTTGTTAACTGAAGGCAAAAACTGAATTTCTCGTGGCGAAATAACGAATATTCTCTTATCACTGGCAACTTTCTGACTCGCATGCCTAGGGATAGACTCGAACAATGACGTGGTGTATATACATGTACATGTATGAGACGCCGAGTGGTCGGTGGGAACGCATGAGGCATCGTACAAATTCGTGTTCGCCTCCTTACATTGTTGTCCAACGTTTAACCATTAATGCTCATAGCGGCCAAAAGAGCCTGACACTGTTGATGATTTTTTTTAAGCGAAAGCATACTTAGGAAAATTATTGATGGGGAAATATTACTTGGAAACTACCAACAGCTCTCCTTGAAATATTTTATAAATTCATTCCCAGTTCAAAAGTTATCCTTATAAGCTTTAAAGACCCAGACGACAGTTTCTATAGGAACTCTAAAACATTAATTGGTTGATCACAGTATAGGCCTAGAATTCAAGTGACAATGGCAGAAATACCAACTACATCACAATGTCTATTCATCTGCTGTGTTAAGTTTCAGATGATTCCTAACAAGTTTAGAAGATGTCTTTACCCATTCGTCATCAGAGTTCCTATTGGAGGGTCTCGTCTGGATGAAACCCTTACTTATAAAGCAAAGATTTGTACACTTATAAAGAAGAGTTGCATAGTGGAATATGATTCACAGTTTTAACATCTTCCATTTTGTGTTATACTTATCAAACAAGATATCGAAACAGTCTGAGGTCGCTTTAAATCGATACACGTACATGTACTTGGACAAATGGTTTATAGGCCATTGATGTTTATGAATGCTCTGTAGAAACTGCCTCTTTTGGTAATATTGTGCAGTATAAATGCATGTAAGTATCCCTTGATGCATACTGCATGCTTATGTCTATACAGCATAGTTTTCTTTAATTAGGTATTCCGTCATTATTGCATAATATTTCACAAAAATTGACAGATTGCAAACAGAGCACGTTGGCCGTAATTGACATATTTGTCGATATAGAAAAAATAATTAATTGAAGAAACATTAATCATAATTAAGAAGGGGAAATTGACGTTTTCTGAAAAGAAACGAGTGTTTCAAGCATTTCCTCTGTCGATACATGAACATGCATTTTCATAATCAATCATACGTCTTCAAACGGTTGCACCCAGACTCCATGACTGTATGATCGAAAGCGAAAAATAATCAATCATTTTATTGAGTGACGTGCATGTATTTTTAAGACGTCGTTGGTGTGCAACCCTTTTAAGCAGGTACTAGACCCATGGTTCTATTTCGCACCAAATTGATAAAGGCATGAATAATTCTAACACATTTAAAAACCAATGAGGTTCTTTGGGTCCTACTTCCGAGTAACCAAGTGATTACTGATTAGCTTTTTAACCCTTATGCTGCTGGTGGTTGATTTGCCAATACAAAAAGATGCAAAAAACCTGAAATTTGATCGGCATATTGGTACTCAACTGAGAGTACTTAGCGAGAGCTATCCAATAAATACCAATATGAGAGGTTTTAGTAGGTTTTTAAAAAGTCTTTGCATCCTGTACTTTGGATGAAAGTAGCCAATGCATTGAAAGGATTAACTCGTTCACTTTTGGGGCATATGCATAGTCGCACCTATATGGATATTTTAATTTCATTTTTTCATTTTTTGTAAAGCAATATTTTGAAAAATATTTGAATGAAAGTCGTCGGTCCCGACCGGTATAACAATTCCTTTTTTTTCAGATGCGTATGGGTTAACCTAAGTCATGCTCAGGGTTCCTTAAAGAAACAATATTTGTCTAGACCTGTGAGATTTAGAAGAAAAATTGGACTACAAAGCTATAATTTGGCAGATACTCAAAGGACAACTGTTGGTTGCGATCTCATGAACATATCTTCTCGAAAAGAATATGCAAAATATACACTTCGGTCAAAACTTATCAGCAAAATAGTCGATCACTTTGGGTCGGCAGTGTAGTGGTGAATTGGTTAGATAACTTGCAAATAGAGTACTCACGTGGTCTACTAACTTTCAACCTAACTCATCAAATAGAGTAACATTCGGAAAGTAATTGAAGGGAATTGTTAAAATCAGCAGGCACAACAACTTTTATTCAAATATTTCTCAAAATATTGCTTGGTTATCGGGATATCCCCATGTTTGTCAGACCCTGTGTACACTTAAGATGCAAAAGAGTTACGAACAGCATGCTAGATATCAGATGGTGGAATAATAGAGGAGTATAGAATCTCGTATCCCACAATGCCAGGCAGAATATCATATTGCCTATGCAATATATCTAACTTCCGCAATTATGACGCATAATAAAAACGAATTAGCCCTCATCTTTGGAGGCCGGTGAATGAGGATATCAAGCGATGACGTTTATTAGCTATTTATGGTCTTATGATGCAGATTGTCTCTAACGGCTGCTACCATAACATCATTTATTGGATGATACATTGGTGTCCTAAACCAAATCTCCCGTTGAAATAATTGCAATGAAATAAACATGATGCTTATGTGTTGCAAATTCTCTTTCGGGAAGAACCATTGTATTGGTGGCGGGTCTACTCAATGGCCACAGGAAATGCATCAAAATGACACAATTAAATCAGGTATTCAATGCAATAAATGTTTGATATTCGACACCCATATTTGTATGAAATTGTATTGAGAGCAATAGATATTAACATACATGTATATGATTTTCGGCCAAACAAGATAGTTTCATGCTTTTGCAATACCTCTTTTCATCCATGTTTTGATCAACTGCATGATTTTCTACCTACCTTGTTCATTCTGCGGGCTCTTGTTGCCAAGGTGCACATAGTTCGTAATGATCCCGTATGTGGCGCCACCTGCTAGTCATTAACAACTGTAAAGCACATGGAATGGAACACAACCTCCTATACTATGTGTGCACTGAGTTGCGGCAATGGTGAATTTTTTTTTATTTTTTACCACAACCATTCTGCAAGCAATAAGTAGAGTTTTGAACTTTGAAGCTGTTTTTCCTTTTCCCAACAGCCTTTATTTACTACGACAGTGTATTTACTATCATATCAACTCCTGATAAAGCATAACGTCTTTCATGTTTCTAAATTAACCCGACAATCAACACAATACATACACACAATGCATTTACCGTATCGACTTAACTAGCTTTTTCTCGTTATTTTTATCAGGTAAAATGATTGTTTTATCTTTCTTCACTATTACTAAGTTGATTATAACATTTCATATTGCCGATTATGCTGATCGTATAGTCTTATAGTACATTGTACGAAAGAGAGAGGGGGATTAGGGGCTCAATTGTTTATAATTTCAAAAACTCCTTATAGATTTAAAGAAAAAAAACTTAGGCCCATTGAAACTGCCGTAACAGTGTCTTCAAAAGTAAAAATGTCACAGGTAAAATGAGTCAACGTGAAAGGTATAATTTCGATTGTCGTCACTTGTTCTGTCTAACCCCGGGTTACTGGCAACAATCGCACATGCCCCGGCCGGAATTCGAACACGGGCAGTGCTGAGAGACAGCTAGCAGTCAGTGGCAACGCCTTGGACCACACGGCCAATAGGGCAGAATCACAATAAGCACATCCCATCAATAGGGTAAACCACAGAAAAACGCCTGAAGTATTAGAATTCGTCTACGGCAGATACATACTTCAATATTTAATAACTTATCGACATGTGTGTATCATTTATACTATCACAGATTAGTTTTGGCGTCAAAATTCCCCGCGGGAAATTATTACTCAGCATTTACAGAGCTGTACCTATATCAAAAGAGATTGATTTGTCATCACAATTTGTTTTTGAAGTGCGTTTCAGAGCAAACATCTAAAATTTGTCTTGGTGACAAAAGCCATCGCTGGTTTTGTCCCCAGCAAGCCACGTCTAGCCATAACCAGCGAAGACAACTCCGCAATTTCCATATAGCACCGCCGCGACATCCATATTGCACAAAAGATGACCCACCGCGACTCCTCCACTTGCAAGAGAAAACCTGAAATAGGATTAATAAGGCGCTCCCCTAGGGCTGTGCGCTCACGCCATTAGCATGTGCAAATAGACAATTCACAGTATTCTCCTAATTCAGTAATAGTGGCACATCGCCCTCAGGATGCGACACAGAGTTGATACGTTTTGTACTCTTAGGTAAATAGCCAAAGTTGAATAGTTTACTGTGCGAGCTCGGCGGCTTTCATTCATGCTCTATTGATACTCTGAAAGAAAATATGACAACTTCAAAAAAAGCTATCTTTAATAATAGATTCAAGGCATTACGAGGGAAGTTTCCCTAATAGAGTATGACCTCCGTTTGACCGGCTACGAGGGAAAGTCTTCGAATTCGTAGGCAAGAAAGGTGGATCATTTTTGAATTTCTTTTATCGTCCCTTTTTTGCTGACATATCAAAGATAAGTCATGACTAGTTAATCATTGAAGGGGTTGTGAGTATCTAGGGACGACAATGGCCTCAGCTCAAATCACTGGCAACTTTCTCACATGCCTTAAGCCGGATTCCAACCTTTCCCTTTGACATCATTTTATGAGAAACCTCTAGCAGTCAGTGGCAATGTCCTTCACAACTGGGCTGTCTGGATACAGCGGGAACAGGGGATTGTACTTGATTTCTATGTAGGTGATTCGTCATTCATAAAGGGCATTTGTTTTAACAGAGAGGTAGATCTAACCCATTGGGGTTTACAAAAATAACCTAACATCAGCTATATATAAAGTATATATATATATATATATATATATACACATGTATATATATATATATATATATATATATATATATATATATATATATATATATATATATATATATATATATATATATATATATATATATATATATATATGTTGCAGCCCAAATTCCGATCATGGCCCATCTTAAGATGGGCTTGGCCCAACTTACGATCGGAAGTTGGGTAGCCCATCTTAAGATGGGCTTGGCCCAACTTCCGATCTTTAGATACCAGGATGTAGGTCATTTGAAGTTGGGCTGGCCTATCTTAAGATGGGCTTGGCCCAACTTCCGATTTCTAGATACCAGGATGTAGGTCATTTGAAGTTGGGCTGGCCCATCTTAAGATGGGCTTGGCCCAACTTCAGGGGCTTAGCCGTAATGCGTCCAGCGTGTCATTTGGACACGCTGTTTTTTGACTGTTTGGACACCCAAAATTTTATGTCAGAATTTGCTGAAGATGACTTTTCTTAGAAGATAGAAGATGTAGAAGCTGTAGTGTCACTTTTATAAGACACACAATGCAGTATCTGGCCTAAAAAAGCAAAATCTGTAAAGGTATAGGGTCTATCTTATTAGTAGTATGTATTTTGTACCACACTTAGGACACGCAAAAGTCTATGAAACCTCTATTTGGACACCCTGTTTCCAAATATCGGCTAAGACCCTGCCCAACTTCCGATCATTATAGATACCAGGATGTAACCCTTCATGAATATTCATATGAATTTTTGCACTCTTATAAATATGGAATTTTCCACTCTTTCATATGGCATCCACTTTAAATTACAAGATAATATTAGTCCAAGAAATAAATTGAAATGGGTAGCTAAAATAACCTGATTACTCAAAACATTATTGCTGATTGTAAGCAGAAAAACGAAATAAAAGAATCATGTTTTTACAACAAATTAAAGAGTCATATATATGGAATTTTAAGCTTTTTCAGATTTAATGTAATTCAAAGTTAATTCAATTAGATAATTTCCACAATACTACCTTTGTTATTTATGGGTTGTGTGCCCTTACATTACATAAGCTAGATGATGAATCATTTACAATTTGAATGAAGGAATAGCAATGGTATTTTTCTAATGACTCAAAAAGGGAAAAGTGAATTTTTTTTCTTGTCTTTTAAGCTTTTTTATTAGTATTTTTAGGTATTCTTTAACCCCTTGCAAATTCTTGACATAATTATATAATCATGTGTGTGCCAAAATAAGTGTAAATGCATTAATTGAGGAGGTTCGTGTGACTGGCAGGACAGTAGAAATAGACAAAAAACTTGTCAGAATTTACAAAAACATTGTGTCCTTTATCAAGATTCATCAGAGCAGGGCACTTATAGTATCGAGATGAGGTGAGGTAGTAAGAAATGAACATACATGGTTCAAGTTGTAATTGATATGAGATAAGGTGTATGCAGATTGAATTGGTACTTGTACCTAAACTACACATATATTAAATTTTGGCAGATCCAAATTTAGTAAGATTTAGACATTATGATCTTGGATTGGCCAACTTTATACTTTGGTTGAAGCAGTTGAGAAAGTTATCTTTTTGGTAGTCAATAGTAAAAGAGGGAAGAGAGAAATATTTATGTTTTAGTTTGAATTATTTTTTAAACCTTTTTTTAAATATTGAAGAGCAATGAGTATATCAGAAAACTGGTCGTTGAACTTTAAAAATTGAGACCGTTGTTAAGATGTGTCAAAAGAAGCCCTTCATCCTGAATGTAGATAAAGAAAAGTAATATAGATGTACCATGTTACCTTAATTGGCTAATTATTATGAAATATTTATACTTTTACAGACATCTATTATAAATAATGTAATAGATACTTATATTTTGTTAGACAGGTAAAAAAATTGTAGGGCAATTATACAACTTTTTTAACTCATTCCAGAAAGGAATGTAATCAATCAATGATTGCAATTAACAGGTGCTGGAATCCAGCACAATAAGAAACATTACACGTGTAAATTAATCTGTTGTGTTTGAATAATTATTTCTTTGTGTTTTTTTTCTAGTCTTTTTTACAAAAGTAGAGGAGAGAATCTGTAATCAAGTTATATTCAAATTTCAGCATAATCAGAAGTATTCAGTAGTGTTTAAGTAAAGATCTAACAATAAATGCAAGTAATTTGTCTTATGAAATTCCCATCTTATTCAATAAACAAATATTCCAACAAAGCTATAAACTTCTAGATGAACACTTAATAAAAAATCATTGCCATCGGAAGTTGGGCTGGGCTGCTGAATTATCTGGGTCATCGGAAGTTGGGTAGCCCATCTTAAGATGGGCCAGCAAAATCCAGCCCAACTTCCGATCGGAAGTTGGGCTTGGCCCATCTTAAGATGGGCTGGATCGGAAGTTGGGCTGCAACATATATATATATATATATATATATATATATATATATATATATATATATATATATATATATATATATATATATATATATATATATATGTGTGTGTGTGTGTGTGTGTGTGTGTGTGTGTGTGTGTGTGTGTGTGTGTACATATATACTGAGCGGCAGATTCTTTAAATACTTACCTACTACAGGAGAGGTTAAACAGGGGGTTAATGGTAATGTTCAGTAGGGGACAATCAGCCTGATAGGACAGGCCACTTACTGAAATTAAGGAACAAGAGAAATGAGAGGCCAGAGGTAATTGGCAGGCCTCATCAGTTTTGTATTATAATTTCATGTAAAGTGATAAAACATGCTCCTCTTTTTAATGATAATAAGGTTGTAATTTATAGATTTGTTTTGGCATGCAGACATGGACAGAGGTATCCAGGTATTTGAAGGTCCAAGAGACCAAGACTTAACACACAGAATATTGATTGGAGACGTTGCTGATCTAATAGAATATTTTGAGCAATTCACCCTTTTCACGGATGTGTTGTTTTGGAGACTATCATTTCTGGTGTAGATGTGTGTACTACGTTTATTAAGATATTGTCTATCTGTACTGATTTCCAACATATTGTTTCGTAGGAAAAATAATTTATCGATATATGAATCATGTTATTATCATTATTTAGTAATAATCCGGGCCTAATTTTAATCATTCCTGTATAGCTGAGAGTTATAACCTAAGGTGTTTTTGTAGAGAGGAACTCATTTCGCCTCTATCTGAGAGAAGTAGACATGTATTTCTCTGCCTCTATTAACCCCTAGGAAACCTAGTTAAAAAAAGGCTTCCCGATCCTCTTGCCTTGCACTTCCTGTTTTGTGGTCTCCAATCATAGAGAGCAGGAAAATTCTATAGAAAGCATACATCACTACAATCATTATTTCTTTTAAGTATAATCTAGCATTAGGGTAGCAGAGATAAGTATAAGGTAGAAAACACTGTGTGAGAGGTTTCACCCTCTTTATCACTATTAGCGGGTTTCAATCAATATGGGCTAGGTGTTTAGTATGGTATTAAACTCAATAATTCTCAGAGCAGTCAATGCAACCTCACAATTTTGATAAAATCTTGTAAGGAAACGTTAAATGGGAAAGGTATTTGAGGAAAGAATGTTATTGAGAACATTGCCAACAACTCTCCTTGATTTTGTAAAATCATGTGTTACAATCGAATGATAGTAACCATAGATTCAGATGACAATTTCTATAAGAACTCTGTATTTCATGTGGTGCTTTAAGTCCATAGATTTGTGGATTTTTAAACCTACAAACAAATAGTGTGTATCATGAGACAATAAAAAGGTTTAATACTTTACATTTTGCCATAGATCTGGATTTAAAACAGCATTTAGGTAGAGATGAAGATAGGCTTTTCAGGTTTATAGCATGGATGGGTATCATTATTTTTTAATACAAGTGTTGTACAAATAATTGACATAGTACCCCAATCCCCCCTCATGACTCATCACAACCCATGAACTTTGATCAAATGCTTGAAATAGAACAATTCTCAATACAAATAACAACACAGTTTATTTCAGTAAGTTCAAATTAAACATACATGAATGTCCTGTGAAGTAAGTTCAAGGTAATAAATCCTAAAGAGATATTTAAAATATTCAAGAAAATTCTACTTCTTGTGAACAAATAATCGCCTGAGGCAATAACATATACAAAAGCACTTTGCTCTGAGTGATGCAGTGCTGCCACCTCGTGGTGAAAGGTGGCATTATTTTGCAGTCCAAATGTCTACTCATTAGCTGTCTTCAAGTACAGTGTTAACTGTTAACACAGATGTTAACATCAAAAGGGTTGGTAACATGATACTTGAAGTGATGTGCATATGTTAAGGTGTAACTCACACCTATCCCATAATATTCTACTGCATCTTTTCACAATAGTTTTAAATGATTAAAGAAATATGAAAAAATCAAAAGTCAAAACTACTTCAAAATAAATGACATCCGAGTAAAGCAGGGGTTTATAAAACAAAGGTCCTTTGAATCCCTTCAGATATCATCCTAAGCAGAAAAGGGGTTCATTGCTTTTAAAAGCTGTTCTATATTTGATGAGAAATATAAAGTAGCACGAGAGATAAGTAAATATAACCAATAAACATTTTTTTGTTATCTAAGCATAACTCTGTACTATTAACACCGATTCCACTCAGTGAGGCATTTAAACTTTTTGTATCAAAACTTGTTATTTTCTCTTAACTTCTAACAAGAATAACAACCAATGTATGCTACTTTCTCTACATACAATCATAGGAACCTGATAAAATCTATATACCAAAATGTCTAATACATGCAATGTCTTATTATTGCATTGTTTTCACTATACCTTTCACATGTTTTTGTTTTTAACCTGGATGCCACTACATCAGTATTGACATAAATAAGAGTACTCAGGTAAATAAATGGTCAAAATAATTGGATAAAACAATTCAGTTACTTCCTTTTTGTATTATCTCCACAACTACAATCATGTTTTAGCAAAAGCATTTTCTGTGTATTCTGTATTGATAACCAGGATGTGTAGAATTCAAATCACATACGGAAGACCACTGATGGGAAACCTTAATGGTCTACAGAGCCATGTGGTCTTTCCTCACAGGTGAAATCTAATGCATTTTCAAGTGCAGGATTTTTTCGAAAGAGGCTTTCTCCTAAGCATGTTTGGCAGTACCTGAAAGTAGGAATTGCACCTTTGAATTTTTCACGATACCATATTTCCTTAACAATATGATTGCTTAACAATATTTTTTAGCGATACTGCCTGCCTTCCTATGATACAATACTGAAATGTTTTCGATACAATCCTATTCCCCATTTGATCTCGGTTTTTGATTTTGTATCAAGTCCTGATGCGTATCCCTACCTGAATGTACTACTGACTTCTTCACTCTTTGAAATTATGGTAATAACAATCTTATTGATACCTTAATTTGCATATTTGGCATTGGGAATTATAATCAGCAAATAAAATGTGACTAGTGATATTTCTTAAGCTGTGGTGCTGATCCCAGACCTATGTACATGTAATCAGTAAAAGATATGACCTATGAGGGAGATACCTTAAGTCAATTTATATCAGGTGACAAATAAAAAGGTTAAAATGCTTAATCACATTGTTTTCGCTTGAAATTACCATTGTTGTCTCAAGCAACGTTTTTTCTTAAAGAATATTACCTTATTCATTTTTGTTATCTTTCACTTTACATATATCAAGCTGCCTCTATTACACTGGTCCTTTATTTCAACTGAAAAACTTAATAAGATCCCATATTGAACAAAAACATATAGGCATTTTGCAGCATCTTCCCATTACTCATTGCCTATAGGCACAATCTTCTTAAAAATCATATTTTTTACTTGGAAAAATGAATGAGCCAGGTATGGCAATTCTTGTTCATATTTTATTACCTTTACCAAGCTTTTATCAATATATGAAACAACTACATTAGAATATCATTTTCAGTCAGTGGTGTAATTATCTTATACTATATTGCATTAAAAATCAATATTGAATTCACTGTCAACATAAAATGAAATGTATGATTATTTGACAGTTATCTTCATTTCCTCACAATGGCTTAGGAGTTCAAGAAATGCAATAGTATGAACCAACTCATTCTGTATTTAGAGTCAACATATAATGAAATTTAGTTATTTGATGGTTTTCTTCATTTCCTCAACATGGCTTAGGAGTTCATCGAGAGATGCAGTGTAACCACTCTCCTTCCATTTCTGTCTCAGTCCATTGAGAATCTTGGCAAAGAGCGGACCTTTCCCCACTCCCATCTGAATCAGATTATAGCCTGTCACAGGAAACCTTGGAGGTTCCCACTCAGAAAATGTCTTAAGAAGTTCCCTTTTGTTGAGATACTTGAGGAGCTCACAGATCTTTTCCTTTGTTTTGGGTTCTTTGCCTGCAGTGTCGGTATATAGATCTTGACACTGGCGCAGGGGGTTGGAGCCTAAATCGTCACCACGATGGGCAATAGTGAACAGGCCCGTCCGCAATTCCTCTCTGGACAACTTGAGACGTCCATGAAGCTGGTACACCTGCAACATAAAGATAGTTACATTATAAAAAGTGTGTAACGCATAAATGCTCACAGCAGCCAAAAGCAGCAGGACAATTTTGGTGAAATCTCCCATGCAAAAGCATAACTAGGAAAGTATTTGAAGGAGAATTGTTGATCATAAAATTACTATCAACTCCCCTTCATATATTTGGTGAAACCATCCTTTATTTATATTATTGATTCAAGTTATTGTCAAAATTGAAGTTGAAAAGTTGCTTACACTCCATCATATCTCAATCAAATATGATAGAATGCCAGGTTCGACACATAATAATACTGCTAACTGTCCAGGCACCAAGAAAATACTAAAAATACTGCCCGTGACAGGACCTGTATGATTTCTTTTTTTTTTTTTGTAAGCCTAAAAAAAGGAACACGCCTTTTTTGTTTATTTTCCTGCTCGCCGAGCCTCACGGCTATGCTGTATCAAATCAATGCATGTATACAGAGTAACAAATAGGAACATGTAAAAACAGAGTTGTACAAATAAAGAGAAAAATAAAAAATGGCAATTTTACAATTTGTTCTATTGTTTTTGTATGAAAATAAGACATATCCATACATCCAACTTAACAGAACATTTGTTTGGTTGATTGTATATGTTGTAATTAAACAAGCATGGTACATAATAGAATTTTACATGTCATATCTATAACATGTCAGGGCACGACGTTAACTTTTGCAGCGACTTGCCCCGTAGGGCAAGTGAGATTCAATTTTCACTTGCCCTACTCCAACTTTCACTTGCCCGTGAAAAATTGTATATAATAATTTTATAATATCTCATTTAAAACCAAGTAGAACATGGTTCTGGCATGTGAAAGTATATTTTCTAGGACAAGCTTGGATGGCAGACCACAAAACTTGCACACATTCTCAAAAGTAAACCTGAAATATGCAAAATGTTTTTTCCCAGTGGGGCAAGCATGATGCAGTTTTCACTTGCCCCACAGCTATAATTTACAAATTCTACTTGCCCGGGGCAATGGGGCAAGCACCAATGTCGAGCCCTGCATGTGAATATGGCATTTAGGTCACCAAGTAATTGAATGAGAAGAAACAAGATGGGCATTAACACTGGAGAATGTCATCTTCAAAGTATTCCAACATCATGCCCCATCTCTTCTCTAACAAATCATATCTGTCTAATAATATGAATTTTAGTTTCTCATATTCGAACAAGCTTTTAACTTCAGCTTTGATACAAAACATTGTAGGAATTGTCAAGTTAAGCTTTGAAGTAAAAATTATCTTTTTGGTGAGTAGAATGATTGAGTTTAACCAGTGTGATTTCTTTAACTCACCTAAGATAATTATCTCCTCATTAATAACATAGTCAGCAACCCCAATTTGAGAGATCCAATTTTCCACATCTCTCCATAATTGTCTTATTACTGCACAACTTAAGAACATATGCTCATTTGAATCAGATTCATTTTTACAAAAGTCACATAAGACCGAGGATTTCTGTTTCATTTTAAACAAAATGTTATTGGTGAAAAACCTCCTATGCAAAGTTCTAAATTGAATGTATCTTAGATACACATCATCAAACATTTTGATTTTAGAGAATGATTTTTTTAATGAAAAAACATCAAGTTGGAAATCAATTTTTTCATTCCACTTATTAGTAGCATTCTCAAGAACAGATGAATTATTACCTTTCAAAAGCTTGTAAATGTTAGATACTCCCTTAGTATCCAATGATAATATGACATTTAACATAGAATTATATGGTTTTGTTGGCAGATGAAATGGTAGGATTTTGTTATCCAGACATACTTTCACCTTTTTGCATACATGACCATACTCTAAGAAATTGGTTTTCACGCCATATATAGAAATAAAATCATGTAGAAGTAATGGTTTTAGATTATTGTCTAGAATATCACTGACATTTGTAATGCCCTTCCAGAGCCATTCTTTTTTGATTGGTAGTTGGAGAGAATCATTATACCACAGTGGTGTTAATAAGACATTTTCAGGAATTACTATTTTCAAATCTGTCCATAACAATTTCAAACTAGATAGCACATCATTCCAAAAAGGGTTGAAAGTCATTTCTATAATTCTATTCAAATAAGCAACTCCATATGCAAAGAGACCAGAGAATTCTGCCTCCATAGGTATGACCTTCCATTTTGATTCTGTTCTTAAATATCTTTTTAACCATCCTATTTTTAGAGCGGCATCAAAGATTTTTAGATTGTGTAGTTGTAATCCTCCTTAAGTATTGAGAGCCTCAACAATGTCTCTTCTGAATTTAGGAGGTTTTGAATTCCAAATAAAGTTTGAAAAAATGGATTCCAGTCTAGAAAACATTTGTTGGGAAGGGGTAGGGAGGGACAGGAGTATATGAGTGATTTTTGAGAATAGCAGGGACTCAATAATAGTGATTTTTCCGTATGGACTCAAACATCTACTATTCCAGACATGGATTAGGTTTTTTATCTCAGCCAGTTTACCAAGAATATTGTCATCAGTAATTGTGTCCATATGATTTATCTTGTATTTAATCCCCAAGATCTCAAAATCAGTAACCCATTTCATACCAAATTTCCCTTCCCAGGGAATACTCCTGCCCCTCAATGCCCCAATTTTGACAACATTTGTCTTATCAACATTTATTGCCAATCCTGAAACTTTTCTAAACCATTCCAGTATGCGCATGACACAGCATAGACTTTCTTTATCACCACCTAAAAAAATAGTGGTGTCATCCGCATACTGGGTCAGTTTAGATTTCCTGTTATGTACAATTATCCCTTTTATATTGTTGTTTTCTCTTATCACATGAGAAAGAATTTCCGCGCAAAGTACGAAAATGTAAGGTGAGATGGGGTCACCCTGGCGACAGCCCCTCGAAAGCACAACATTATCAGAGAAATTACCACATTATTCAACCCTTGACACAGACCCTGTCCTTAAAAGACGCACCCAATCAGAAAAATACTCGCCAAAGTTAAAGAGATTTAAACATTGGTCTATCATTATGTAACTCCATTCAAGAGTATCAAACGCCTTAGCGTAGTCAACTATGACCAATAAACCAGGTATATTTTCATTGTCAGTAAAAGTGATTGTGTCAAAAATAAGACGAGTGTTTTCACCAATAAATCTATTGGCTATAAAGCCAGTTTGATCACTATTGATAATAAGTTCTAAAACCCTCTTTAACCTTTCCGCAATTATAGAAGAGAGAAATTTATAAGAGCCATTCAAGAGTATGATTTTGATCGGTGGATAGTAATTATTGAAGGCCGCTATTTACAAATAAATATAAACCAAATAAGTAAGGAAAGAGAACTTTATGAACACGTTGAACAATCAGAATTATTTCAAATATGCTAAATGAATGAATCAGTAAATCCTCCAAACACCATTAAGCTGTGGCACAGTAATTGGGAATGAAATAGTATGCTAATAGTTAGGATGCGTTACCCAAGTCCACCCTGGGTGCAGCAAACACCATGAGAATCACCATACCTTAGTTTATGTATAATCACACTTCATAAAGCAAGTTAGATAAAACAAATCAGGGAAACTTTGTTCATTTTGATATTATGGTAATTTTCATTTTAATATTTCTTCTGAATTTTCTTCATTTCAGAACTATTATCAAATGAGTCCAACAACTATGGAGAATAAAATTTATTGGTATAAATATAATTCATCAGTAGTTACCTCCTCTTCACTGGCCAATACGGCAGCTATCAAGGTCATTGATTGTGGTTCAAGGTCATGACATAAATTCCATATTCTATCAAACTCTTCAGGGTTGACTTTTGTTGGAAGACCTGCAAAGAAAATAATGATAAAACTTAATTGTCACAGTAGCCAAAAACAGCCTGAGAATGTTGAACAAATTGTGCAGGCAAAAGTATAGATAGGAATATAATTGATGGAAAAATGTAAGTCCAAACATTACTAACAAGTCTCCTTCAAATATTGTGTAAGACCATTCTCTATTACAAAGTCATTTTCAAAATAATACAGTGAAGTTCCAGACGACAATTTCTGGACAAAGTTCGAGAAACTCATTTGATTGAAGCTGTGCATCAGGCATCAGAACAACTCTAGTATTCTTCTTTTTTTTTTAAAGATTATATGGTATTTTGACTGTACTGTTCCTTCAAATACCTCAAAGATATAGTCACAATCCAAGTGAAATACATTTAATGGAGTTATTTGCACAAGCTATTTAGCAGCACTGTCAAATGCAGTATTTCTAATCCCCTAAAAAGGCTTGGAACACATATGGTAGTTTTATTTTCAATTCTCTCCTGAAACCATCTCTATGGATGATAAGCTTACGTGATCTTCTTTTACAAGCTGAGATATGCACCATCCCATATCATTCCCAGCCATATGCTTTTACACTAACTGGTCCCCTTGGGTGGTCACACCAGGAAAGAACCAGTGACATCACTGACCTATACCATATCCCTTTGAAAATTACTGCCTGAATCTTTGCTACTTTTGCCAACTTAGTTATAAAGCTTACGTTCACATATTATTTTATAAAAGTGTAGTTCCTGATAAAAGCTTTTTATACTTTGAAAAAATTAAATATGCTCTTATGAGAAATATGCTAGTCACATTTTTTTTGACTGCTGCAGGTGGTGCACAGTTAAATGGTGGCTACATGAAGGTTAGAATAGTCAAGTGCTGATCAGTTATGTACATCAGATAAGTGAAATAATTATCACAACTACCGTTAAGTGAACTTTTATCACATTTTAGATGTTACGAAAAATCAGAATTTCTATATTACAGAAAAAAGAAGATACTAAGAGATACTAAGAAATATAGTCAGGGTTCATAGATAAGACTGCACATATCATAACTACATTCACAATTTAAAAGTTACAAAAAAAATCAGAATTTCTATATTTCAGAAAAAAGAGAATACACAAAATACAAAGAAGCAAAATGAGAGTGCTTGGAATCAGACTGCATATACCATAACTACATTCACGTTTCAGGAGGTAGAAAAAATAAGAATTTCTATATTTTAGAAAAAAGAAAATACAAAGAAATACAAAGAAATACAAAGATACATATTCAGAGTGCTTGGAATCAGACCGTATGTATGCCTTACCCATGAAGGGAGCCATTCCTACATCTATCATTGTCTTCAGGACAGGCCCAGCATGGTTCCCAAGGACTATCTTTTTCAGCTCAGACCAAATACGCTCGCCGGATATACCTGCAATGCAGAATAAAAGTTTAATGTGCAATCAAGGATATTAAAGTACTAGAGAATAAAGGTTTTTGGCTTGAAGGATTATGTTCATTTCCGATAAGCAGGGGTCTGAAAAAAGAGACCACTTCAGAGATTTACTTTCGATTTTCCTTTGACTGATTATAAATTGTGAAGTGATTCCCATCACAGGTCATACTAAGGAAACCAAAACAAGTTTCTTTCTTATTTCATTTCTCAAGGCTCTAGCTGATATACAGAATCCCCCAGAGATTTCTTGATAGAAAGACTTGGTTCAAGCCTACTTTTCTTAGACACCTATGACAGAACATATCACTAAAGGATAGGATAAGTTGATAATTAACAGTTATATTACCTTGAAGACCTGACACATTTTCTCTAATTGCATCGAGGGTCTGGGCTTCGTGATTGTTCGCTTCTTGAGAAATACGCCCATAGAACCTGAATATTGTAAACAGATACATAAAACATTGAGCAGTAAAATGTCAGGGTGACGAAACAAAGCTACATGGTACAAAACTGAAATGATTCCTATTGTTAATGTTCAAAATATACTAAGCATCAAAGCTATAGCACAGAGTTAGGACATGTTTTAGTCCAATTGGGGAAAATATCACAATATGGTTTTGTATGCTACTTTGGCCTGATTGTATATCACCAATGGTTATCATAAAAAGTTTTGAAAAGCAGGAAAATGGTTGACTTGTTGTACTTATGACATAACAGAGATACTAATACTTTTTGAAACTATTTCTTAAAGACATAAACCGATTCATAGACTTAAAATCATATTTATATGAAGCAGGTATTGAGTACTATATCATTGATTTTACATTATGAAGTGCAATTATCTAAAAGGGGGATATTGAGAAAAAAAAAACATTTCTGATACAATTTGCATTCACTTGTTTTCATTGATACTTTTCCTGTGCAAAACAGAAACAAAAACCAGTTACATGTATCAGGATTGAATCACAAAGGACCATCAAACAATACTTCTCTTGGATTTTTTTTGAAAATTTACATTTTCGCAGAGGGGAAAACATAGCAGATCTTTTGACAGGAAGAATATTAAAAAAGCTAAAATATTTTAGGCAGGAATAATAATAAAATGATTAGATCACATTTGGTGAAGAACAAATAATACATACCTAAAATATCGCAGAATTCTAAGATAATCCTCCGTTATTCTTGCTTCTGCATCACCCACAAACCTAACCTTTTTCTGTTCAAGATCCTCCTTGCCAGAGAAATAATCATACAGAGTGCCATCAAAACCTGTAAAATAAACGAAAATATGGTTATACTGACAGAGGAAGAAGGCTGGCTGTAGGTGATAAGATTTAATCTGGAATAAAAAGTGGTTGGGGGCAACCTGTACTACGATTATATAGCAGTGTAAGTAAGCCATGAGTTGTAACCTAACTAGCTTAGGACAGTAAGACAGATAGAAGTGCTTTTGGCGAGTTAAAATGTCAACCCATGTGGTCATTTCAGGTTAGAATAAATGGTGGGAAAATTGTTAACACACAATACATTAGATAATCCCAAGTATATTTACTAACTTTAAGCAAAACAAGAAATAACAATATAAATTCGTGCAATAATCTGGGGTTGGGCTGGTAGAGATTTGAGAAAAAAACAGTAGATTTGACAAGTTCCTAGCCTACCTAGGTTAATTCATGTTATGATTCTGCATAGTTATGCAAGGTATTATCAGTGAATTTGATCTATGTCTCTGGTATAATACAGAATGATAGCATATCCCAAGTGATTATATGTCCCAAAAGCATACAAAACAAGGGTCTTGTCATTGAGTGCAATCCACTCAATTCAAATACTACATGCATCAACAACTGAGAAATTCAGGAAAAATGTCTGCACCTACCTAGAAACATTGAATTGATAGTGAGATCTCTTCTGAGGGCATCTAGCTCCCAGTCAGTAGTAAACTCAACCTGTGCATGACGACCATCAGTGGCTACATCTATTCGCAGTGTTGTCACTTCAAAGTTTTCCTGAAAGTAAATAACTTGAATCATTTCTGGATATTGCAGAGTGCCCGAATGTGCAAATTCAAAATAGCACAGATACCCTCCCGCAGGGCTGTAAAGCAAAATTTAAGCACTCCAAATTAAAGCTGTATAGAAATATCAATTGCCAATTTTCAAGAAAAGCTTAAGTCAAGAGAATTACCAGTCTCTTATTACGCAGATTACCATACCCATCGGAATAAATAATGCTGTATATAAAGGTGTGACATGTGTAGGTTACTTTATATTTAATAAATGGATTGCAAAGAAAGCCCTACTTATATTCAAATGATGAAAAGGAAAGCCATATATGTGTGATATATCTTACTTTGTCATTTATTCTACAGGTGACAGTTCCATGGGTTTCTCCCTTAGTGTTGAACATACGGATCTCCTCCTTTTCGAACATGGTTTTCATCTGGTCAGGAGTTGCTGTCGTAGCGAAGTCAATGTCATCAGGTAGCTTCAGGGACAACAAATCCCTCACAGCTCCACCAGCTATTCGCAGTTCATACCCATAGGTTTTGAAAAGCTCCGTAAGCTTTACAAGTTCTGGTGTAAAGAGTGCACGGAATTGTGGTGTATCTAGCTTCATGGTGAACAGGTTTCCTTTAAGATGCGTTGTATCTCCTCGTTTATTCCAAACTGATCTCACGAAACTGTCATTTACTGGATGCAATTGAAACCATGTGTTGTGCAATCTATGTGTCAGATGCTTTACCTCCCTTGTTCTAGGTATAACTAAACTCAGCAATGATCTAAAAAGCATTTCAGATAGTAAACATACTTCCAAGATTTATTCCACACTTGATTATTGAGTGTTAGGCATTCCTCTCAAAGTATTTTAAGAAAACTTTAGTTTGACAGCCGGACATGTTTACATCTCAGTCAACTTCATGGGGGCCGCCATTTTGTAAGTCCGCACTTCAAGTAACTTCCGGTTTGGATGTGTGTATGACTTTTTTCTTTTTGTGGAGTTTATAGCTTTTGATAAATAATCACTTAGCCAAAAACATTTTTCGTATATTATTCAACTACTTTTAATACTATGAAAACACTACATTATGCTCTACATATCAAAAGTAGGTCATACATCTGACACACTTTCAATTATAGGTCAAGCTATTACTTCCTGGACCAGTCATAACATGCCGAGGAGGCGGCTGCTTTCTGTTTACATTCAGTAGTATTGGAAAAAAGCAAAGCAGCAGGAGAAAGAATACGGCAATCCATACCACGGTGGATGACAATCTATTTCCGAATATTTAATACTTCTGGGTATGAACTGTTGTCAATATTTAGTAAAGAGCTTACCATCTTCTGCAAGAATTCTTATTCTGGTTCTTTCCAGTTATCACTGGTTTTATACTATTTGGTGGTGGTTATATTCATAATCCTGCTCAGTCTGAAACAGAAAAAGGTAAAATTGGCATAGAATTACATATTTCAATTGGAATTTCCTAATGGTTATGATTTACAATTATCTGTTGTCTAAGAGTGGTGATGTTCCTTGGGGAACTTATATGAGGTTTGGAAAATTCTTCAGAAAAATGGAATATTGATATTTTTAACCAAATTATACAAGAGATATGAATTTAGACATCTCTGGTAATTGATGAAGAATGAAGATGAGGTAAACCTAGAAATTAAACTATTATTAAACAATACTGGCATACATGGCACTCTCCGGCTGTGTCCTATTCTCTGAACTTAAAACTCTAAACTTCGCCAAAGCCAAATTTAGTATATAATTAGTGATTAAAATCACATACATTACAGTAATGTGCACTTATGCACTTGAAACTGGATGGTGGCTATGTACACTGGCTATAGGGGCTCTCCTACAAAGGAAATGTTTTCACATAATTGCTTCAACCATTTTTATATTTTTTGTAGGTCCCTGGTTGGTGCCACTATGGATGGAGGTAACCAGGAAAGAAGTCTTAGCCCTACCCTCTCCTATTCACTTGGCGAGTTCGACGAGGAGGAAAATGTGAATGCTGCGAACCATGACACCACAAGCAACGCTTCCACCAAGACATGTAATAGTGCAAAGAGACCCTGGATAGAGAGACAGAATTCGGGTCAGCCTGTCGGGAATGGTGGCAGTGGCATCAACTTCGATATAGACTTCATTCTTGATAGTCATACACGTCCACATGCAAAGAAAATTAAGCGTGAAAGCAACTCTAGTAGTCCGAGAGCACAGGTTACAAAACCACCTTTAGATGCAAAGAATGGAACGTGTATACTTCATCCAATTAGTACTGCTGGTACATGTAATTCACAAGAACCTTCTTCATCATCGCAAATTAAAGTCATTTCTAGTCTGATTCCATCTACTGGCAGTAAAGGAAACCACTGTGAGCAATCAGCATTGAAAACATCTCATAGCTTGAATGAATACAGGGACGCCACAGCCATAGTTATAAATGATGATGTGCTTGACTTAGATTCTCAAGATTCAGATGCCATTCAGAATGAGTCTTTGGGAGGAGAGAAAACACAAGTCCCTCTCCAGAAATTTCACTCAGTTCAACAAGATGCCAATCAAATAGCTGAAATTCTTGGGCTGCCTAAGGACGATGAAATTGAGATCATTTATGCGAAGGTGAAGGAACGACGTCAGTTACCTAACAGGCTGGACCTGGTAATGAACGACATTCTCGAGGGAAATGTCCAGGTTCAGAAAAAGGCTGTTCACCAGGAAAGTTCACAGGCAATCATTGATGATGTTTCAAATATTTTAGAAGATATAAACAAAGTGACTGGTATATTACACTTAAGAGACCCTCGGAAACAGGTGAATCCAAATGAGATTTATGAGTTATTAGAAATAAATGCGCACAACACCAATCGAATTGAGATAGTTTGCAAACATTTTCTTAAAAGCTCCAATGATGTGGTGATTGTCCTAGATGATGAGGAGAAAGTGGATGACCACAGTGGAATGCTGAAAGATGTTGAAAAAATAGGAAAACAGGTATCGGGTACGGACCCAAATACCATATTCACCATGTTGGAAGAGCAAAAAGACAATGAAAACCGAGTTCAGATCATCATTGAGAAGTTGAAAAGTACAAAAGCAGAGACAGAAACTACAGCATCGGTGGATGAAGAAGAAGAGGGAGTACTCGCAGCCGATCCGATCTTCAGAGATACTGTGGCAATTTCAAAACTTTTTCCTAGAAGGGATAAAAATGAAATCTATGCATATCTTGAAGCTAATCATGATAAAATGAATCGGGTGCAGATTGTTACGAATGAGCTGCTGGGATTGGAGGACCCTGATGAAGACAATAAAACACCACAGGGTTCTGGTACTGATAGTAGTAACCCAATCCTTCAGGGCCCTGGAGGATTGGAACCTGGTCACAAGTGGTCAACTGATAAAAATCCAATTGAGGAAAAGTTAAAAAGTGATACAGAATCCATCCAAGCAATTCTTCCTGACAGCACCACTGCATGGGTGAGGGCTGAACTTGTCAAAAGAACCTTTCAAGTTGAACGTGTTCAGGAGCTTGCCATGGAGATGTTTACAACCATGGAGAACCCTTACAAAGACAATAAAACACCACAGAGTTCTGGTACTAATAGTAATCCATTCCTTCAAGGCCCTGGAGGATTGGAACCTGGTCACAAGTGGTCAACTGATAAAAATCCAATTGAGGAAAAGTTAAAAAGTGATACAGAATCCATCCAAGCAATTCTTCCTGACAGCGACACTGAATGGGTGAGGGCTGAACTTGTCAAAAGAACCTTTCAAGTTGAACGTGTTCAGGAGCTTGCCATGGAGATGTTTACAAAGAGAAATTATCCTAAAGGAAGTGAAATTAAGAAAAAGAGGCAAATCGTGCAAAGACGAACCGAGCTACAGAATTTGCAGCTGAACGTGGAAGAATTTCTTGCTTTGTTTCCTGATCCTGTGGAGACCTTTTATAAAGAAAAGAAACCTGTAGGGAACAGTTACAAGACTCATGTGCTCATTCATTTACTCAATTCCTTCCCCATGGTGAGAAAGGGCTACATAGTGACTGTCTTAGATGCACACAGTGGGCACCTGGTACCCTCCCTTAGGGTACTGGGGGATCAGGCAGGTGAACTCTTCACAGGTGAGTCAGTATATATATATATATATATATATATATATATATATATATATATATATATATATATATATATATATATATATATATATATATATATATATATATATATATATATATATATATATATATATATATATATATATATATATATGGGCTCGATCAAGTTGAAGTTAGCATCTAAGACAAAAAATAAATTTTATAGTAGCAATATGTATTTAGAAAGCTAGAGTTCTGAAGTTTCTGGATCTTTAGTCAGATTTACTGTATTCCCATTTATGAAAAAGTTATGAATATTTTACTGCAGGTGGTTTGTTTGTTTGTTCAACGCCTTCCTGACAGTAACATTTCACAAAATGTTAAAACCACCATATTTTCTTGTAAAACCATCTTATGATCTTCAATATTGCTTTAGATGATACAATTTTACCTGGGGAGACTGTGCCAAGAGATATAGGATTGAATATTATTTTTTGGGGGTGTTTTTGATGAATTTTAAAATAGGGTGATCTGTGATTCCGTAACATGTGATTCCGTAACAGAAAAATAGCATTTTTTTAATTTTTGAAAATGTTCAGATTGGGTCATTACCATGAAACTTCATAGAAAAAAACATTTTAACACTAATTTAACTATAAGGGGGACACTTTTGAAAAATAAATTTTCAAACAGTGTTTTTGTGGGGGTTAAAGTTGGTGATTCCGTAACGTTACGGAATCACATATTTGATAAATTGACTGCTTCAAGCCTATAGATGTCTTGAACATTCTTTAAATGGACTAGTTTGTTATCTTAACTTTAAGTTTAGTATTAACTGATAGTTTTCATATTTAGAATGAGACATTGTTCACAGTATTTTGAAAAAAAAGTATATATGTCCATTATCGAGTAGTAGTTTCAATATGGCATCAAAACGCTTTGGACAAGGACTAAGCTGTACATGGAAATCAGATGAAGTTCTTTATAAACAAATAACTCACATACTATTTTGAGAAAGGTACAGTTATTCAAAATGTGCCGTAGCAACAAACTACCTTTTTTAAAACATTCACAGTTTTTAAGTAGAGTATAATTAAGCTGGCCAGCAGGGCATCTCAGCTTCATTTGGACACTCACTCCCTCAAAAATCACCCAAAGTAATTGTGTGAGTAACCCTTTAAAAAGACATTTTCAAATATATAAATGGATTGTTTTCACTCTAGTTTAAATCCAGTGACTTTTTATAAGGCATTTGTTTCAAGAAGCACATGCATGTTCATGGTTATAATGGGCCATATAAACCTATTCAAACTGTTGCGCACAGAATTTTAGAATATTGAATTCAATATTTTCCTTCAAATTCAGGAAAACTTGCTCCCTCATTTGGCTGTCTTATCCTATAGTAATATCATTCTTGAACCCTATTTGTTCCAGACTTTAGTAAAATAGTAGATTTTAGAGAATTCATATCTGTGGTGGACAGGAAAGCTCTTCGACAGAGATTTTAGACACCTTCACAGAAACAGATTCTCCTTCAAGTAAAGAAGAAAACTGAAGTTTAGCACATGGTCAATGTAGCCCTGATCCCGAAGTCTCTATTTATGCATATATTTAAAAATTTGAGCACCTGCATTAAATTTTAGAGGAAATTATACAGTGTTTCAGATGGAACATACACACTGTTGAGGACAGGAAACTTTTGTCACAAGTGTAGAAGGGGAAGGATTCAGTACATAAACATTTCTCAGATCAAAATTTTGTTACATCTCTCAAAGATAGAATATAGTTATATGGAAGACTCATATAGAATATAGTCATATGGAAGACTCATATGATACTGTTTTATACAAAGCCAGTCATAGATCAGCAGTCTAAATGATTTTAAAAACAAATTTCCAGGGATTCTCCATTCACCCAATAGACATGTATGATCTACTCGAGAAAAAAATATCCAACAGTTAATAAGATCACAAATGCATGTTTAAAAATAATCATTACATAGTTATTTTATAAGTATTTAGAAAATTTGGCATTAACTATAAATGTTCATAATTCATTCATATTAACTCAGCTAGTTTGATATCAATTGGTAAGTGTACAGATGTGTACCTTGACTGACACCTCCATCCTGTCTGCAAATGCAATGTCTCCATTCACCTCCACATCCCTAATCCTGAAGCCACCCATTCAGTTAATCAGGGTAGATGCAATTTCCCCCCGAATCATATCCTCCTTCCCCAGACTAAACAATAAGGGTTGTTAATGAGAGGGGACAGTGGAGGAAAAACAGAATCCACATTGTCTGGGGTGTACCAACAACCTTGATGTGTATGTACATACAGGAAGTTATATAAAACTGACCAGGTAGTGAGTGAAATCTACCTCTGAGAATGCAGAAGGTAACATCATGTTTTTCAAAACCTTTTCGGATAGATGATCTATTTATAAAAAGCTTCAATGTTAAATCAATTACAGCTTATATATTTTAATTGTCTAACAATTGCCCTTGTGGGGAAGTCGTCCCTCTAACATTAGACATTGTCATCTGTAACCTACCATCAGAGACGTATAAAACCCACTCTCTGCTGCCATGTAATTCATAATTAAGTGCTCCCTTCAGTAAAAATGTATGTCTTTATATCAGTACACTAACTTAACTTTTTATTAAAGCAGAAAATTTCACCATAGTGCACTCTTTAATGAAAGATATTGATTGTTACAGAAAATGTGATTCCGTAACAAATTGTAAATGTGATTCCGTAACAAGACCATCTGTCAAATTTTCTTGAATAAAGTTCACTTTAACTTATTCAACTCATAACTTTGTGGTGGTATCTCTGAAAAACAAATTTACCTACCACATGATAAAGAAAATTTTGGAAAAAAGTGGCAGGAACAGCATGAAAGTGGTATTTGATTAAAGTGGTAGAAAACAGATGCTAATTTTGAGTGATTCCGTAACAGGCATTAGTACAGTAGCCAGCCACCCATTTTTGGGATTCAGGTTAACCCGAGAGCTAGAAAATTTCCGTTGGTATCATGTTTTAGGCCCACACTTGGGGCATACCGCCAGGGTGGATGTAGACTTCAGAAGTGGTGCACATCTTTTTTACGGGGTCATGTCTTAGACACCCCACTATATGTAAAAAGGCCCCAAAATGGTCAAAATAATAGGTATAGGGGTAGGAAAGCCACCCTAAAACAGTCATAACTCAGCTTAAACCAATCATAGGGATCAGTGTTTGGTATTAAAATGTTGGTATGAAAGAGAAGTATCTTTTGAAATAGTAAATACATAACCAACTCTATCCCATGATGTAATAAAGGTCATTCAAGGTCATAATGGCTGCCAAATCAAGAATCTGGGATTTTCCGATATTCTATAGTTTCCGTTTATAAACTTCTCAGTTTTTTTGACGGTATGTATTTCTTTTTTGTAGCCACTTTTTCTGAAGGAATGTCTTTTAATGGAATTGATGAACATTTTAGAAAGTTCATTGACTAGAGTTTTAAGTCCAATTTTGAGCTGTAAGGTACAAAGTAGGGTACTAAGCCCACCTGGAGACCCCAAAAAGTGCCTAAAATGGTAAAAATTTGAAAATCAAAATGACTTTATCTTAAATTTTATAAGTAGGAAGGGAGCAGATTATGTACCAAAACATCAGGTTTAATTTTCTCCTCAATCTGGAAGATTATGGAAAAATAATATTGAAATTAAGGGGTGGTTGAAGGTCAAATAAAGGTCAAAATGCCATTTTTCCTCTAAAAATTTCAAATTTTGATCAAGAAATTTTGATGAAGTAGTTGTGTTTTGTCATTATTTAATTTTCAAACCAAGTTACCACAATGATTGACGGATAGATAATCTCAAATATGGTCCAACAAATCATTTTTTACCATTTACTGGTGAAAATGAAGTAGTTTTAAGTCAATAAGGAGGTGTGGAAGGTGGTATTTGGCTATTCCATGCTTAAAATAAGTGTTTACAAACGGGTTGTGGGAAGGTGCTAGTATGGGACCACTGTTTAGGTCATAAAAGTTTTAAGCACCAAACAATATAGGCATTGTTTAGTATCAATTTTTTCGTTGTAAGACAGTCTTTCCATTCCATGCAACCAACCAAGGGTAGGGTCTAGTGTTGCGATACTAGAGGTCATTCAAGGTCAAACCAACCCCAATTTAATAATTTGAGGCATTTTGTCTTTGAATTTTCCATTAAGCAGCTTATCATATTCTCCTAGAATACATATTTTATCCTGGAAATATTTTTAGGTGAGATATGATTTTTAAGAAGGATTCTGAGACATTTTTAGGTCATTTCAAGAGAAAGTCTGGACCAATTTGGAATATCTAGGGACCAAAATTACAAAATGCCTGGTTACGGGTGCACTCACATATTTAAGGGAAGCAGCAGAAAGTTGACATAACAGATCGAGTCATATCTTATGGTATGTCAGTTTTCATTTTCAATAGGGAGAATAAGCCTTTTAACTTGCGACATTACTTGCCTATTGTGTTTGTCATGTAGGATTATAAAGGCAGTGTAAAATATCTCTGAGATTTAAAGAAAAAATGAAGGTCAAATAAAGGTCAAAACATCATTTTTTCTCTAAAAAATTCAAATTTTGATGAAGAAATTTTGATGGAGTAGTTTGTGTTTTGTTATTACATAATATCCTAACCACATTACCACAATAATTGACAGACTAGATACCTTAAATATGTTTTAGCAAAACATTTCCACCCTTTACCTGTAACAATGAAGTAGTTTAAAGTCAATATGGAGGTGTAGAAGGTGGCATTTGGCTATTCCATGCTTATAATAAAGGTTTACGAATGGGTTGTGAGAAGGTGCTAGTATATGGGACCACTGTTTAGGTCATAAAGTTGTGAGCACCAAACATTATAGGCATTGTTTGGTACCTAAATGTTTGTTGTAAGACAATCTTTCCATTCCATGCAACCAACCTAGGGTAGGGTCTATTGTTGTGATACTAGAGGTCATTCAAGGTCAAACTAACCCCAATTTCATGATTTAAGGCATTTTGTCTTTGGATTTTCCACTTAGCAGCTTATCAAATTCTCATAGAATACCCCATATCCTGGAAATATTTTTAGGTGAGAAATATTTTTCAAAAAGGATTCTGAGACATTTTCAGGTCATTTCAAGAGAAAGTTTGAACCAATCTGGAATATTTAGGGGCCAAAATAACAAAATGCCTGATTACGGATGCACTAAAATATTTAAGTGAAGCAGCAGAAAGTTGACATAACGGATAGAGACTCATATCTTATGGCATGTCAGCTTTCATTTTTAATTCGGAGAATAAGTCTTTTAACTTGCCTATTGTGTTTTTATGTAAGATTATATAGGCAGTGTAAAATATCTTTGAGATTTAAGGACAAAATGAAGGTCAAATAAAGGTCAAAACGTCATTTTTTCTCTAAAACGTTCAAATTTTGATGATGAAATTTTGATAAGGTTCTTCTTTTTTGTCAATACATAATTTCTTAAGCATGTCACCACTTTAATTGACAGAAAAGTTACCTTAAATATGTTTTAACAAAAAAAGTTTACCCTTTACCCGTGAAAATGAAGTACTAGTTTCAAGGTAATATGCAGATGTGGAATGTGCTATTGGATAATATTCATGCCTAATCGAGTTGTTAGCAAGTGCTAGTAACATATGGGACCACTGTTTAAGTCATAAAAGTTGTGAGCAACAAATATCATAGGCATTGTTTGCTATCAAAATGCTTGTTGTAAGACAATCTTTCCATTTCATGCAACCAGGCTAGTGTAGGGCATTTTGCTGTGATATGAGAGGTCATTCAAGGTCAAACTACCCCCAATTTCATGACTTAAGGCATTTTGTCTTTGAATTGCCTGTGTAGTATCTCATCAAGTTCTCCTAGAATACATATTTAATGATATTTTTTCCTGCAAATATTATTTTTAGGTGAGAAATGTCTTTTAAAAAAGAAACTCATGCCTTTTAAGGTTATTTCAATTAATGTTTTGCTAAAACATATTTAAGGTATCTTGTCTGTCAATTATTGTGGTAATGTGGTTAAAATATTATGTTATAACAAAACACAAACTACTCCATCAAAATTTCTTCATCAAAATTTGAATTTTTTAGAGAAAAAATGATGTTTTGACCTTTATTTGACCTTCATTTTTTCCTTAAATCTCAGAGATATTTTACTCTGCCTTTATAATCTTACATGACAAGCACAATAGGCAAGTAATGCTGCAAGTTAAACGGCTTATTCTCCCTACTGAAAATGAAAACTGACATACCATAAGATATGACTCGATCTGTTATGTCAACTTTCTGCTGCTTCACTTAAATATGTGAGTGCACCCGTAACCAGGCATTTGTAATTTTGGCCCTGAAATACTCCAAATTGGTCCAAACTTTCTCTTGAAATGACCTAAAAATGTCTCAGAATCCTTTTTAAAAATTATTTCTCACCTAAAAATATTTCCAGGATAAAATATGTATTCTAGGAGAATATGATAAGCTATAATGAAAAATTCAAAGACAAAATGCCTCAAATTATGAAATTGGGGTTAGTTTGACCTTGAATGACCTCTAGTATTGCAACAATAGACCCTACCCTTGGTTGGTTGCATGGAATGGAAAGACTGTCTTACAAGAAAAAAAATTGATACTAAACAATGCCTATATTGTTTTTACTATTTCAAAAGATACTTCTCTTTCATACCAACATTTAAATACCAAACACTGATCCCTATGATTGGTTTAAGCTGAGTTATGATTGTTTTAGGGTGGCTTTCCTACCCCTATACCTATTATTTTGACCATTTTGGGGCCTTTTTACATATAGTGGGGTGTCTAAGACATGACTCCGTAAAAAAGATGTGCACCACTTCTGAAGTCTACATCCACCCTGGCGGTATGCCCCAAGTGTGGGCCTAAAACATGATACCAACGGAAATTTTCTAGCTCTCGGGTTAACCTGACTTCTAAAATAGAGCACTTTTCTTGATCTGGCTACTGGACTACATCTTTTTTCACTTTTTTACCCAAAAATCATTTCCTGGGGAAGTTGGAACTTGGTCCATTTAAAAGAACTTTCAAAGCCCTACACAACCATATAGAGCATGATTTCCTAACTTTTTCCATTAAAAAGATATCTAAGCTTGAACAGCAAAAGTGTGATTCCGTAACAGCTTGATCGAGCCCATATATATATATACATTTATATATATATATATATATATACATATACACACATATGTCCTGTTTTAAAAAACATTGCTGTTTAAATTTTTGTTTTATGATAAACACATATCAACATGTTCTCTATTTGTGGGTGTTAAGTGTCATCAGCATCAGTATTGACTATGATAATGTTCGGTCCCTGCTATAACTTCTTACTGCAGATCAATCATCATGCAAAGGGATTAAAATGAACAGTTAAATCAGGTTCAAATGAGCTATTTATAATTGCACACAAATTGTAGTCCATTACACATGGTTTTGACCTGTACCTGTACCTAACTTAGCTGCAGTGCCCCAACTGATTATCAGGAAGGAAGTATAGCCATTCATAACTGCCATAATAGGAAATTAATTTATAGATAGCCCTAACTCTATATTAAATTTTATTGAATTGTATTTATATCACATAGAAATTGTGGAGAAGTAAAGATCTGTAAGGTCAGCTGCTACACAAAAGGTTACACTGAAAGCTTTTGACTTATTTGCCTGCAAATAATTTGCCTGGTGGAGTGGAACAAACATCTTTTGTTACTACTTAAGGATTTATTTGTGAAATTATCAGTTTTACTTTTTGAAATGGATTTTACATTTATGTTTCATTTCCAGACAGAGTACATGCTTCTAAGTTGAGGCGCCACATCCGAGATTTCGAAGAATTTCCAACTAATCCTGATGAACGGTTCTACAGGGAATTGGCCTTCACAAGGCAGGAAAAAACTATTACAGGTAACATGACCATTGAAATATTGATGGTCCAGAATTTATCATCATATATAAATAAACAAATTCATCTCTGGAAATCTTGACAGGTGTCATCCTTACCTAAATTACTTTAAGACTTTGGAATTTTAAAAGCAAAAATTCACAAAAATATATTGAGGAAAGTTGTAGGCTGGGTTTTGATCCGTCCTTTCTCATGTGAATGTTTTTGAAAATTTCTCTAGTCACAAAGGTATTACCTAGATAGCCAGGTATTTTGATTGCTACTACAGGTATGAATAGATTGATGTGAAATTTATCAAATAATGGTATCACATAATGAATAAATGTTGATATTCCTAAACTGCTGGGCTAATGCGGTGTGCTTTGATTTCAAGTGAAACACATCTTCTGAGAATTGATTAATTTCTGTAGAAGAAATTCTAACAATAGGTAAAATGATAGTAATGGATTAATGACAAAATATTAATAAGCTTTTTTTAATTGAACAAGAGAACATTGTATTGATCGATGATTTATTCAAATGAAAAAAATACCTACAGGTAATGAAGTTTGATATTACAATCATTTTGATGAAACTGCAAATAGTTAAGGCTGAAAGTAACAAAGCACCTTCTAGATGTTAATCCATTCATGCTTGAAAGTTCCTGTAGAAATTGCTGTGTAGATCTGTAGTACACTATAACCATGTGTGTTGGAGTGTTTTGCACAAAAATAAATCAATTTGTCTTTATATATTTGATGCAAATTATTGCATCTCAAGCTTCCATGTTTCTTACTTTTAATTTTTGTTAGCACAGGTTATTGTGTTCAATGTCATTCATGTATTGATTCAATTCATTGATTTATTTGCATCATTTTCATATTGATTTATTTTCATGATTAGGATACCATTGGATTTATGCTAAATCAACATCTGATCTTTAGTATTTGGGCTCAACAGATTTTGCTGAGAAAACTTTAGTGTCATTACTAGGGCTGTGCTCATCAGCCATATTTTTGCGATCCGATTAATTGACTTTTTTTTGCGATGTCGATTTTCTAGATTCGATTCTGTCGCGCGCGATAGTGTTTGGAAAAGTGTGTTGGGGCCGGACCAGCACCATGTAAAATACATAGCATGGCCCTCACCACACCTTTCCAAGTGTTACCGCACGCGATAGTGTCTATTGCGGCGCAGTTTCAATGGCGGCCGCCTTAGCGCCACATATTTTTTTGAAGAAATAAAAGCACAGGGTAGGCTCTCGTGTATTTTTTTTTGGGGGGGGGGGGGGGGTTAAGCTGTTTAGTAGTGGTTCAAATGAAGTAGGGTGTATCGAGTTCACCGCTCGATGTCAGAAGATGGTGAGCATCGCTCTTGAGACTTTCTCGAGCGCTCAATGTCCCGTCAATCGAGCACAGCCCTAGTCATTACCATTGTTTCACTCACAATTGTAGGATTTTACATTTTACTGTTGATTTTCACATTATTTTAGAGGCTATTGAAAAAAGGAAGAAAGAGAAAGAAGAGCGAATGAAAATTGCAAAGGAAAAAGGAGAACTTATGGAGTGTCTTTGCTGCTATGACGATGAAGTCATAATTGAAGATATGAATACATGCGCAGAAGGACATTGCTTCTGTAAAGGGTGTATAAATAGGTCATCTGAGGAGGTCATAGGTCAAGGCCGCTTAAAATTCCCCTGTCTCAGTGCTGACTGCGAAGGCGATATTCCAATGAGCGTTCTCCAAAGCGTTCTCCCGGCGAACGTGTTCTCCAGTGTTGTGAGGAAGATTCAAGAGGAGGAGATAAAACAGGCGGACATTCCTGACCTGATCAGCTGCCCCTTCTGTCCCTTCGCCACCATCATGCCAAACCCGGAGGATAAGGTCTTCAAATGCCTCAGCCCTGAATGTCTCAAGGAATCTTGCAGGTAAATTTAAATATTTTACATACATGTACTCTTTTTTATACCCATTCATATATGGAGCAAACTCATAGTCTGACACAAATGGAAATATTTTCGTAAAAAATCAATATTTTACTGAAAGCTTTTTTTTCACTCTTTCATTGTTTTTCAACTATTACTCTCTTTGAAAAATGTTCTTCAAAGTTGCCTCGCCAAATGTGTGATTTTTACTTAAAAATTGTTTAATTTACCAATATGAATTTGGAATTATGGATCTGTGTGAATAATTCTAAATCTGAAATTTTAAATTGGTGTCAGGTGTAAAAAAGCTTATGTTATTAGTACCTTACTTGTATTTACCATGGTACATGGTTGTATTACCTGGTAGCAGTAGATAACAAGCTTTCATAACCACCTATAGCTCATGCAAAACCCTAACAAATAACAAAAATGATAAAGGATATCAGTTATATTAGTAAAAAAAACACCCAAGCATTGGGTTTTAGAGAAGTGTCTAGAAATATCAAAGATAGGAGAAAACTTTATATTTTTATTTTTTACTTTTTATTTTTATTTTTTTATGAAATTTTAGATAATGAGAACTATTTTCAACTTCAGCAATAAGTTATAGATTTGATTTTTATTTAATTTTTAAAGCAACTTATCCAGCATGTCTCAATTTGTTTTAGGTTCTGCAAGGAACCGAACCATATCCCTCTCCGGTGCGAGGAGGTAGAAAAACAAGGCGAGACGAACATGAGGACGTACATAGAGAACCGCATCAGCCAGGCCATGATACGAACATGCCACCAATGCAAGAAAAACTTCTTTAAGACAGAGGGGTGTAACAAAATGACCTGTGCCTGTGGTGCTCATATGTGCTATGTTTGCCGGCAGCCCATCAATGACGGGTATGGGCATTTTGGTGATCGGCCAGGCCAGTAAGTCATACCTTCTTCGTACCTAGGACTGTCATTGTAAATGATAAATGAAGTAATTTAGGGTTTGTGTTCAATTGACATGATTTGTTAATGATCCGATTCCGATCTTGAGTATTGTTTTTTTTACTTGTTTGGGTATTCGACAAGCTGACAGTGGCGTCTAAAACTTAAAATCCATTTAAATTCATTTGAAATATACTCCACTATAAGAATTCCATGAAACTTTGCAATTTTAAGCTAAGCTTGTCAGATCCCCTTTGGAAATCTAAAATAAAAGGTGGGGGTCACCAGTCATCCCATCCATATAGGTGGTGCCAAAGTGGTGCTATATTTGCAAATTTCACGTATAAAATTGAAAGTCCATTTAAAAAATACCCCCCATTAAGAATTTCGTCAAACCTTGCACAGGCTAATGTCAGGTCCCCTTTGAATATCTAAAATAAATAAGGGGGGTTACCAGTCCTGCTGTCCATATAGGTGGTGCCAAAGTGGCACTTCCATTTGCGAATTACATTGTTTGCCACTTAGGCACTGGTCACCTATATGGACGGCAGGACTAGTGACCCCCCTTTTTTAATTTAGATATTCAAAGGGGACCTGACAATGAAAGCCTGTGCAAGGTTTGATGAAATTCTTATTGCTGGGTATTTTTGAAATGGACATTTTTAATTTTAGACATGAAATTTGCAAATTTAGCGCCACCTATATGGCCAGGTATTCTGATATATTTTCCAAATACAGATGCTTTTATATGGACGTTATTTCCTTAATGAAAATCCACACCTGCTACAATTTGGTTAGCCTAGCTACCAGGCTTTACTCAAGTTTTTCTCTTTTCTCTATATAAATGAATTCTAACACCTACACAAGGGTATGTGGCATTCTAGTAGGTCATATGGTTCATATAGTTGCCACACAAAGGGTTGTTAATGCAGCAAACTCACAACTACCCTAACTGCCGCAGTGCCATCTCTCCACAAGGGATGATATCTGAATATGGCCTGTAAGCCAGGCTACAGTTTGGTTTTTTTTTTCTTTACAAGGTGTCCTCAGGAAACAGACGTCAGCGCGTTACATAGAAATGAGATGATGAAAGCTGGAGTGGCTGCTGAAAAAGAATTCAAGAAAGATAATCCACAAGTGTCTAACCTTCAGCTTAAGAATGACCCATTGAAAGAATTTCATAAAGGTAAGCCTAGTGTGGTAAAGAAAATCCATTTTTTTCTATCAATATATAAGCATGGTATTATCAGGTAATCAGAAAGTTACTGAACATAGAATAAACGCATCGAAGTAAAGGTGAACATTGATTAATAAACAATGCAATCCTAGGGATGGATAGAAAAGTATGGTGCACTGTATATTTTAAGGAGGGATCATGGATGTACCATTTTTGGTGTAAATCAGAGAAATAGATAGTCTGACTAGGTCCTCATCCTTACTGGATGCCCATTTTCTTACATCTCATAACTGTCAGTGGGTACCAAAATATTGTGTTTACCCATCATTTGAATTGATAGCACAACAGTTTCATGTACAAAAAGGTACAAACACATACTGTAGAATGGCTAATTTTGTGTAACAATTTTCCCTAATATTTCATTTTTGGGTGTTTCCGTTTCTAATATTTCCTAAAAGAGGACATATGTTTTTTTTCGATTCCAATTTTACCGTGTTAGGTAGATTTTTAATCTTAGTATACCAAAGAGTAAATATTGATGGGTAAGAACAAGGATTTCTACATGTTTATCAAGTCTGGATGTGTACTGTATTGTTTTTTCCTGTGTTGTTTATTCCCATTTAAAAGCATTAAAAAAACGGGAAACAAAACTCACGGAAAAATTATCTACAGTATTTAGAAAAAATTCAATGAAATCTAATGTATTAGTTTATCAGCCTGGAATGTTGAGGTAGACCACTGTGTTAAAATGGATTTTTACAGAGTTTCATTTTTAGCCACTAGCTTAATCCCTTACACCATATTACACTTTAGAACCCTTTTCAAATACACACTACCTATTTCTACTGTAGGGCTTTAAATGCATGCAATCACAATTATATCAAGGGCTTCTTTATGGCTGAGCAGTCTAATCGATGAGGTAGAGTCAGAAAATTGCCAGTGACTCAAGGTTATTTGGTAGATTCCTCCTATTCTTTACATTTATAAGAAATATTTTGTATTTGCTTTTGAAATAACAGACTTGCATAGGTGGAGTAGTCGAGCTCTGTTGGACTTAGGAGAAGACACATGGCAATACATTTCACAATGAAAACACCTATCCCTTCCAATGCTGAGGCTACTTTCCAAAGTAAAGTACGCAGAGATTTTTGAAAACCACCTAAACCTGTCATGTTGGTATTCATAGGATAGCTCTCACTGAGAAATCTCAGATGAGTACCCATATACCAGGGTTTCAGTATTTTTTCAGGTTTTTTACCTCATTTTATTTCAGCCAAATTAGCCATTATCAGCATAAGGGTTAACAGTTATCGATAATGATAATAACCCAAACATCCCACTTTCCCTAACATTTATATCCAATGTTTTTTTATTTTGAAATAACAGATCTTCAAAGGAGGCAGAGCAGAGATATGCTGAGGCCTCTAGAAGAGGCATGGGAAGATGATGATGAAGATGATGTTGAAGATGATGTTGACCGCCTCAATGCCATGCACAACCGTGACATATGGGGACTATACCAGGTTGACGACTTTCCCAGAAATGTTCCTCATTATCGTCACCAGCATCAGCAGCAGCCAGCATTTCAGTTTGGAAACAATCCTCAGGTGCAAATCTTCGATCCGAGAGCAAGGCCACCGCCTAGATTAGCTTACCAACCTGCTGACATCAATCCTCAAGTACCCAACAATGCAACACATGAGTAAGTGAGGAATCCAGGTCCTGTTATGTAATTTATCATCAATATCACTGTGTGAAAAACAGGATTTTTTGAAGGATAGTATTTAATGAAAGTATAAATTTTGTAAAATTGGAAAAAATGTTAATCAACATAACCAATAACGTTCACCCGTTATTTCAAAATCATACTTAATTGCCAAATAATTTGGTAAAGTAAAGTACAGTATAGTTTGTTTGCCGCTTCACAAGGAAACAAAATCATCCTAGGATCCTAAGGTATTGCTAGGTAGCTTTTGGCATAAACTGGTGAAGTGCAAGATATACCGTATTTTTGCGCGTATAGGGCGCACCCGTGAATAAGACGCATGGCGACTACAAAGCTAGTTTCGCATGCATAGAGCCTAGCTTTGTATATAGGATGCATGCTGACATCATGAGTTGCCTGCCTGCGGTAGCGGAGGGTGGGGAGCAGACAACTAAGACAAAAACAAAAAACAACAGCAACAAGAAAGATAGATTGAATAATTTATTACTCAAGGCAGATAAATCTTGGAGTCAGATTGGACTTAAGGTGATAGTCTAGTACACCAAGATTATCACCACTAGGTGGTGTCCTTGGCTGGCCCCTGAGAATGGATATCAAAGCAAAGGATTACATATGAGCGGTGTTCACTCCCCCAGGGACCTCGACCTAGCGACTTCAAATTGTGGTACGGTCAAGAATGACCACAAATGAAAGGTCCTAACAAAGGGTAGGTCCCGTAGGGCCTTCCGTGTTAAATTTGACCCAAACGACATGGCTGTCTGTTTTAACCATGCAGATTCATTCAGCCTAGACCATTTTGACCAAAATTTTCATCTCATTTTTTGGCTGAAACTGAATAACGATACAGTCTTCGAAGCCAGTATTTTAGAATATAACAGATATGAACCCCCTCTAGGTGCAAGGTCATGTCACATGTACCTTGAATTCTGACAGGACCTGAAAATCAGCATTTACTATGTAAACCACGTGCTGTTAGAAATTTTGAGGCTTATGGGGACATTCAAAAATGTTTTTAAAATACTCATCGTGCAAATTCCCAGTTGAGGTAGGACCTTGCACCTCACCAAAGATATGAATAATCATATGGTAGACTCTCATTTTCAAGTACAGGGTAAGTCTTGACATTTTGCCAAAAAACGAAACACATCCAGATATGTTCTTTAAGGGTGCCGCATTACCTCAAAATAGTCACTTATTGATAAGTTTACCATTATTCGGCAACTATGAGATGTAACCTTTACAATAGCATAAGTGCCGTTGGCTTGATTAAACTCAGTTTTCAGATATTTAAGTTTTAAAAATGACCCGTGTATTGGGTAGGGTTCTACCTTAAAACATAAATCACTAGAATTCATAAAATCATTCATAAAATTCACTTCACAATTCACACCGGCATCGCCTACATCGATGTAAGAGACCTCAGATTTCTACACTCGTATATTAGACGCACCCTCTTTTCTTACCCCTGCGTCCTCTGTAAAAAAAAATGTGTCCTATATAACGCGCGAAAATATGGTATGCATTGGAGTGTATATTCTGTTTGGAGACAGGCTTGCTTCTCTTTTGAGTGCAATTTCAATTATATATTTTGGGAGTTTATGACCTTTTACTGGGGTTCACCCTAAGCTTTACAGCAATGGTCTGGGGCAAGTTGTGAGTGTATATTAAGTGACCGAACTTGCTACTTTCTTATACATCCCACACTAGTCAAACTTAAATCTTAGACAGTGGCCCTTGCACATTCCCGGAATCTTTTAACCAGTTCATGAGTAGAATAGTAATATTGGCCAGCCCTATGCTACTTTTGATGATAATTTCGGATTTATGGAATGATAGATTAATAAATTATTAAACGGAGAGTTTGTCGATTTTGTATGAAGGAATATTTCTTATTCAAATGTTTTCTCAAAAATATATATTCTTCCACAAAAAAACACAAAATGATTAATATTTTGGGTGATACAGGCATTAAGAGATTTAGTCGCTGATTGACCTCATCTTTATTTCATCTTGTAGGTATCCTGACTCTGATGATGATGAGCTGGATGAAATTGAGCGGCTCCGAAAAGCAGGACCGTGGCAGGCTCCGCTACACAGCAGGCTTCGAGAGCTACTGCAGGAGAGGGAGAATCGCAGAAAGAAACGTCTGGATATAAAACCCTGAAATAATCATCAACAATCAAAGGGTGCAAATTGCATTCTTTTCTTCTCTTTCGGTGAAGAGATTTTGTAAATTGTAAACTTAGGTCAGTCCAATTTAATTTTTGGTCCTACAGATTTTTTTGCTCCAAAAAGGTTTGTCAGGCATAAAAAAACCTTTATATTCTGGGTCCGAAGGAACGTGTTACTATCGGAAGAAGCAGGATGCTGACGCAATGCATTATGGGCGCGCAGACCTCGGAGCGGTGCTAAAATGGTTGCCGGTTTAGTATATTTATGTGATAGATCGAGATCGCATAGTTTATTTTGACCGATTTCTTTAAATATAGTGGCCTGAAAATGTAAAAACCAGGGCCTTTTTTTCGGGTGAGTAGGTAGTTCTTTCTTAAAGTGTCATCAGAATTACGTCGTTAATTTTTTTTAATTTGCCAAAAAGCAGTCGGCGATATGTTAGACCTATGATTAAATTGGACTGGCTATATAGATATCTATATGTATATATTTATTATCAGCTCCACAGCAGATAAGTCAATTTATTTGTTGTACTTGACTATATTGGGCATCTAATATTGCTTTCAAAAATTGTCAAAGTTAAGGAGGGCAATAGAATTCTTTATTGAAATCTTACCAATGCTGTTCACAATGTTCAATTGTTAGAAGCCCTATAATATCACTTGTTGTCATGGAGAAATTAACTTCTCCCTGACAGAGGTCTCTTTCCAAGATGGTGGCCACTTTTTTTCACACCGCCTCTAGAAAGTTTTTTTCTTACATTTAAAACATTATTTTAGCATTATAGTCTGCCAACATGGTGTATGCCTAAAAATAAAGATGGCAGAAAGTAATCAAGATGGATTTAGGTTTGTAAATCGCTAATTCAAGTGAGAAATCTTTGCCGTTCGCTCTGCTTCAGGCGAGTCAAAGATTTGCTGAAAGAACCTCCAAGCTTGTTGTGCTTATCATAATTCAAAATTTAGGTTGGGGAGCTGATGATAAATTTCTTATCCTTGTTGTGAACATGGTGCAAGGCAAGATGTCTGCGTTCAGCCGGCTGGTTAATGGACTCAGTCTGAGGGCCTCGTCGGATACCAGCCGGCCTCTCACAGACATCATGGTATACACCATTTTCACAAGGATAACTGATGATATATATATATATATATATATATATATACATACATATATATATATATATATATATATATATATATATATATATATATATATATATATATATAAAGAAAGAGAGATAATATGATATTTTTTATATACTAGTAATATATATGAACAGGGTCTTAGCCAGGATTTAGAAGTTGGGTGCCAAAAATTGGCAATTGTAAAATTTTTGGGAGTCCAAACTTTTACGGGGGACCACAATATACTCAGATTTCAACCATAAACGTAAAATTTTTATCAGAATAAGGCATGATATCTTTATACAATGCCATGGGAATCATATGGAGATGAAAAAATTCAGTTACATACTGGCATTTTAAGAAATTCCCCTGAGGGGTGCTTTTTAAGGGTTTGGGTGTCCAAAAAGACACCCAGACGCCCTGCTGGCTAAGACCATGTATATGAAGGTAGATGTATATATCTATCTGTGTATTCATTTAGAAAATGTGTAGAAAAGAATTGTTTCAAGATTATTTTAGTACACTTTAAGATACCTAGTCTATTTGTTGTTCCAAAATAAATCAAACAATTAAAATTACTACAGTGGAGTGTTTTTTGTTTTTGTTTCTTTTACTTTGTGAAATTGTGTTTTTCCATTTATACTTTGTGATGGTGGTGATGAGGCACATATTGAATGTAATCGACAGAAGGAATGCACGAATCCTTACTGAAATTGTGATATGTTTTGCATATTCATGACTCATGAACTCTGCTGAAAATCATTACATCAATTGTCTTGTTGTGCCACTGACCTGCTACCAAATATGCAACTGTAGAGATAGAACCGCAGAGTGGAAGTGAATTTGAAATTTTGATTATCTAAAACCACTGCAAGTGGTGGAGAAAACTGAAGTACCCGGTGAAAACCATTGCCTAACCTCAAGTCACTGGCAAAACTTTCTCACTTGTCCCAGCCGACATTTGAATCAGGGTAGAGTTGAGAGACAGATAGCAGTCAGAGGCAACTCTTAAGAAGATAGGGCCCTAAGTGCAGGCTGAGTGGAGGTTAATGTGAGATCGAAGGTAATACCCTTATAGTCTCAGTTAATGTAATGTAACATTTATTGACCAGATCAAGAATTTGTTAATGATGGTCTTGAAGACTGGGCAATCAATGTAGGACTAGATTGTAAGATTAAGACTTATGTTGTTTACATCGCATTCTGTATATCTGCCCTTGTTGTCATGATGTAAGGTATTACTAGAATAATCAGGCATTCTAAGTAAACCTACTCATCCAAAAAGGGTGAGACTACTTGGGTGATATCTTATTTTTGGAAAATATTGAAAAACTCATTCCCAACTGAGTCTACTTCTCTCCTTCCAATATGGTGAATAAATGCTTTATCCCCAGGTCATTTTAATAATATTGCTGACTAAAATTGTTTCTTACCGCTGCCCATCTTTGAATCTCACCTGGGGCTTGTGAGAAAGTTACCCATGACTTAAAGTTAGGCTCAGGTTTTCGCCGATAGAGTACTCTATACTTAATGGTTAGTCACAATGGTCTAAATAAGGCAGATAAAGTTACAAGCGAAATTCCAAATTCCAGGCATTAAAAGGTCAGGATAGTACTTCAGTGAGTATGTGGCTTGTGGTTGTGAGATATCACTCACTTGTCTCACTCGTTTGTGATATCAAACAGCCACTCGCGATAAAAATAGCACCACTGTAAAGGGCTCCACACATGAAATAGACCTTGTAATAGGGTACGTAGTGTGGCTAGCCTTTACACTCTGGTTATGCATTTGGCAATTATTCCCATCCCATTGGTTTCCTACTGAAAATGCAGTGGAACAGAGGCATCCTGTGATATAATAATTATATGTCCTAGTATTTTGTTACATATTACAACTACTATATATTGATAGTGTGGCTAGCCTTCACACTCTGATAATGCATTTGGCAATTATTCCCACCATATTGGTAGGACTGTCATTGATATGACAAGTATCGATCCATCAAAATAATTTTTCAATTAATCGAAAAAATATTATGTCAATTGTTATGCCAATTAATGGATTGCAGAGGTGACACATTTTTTCGGCCTCTTACGCCATTTGTTTGCCATTTTGATTTTAGTCAACAATAATAAAAATTTTGAATAGAAACTCGTATTCAATCAAAAATGTTGAGAAAACTTTCATGTCTTCGTATTGTGAGAATCTTAGGATCCTAGCAACAAAACTATAGTGTGGTACATGTGAGAATATTCTATTAGTGCAGTTCTTCAAAAATCGAATGGAAATAATCGGAATCGAAAAAAAAATGTCAATGATCCAGTCGAAAAAAATGGATGTCAATGAGAGTCCTACAATTTGGTTTCCTACTGAGAATATAGTAGAACAGAGGCATCCTGTGATATAATAATTATGTCCTAGTATTTTGTTACATATTACTACTATTACCTAGTAAATTCTCAAGTGTATGTATCTAAAAACTTGTAGACTGAGAAAACGCACACTTAAGTCAGAAAAACTTCTTAATTTCATTGAGTTAAGAGTACATGCAACCTTTAAATCCAACAGCTCTGTAGAATAAACAGCTCCATATGCTATACACTTTAGTGGCCTTAACAATAGCATTTTCTATGTCAGGCAATTTGACTTAATCTGGACTGTTTGTGACCAGAGATTTCAGTCCAGATGAGTCAAAATCTAAATTGTGAGTCACACAAATGATGTGAATGTACTGGGAAGGAGTGGTGTCTTGCATCCATCACTTTGAGTTTTTGATCCACAAGAGTGGGTAGCAGCACTGGAGTGTACTCATGGTGGGACACACATTAGACTACATGGAAATATCCTGGTAATAAAGCATAATTAAGAGAAGTTTTTGATTCAATGTTGTTCAAGTAGCTAGATTTGAAAATACCTCTTCAAATATTTTTCAAATGGTACTCCAATGAATCAGTTATTTTAGAGGTTGTTAGACCATATTTGGGCTTCAGATGCTAATGGGTTAACCCAGGTTGCCTGCATTACAATACAGTACAGATGAGATCAAATGAGTTTGACACCTGTATACTAGTATATTGAACACTTACATAGCTTTTATACATACTAGTGGTTGCCCACTCTCAATTAGCGACTGACTTAGGCAATGGCTGCCTGAACTTATTCAAGCCTGTTAGCACCTGATAAAGCCAGACTATCTTCATGGTACTTCTATCACAAAAGTGGTCTTCAGAAATATTTGAAGGAGAAATGTTTAAACAAAACTCTCCTTGAAATATTTTCAATTAATGCTTAGTTCCCAGGTTATTTACAAAAGTATAATAGATGCAGATGGCCAATATTAAAGAGATTTCTAGGCACAAACAGGCTTAGGTTGGCATGTGGGTGATAAACATGAAGAGCAACTAATGAACCTATTTGCCATAGGATAGGAAAAAAACATCTACAATGCAATGCAACTTTTCTTTTATTGACAAAAAAGATACCAAAAACCATTAAGCTGTGCTTGCATACACAAAAAAATCTTATTAGGTAATTATGTAGATTATGAGAATAAAGAATGACTGGACACCCAGGCTACTTCTCTGTTGTTATATTACCCCACTAACACTTAAGCAGTGCCATTAAATATACATAGAATCAAATGTGGCAATTCAGTATTGAAGGTGAATGAAAAATGAATAGATCCCCAGACCACTTTTCTTCCATTGTGACAGATAAATGCTAGCCAGTAAAGAATAGGTATCCATCCCTGCCCATACCCTGGTTCCGCTCAAGCAAGATTATTGGCTATAATATTGCCACCAAATCATACAAAATTACACATCATAAAACCCAAATGTTTCAACGAGAAATTTGTGAAAGTGTTCATTTCAAGCAAAGAAATGAAAATCTTCACTTCAATGAAAATAGATTTTTTGAGATTTCTAAATAAAATTGCATTTTCTTGATAAGTGAATATATATTCATGATAACCATCTGAATATATATTTTGAAATAGTATGGTTGCACATTAAAAACATAACTATATACAATAAGACTTAATTTAGCGCCTTTCCCCTTACGCATATGTCAGTGGCCGTAAAAGTGAAAATCAAGTTCTATACCATTCCATTGGATGTAAGCATCAAGATTGCTTTTAATCTTATACTTAGCCAAAAAAAAGGAACATACATGTATAAAGTTTCTTGTCACTTTTTCTTGGGAAGATGTATAAAACATATCGTTCTTTTTTCAATGAACATCCAGATCATTTAGTGAAAACAGAATTTTTATCCAAGTATAAAAATAAAACCCATAAGCAAGCAAATAAAAGTGCCTTCACTCCTCATACCTGCAAATAATAATGATCATATCAATTAATTAATGGATCATACTCAGATTACTTAAACACATTTGACAATGAATAACTCTTTCTTGAAATATTCATAGTCCAGGGGACATTAGAATGTGTCTGCACTCACAAGTATTTAATATAAAATAACCCTGCCCTTATCAAATCAATTCATAAAACATAAATCACTTATTAATAGTGCAAAACCAGTTACATACCATATTTTTTTAAGATAAATCAAATTATTCTTTTAAAAGGAATAAGATATAGATATAATAAAGTTGGAGCAAATCAAATTGTAAATTACAGCAAAAATCACTTAATCCTCTTGACATCCAAATCATTTTATGATATCTATGACCTGTGAAAATCACTTGACTCTTATCTAGAACTTTTGAAGCATTGAAAGCTGCTAGATTTAACAATGAAAATAAAATAAAATCCCATTATGAATTAAAGCATTTCATTCAATCTATTTTATGCCTCAACTCAAATATCATGATGTATAGCTTAATTTTTACTGCTTTGTTTTAAAAGTAGATTTTTCACATCAAACATTTTCAACTGAATCATCGATCATCCTGAAAATGAGAGAGAATAATCGAGCCTTTCACCAAATCGTAGTGACTCTCGTATATGGTTGGTCTCAGTCCCCACTCATTGTTGCGATAGATGCCAATACATGTGTAAACGTCAGGTTTATATGTCATATGACTCTTTATGCCAGTGTTCCGTATAGCGCACTCTAAGGCATAGACCTCCTCCTGGTTGGTGTAGTTATCATTGTAGATACAAATCACATGCCTTCTATTCTCACCGGACAGTTCCGCGGGACTGACTTTGGCGCTGGATCCCAGTCTGCCTTCCACTGTGGCTTTGGCCACCAAGCTCCAGAAATGATCAACTTTCAAGCCTGTGTCAACGTGAATTAGCCATTTGCCAGACGTGACGGCATGTGCCTTGGCCAATTCTGTGATGATGTGAATGTTGATTGGTCGTTTCGATTCTTGGAGTTGCTCCCATGATGTCTGCAGTCCAAGCGAATCCCGAGGTACTTTCTCTGAAAGGGTGGGACAGCGCACTGCAATCCATCCAATACCATCTTCCCTGGAAATACAGGAAAACCAGCAATCAGGCACACCACACAACACAGATTTCCACTTTATGGGGAATTAGGAATTTAAATTTTTCGTCACTTTTTCTGCCATATTGCAGCTAAGTCGTGACTAGCCAGTTGTAACTGGTGGAGTAAGCCGGAGAACCCAGCAAAAACCACCGCCTACCTCAAGTCACTGGCAACTTTCTCACATGTGGTGAGAGACAGCTAGCAGTGAGTGGCAAAGCCTTAAACCTCACAGCCATCAGGGCAGGCCCTTTTAATGGGGAGCAAATTATTTGTCTGAAGGCAGTTTCCCACGCAATATAATTTACGAAATTACATCAAGATGTAACAGACTTCGTCCAATTTCTAATATACTGAAGTGTATTTTTGGTACCAAATTCTACTTCAGAATGTGAGAAACTCTGAGCATTTTTGTTTGCTCATTGGTATTGAGCTGAGGTTTTTGCTGGGGGGCAGTTTCCTTGATCAGAATTATGACATTCTGACAAGTTGATTCATCTAGGCCTTCATACGTAGTTATTTTAATCAAGATGGTGTCTATGTATAGATAAGGACTTGGTATAAGGTTTATATGATAAGTGTAACCTGGGGGCATTTTGGAACCATTGTTGTAGGTGCCTAAAAATGTTTGCACCAGGACTAAGATACTTGGGACACCCCTTCTAGTGATGATGATGATAATCATTATCGTGACATGATCATTGCTTGTCATACGATGATGTTGATGAATGATGATAACTTGATAGGGCCTAAAAAAATTAATTGTTTGTTTCCTGTAATGGTCCGAAAATAAATAGGGTAGGTAGGTCGGTAAAAAAAAAATTTTTTGCAATATTTTTTTGGTCAAAAATGTGTGTTTTATTCATGTTTTAAGTTGATTGGGAGTTGGATGGGCTATAAAAACTTTAGGGTAGGGATTTTTTTGAATAAAAACTTGTTAGGGTAGGGTTACAGGAAACAAACAACTTTTTTTTTAGGCCTAATGATGATGATGATGTGAAGTCTGATGAGTTGATGATGGCGAAGATAGTTGCATGTCAGCAGTTCATCTATGGTGGTGATGGTTGTGTACTGTGAGGGTCAATGTGATGATGGTTTGGTTGTATGTTTGATTGTTTGTGCAATGCTTCACAACAATACAAGTGCATTTGATAGACCATTAACAATCATTTGTGAAAACCCTTCCCTCATCTATCTGATCTGAGAGTAACAAAATATAAAGAGATGCAACTATGGACCAATAAGTAGGCAAACATATTAATTACAGAGGTTTACTTTCATTTTTTTCTTGAACATCCAATGGAAAAGCTGCTTCCAGTCAGTTCCAGATTCTATAGGTTCTGCCACTTTTTTGCTAGATCTAGTATATTGCATATGAGAATTCTTGATTTCTTGGTAAATTACTACTGCCTTGGATTTGAGGGGCTAATGGTGCTACATGCTGTGCTGGCATCTATATTTTGGCCTTATATGGCCTTGTTGGTCATTAACGACTTCTTGAGACTTGACAAAGAATGTTTTAAGTACATGATTTTCCCCCAGTCCCTCGGTCAGGCAATTCTCTAAATTTGCCCTTCCGAGGCATGAAACTGCAGGTTTTTACCTGCAGCCCTCCTGGAAAGCATAGTTGGGGTATTCTGGCACAATGAAGGCTTATACAAGATAACATGGAATCCTTTATCGTCTACAAAGGCACTTAAAGCACTCACTGGCTGGGACACTTCATTATGGCTAATCGAAATCAGTCCTACCCCTTTTAAGTGGAATGAGTCAATCAGGGCCCAGTACACCAGCTAGCCTTATCAGAGGACTGTAATATTATATGCTGTGATCTGCAACCCACACAGCCATTTGAGATCTGACTGTTTCTTCTTAATTCTCACAGAACTCTGGTCTATAATTATGCTAAATAAGTGTGTGAAGGTATTCATAGAGAGGAAAGCTTCCACACGACTCACCGATAAACCTGGGAAGGTGGATATTTTGCCAGCCACTCTTCCAGTGTTTCTTCTTCAATATTATTTGGGTTGTAGTGAATCCACTGGTCCATGTCTGCTGCCATGGCCTCTGCAGCTAACTGTTGTGCAATATAACCCCTCACATCTTCTCTGCCAGAAATATCCTCCATGACACAAACACAAATGATGACTCGACAAGTTGTGCTATCTCAAAGCATTCAGTTTCACTTTCACTATCTATACATTGCTTTGAAATACATGTATCTAATTCTATAGATGATACTACTCATAACTGTCAGAAGGCATAACAGTAGCCTACACTAGTCACTACAGCAAGGTATTGTGATTAAAGATTATGTAACAAGTTTAGACATCACATAAATTGTCTGCAACCTGTGCAAACAATAACTATATTTGATGCATGACATAAATATCTCTAGTTCGGTTAGTGTGCAGCTGTCAAATGCAAAAAGTGATGGGTGCCACACATCCAAGGTTCAAGAGGTATGTCAACTTTTTAAGCCTTTAATTCATAATACCGGTCATGAGCCCATGTAGTATAAGAAACTACAATATACCAGAAACGGAGAGAAAATAGCAACAGAGTTGTGCGATACATTTAATGATGAAATTCAAATATGTAAATGGTACGAATGATATATGAAAGCTTTGTCTTGCATAGTTAGGAGATGTTAAAGTTAAAATAATTGTTGAAACTGTATTATGAAATGAATGCACAAAAATGGCTTCTGGAGCAAGAGCAGCAAGGTCACTCCGACTCATGGTCCGTGATTTACCATGGACGGTAGCAACCAGTGAGTATGCTTGAAGTTATGCTTATAGAAGAAGGAATGAATAACCTTAATCCATTAATTTTCTGACCATCTTATACATGGTGCCGTGTATGCACCTGGATGAAATATGCGATTGTCGAAATACTCAATTATCGCTCAATGACAATGATTCACAATGTGAATGTCACTATAGTTGAGTCTGAGACTTACAGACAGTCCCATTGGTTAAGATTAATGCCCCAATTCGCATCCCACATTAACATAATGAGATTGTTGGACAACTGTTTGGCCATTGTCATCTGTGCTATCAGAGAAATACATCCCCTTGATCCGCAACCCCATATAGTCACTGCATGCTAGCCTCTACGGCATCTGCGCCTCGAGTTACGCGCAGTAGCCTGGGGTTGTATTGGTCACGTGATCTGTGCACTGCTGGCTGACTGGCTGGCTGGGGGATGTTATCCTATCTAGGTCAGATAGTGAGAGGCAGCGAAATTTGATGATTCATGACCAGCGCCCACTCCCTGTCTACTTCTCTCAGGTGCTATTGATTTAATTTTGGATGAGATAAGTAGCAGAATGCCAGATATTGATTTGGATGTGCTGCATTTTGATTTTATAGCCAAAAGTATAGGCCACTATGGCCGGGGCCGACTCTAATACTCATTTTATATATTGATGCTATTTCGTATTAGAGTCGGAGAACTCCCTGAGTCCCTATAGCTTCCAATGTTAAAAACCAATATTCCCAAATTACTCCCTCAGAGCCCAAACTACTTCAGACCTGACTGCACTAGGATGATAAATGTGATCTAGCAAAGGGTGCCGCAACTTTTATTTGTTGAAAAACTCACTTATAACGGAGCAGTAGTCCAAGGAATCCTCAAGGCCATTTGTTGATAAGATTCCGGCAGCCATTTTAGCTCTTTCACGTGAGGTAAAGGCGAGAGTTCAGACTCATTTCATTCAAATGGTAATAAGAAAACAAAGGCCCTTTCAAGACCTCGCTACAAGTCAACGATATTTAAACCCATCATGGCTGCCGACATCTTAAAACAATATACCATATAGTCAAAAGCAAAAAAATTATAAATAACAGGGCATGGTCATCGCTGTCGGTTAAGGCCACTAGGGAGTCCAATGTGCCCCAAATCCCATTGGGCCCCACACTCAATATGCCCCAAACTTATATAGATAGTGGTGAGCAGGTTGCCGAGCAGTTAGTCTGTGAAGCGCACACCGGGTGGGGGTTTGAATATGAACAAGTATGAATGAAAGATATAGAAAAAAAGGAGAAAAAAGAATAAAGGAAGAAGTGGCCAAGGTTGGCGCTTATTGAGACTGGGGTGTAATGGGATTTGGGGCTTAATTACCTACATATTCCTACTTAAGGAATATGTCACCTAGTATCCAAGTCAACTCGTACACAAGCCAACTCACACCCAAATTGATCAAGTACTGAGCAAGTCAGCATGCATTATCACTTGAGATTTTGTCAGTAATCTTCAAAAGTATGCCCAAAACGCCATAGCGAGCCTAAATACAAAGGGGCGTACATGTATGCTGAACTGAAGGGACTCAAGCAAAAAACTGAAATAAAATTTGATGTACATTGTTTATCTTCCAGTTGTATGAGCTAATGATTTTAAAACCTAGACAAAACAAATAGCATGTGTGCAATATTCTCCTGGATAAACATAACTTAAAGCAAATGTCATCTTAACTCTTTAATTTTCATAATTTGATCCTGAATAAAGAGAAAACATTGAACTGCTTGGGTGCAAGTTGGTTTGGGTATGAGTTGACTTTCGTAAGAGTTGACTGGATTATAGGATGCTATGCTCAAAACTACTGTAAACAAACTATCTACTTAAAACATGGAGAGATGTAGCAATATGGAATATGTGGGGCAAATAACCTAGACACCATTAGTTGCAAATTTGTTAGAAATAAAGGTTGTTCTAAGATTAGAGTAGTAATGGCCCAAAGCAGGTTCCTCTAACAAGCCTTAATGTATACATGTATGTATGTACCTTGACTGCAGAGATCAGAGTAAATACTAAATAGAGATCTGAGATGAATGGGGAAGGTCTAGTAAGAATACCCAAATCAAATGGCTATATGCATTTTTGAAATTTTAATTTTTTATTGTATTACAGGAGAACTAAAACAACATTTCACTAAATTTGGAGGTCTGAAGGATGCCAGAGTCATTTTTGTAAGTAATGTATTACCTAAGACCTAGTAGGCTAGTAGGGACTACTTAGCAGAGTCTTATTTCCCTCTTTATTTAGCAGCAATGATGCAGTTCTCATTGAAATTTCCAACAGCATGGTCATTTATGCAATAAGCAATATATGTATATATATATATACTGTAAAGTTTGAAATATTAACGTGCTTAAATTTAGCGAATTGATCAATTTTTCTGTGTTAGCAAATCGTAATATTAGCGTCTGAACCATCTCTAAAAGCGCCATCTGCCGACAGATACTCAAACTAGACCTAGTTTGAGAAACGGTCAAAGGGTGGCGCTAGGGCTGCACACCGAAAACCGGTTTCAGACCGAAACCGATCATTAGGCTGCCTAATGATAATGATAACCGTCCCAAAATAAACCGGTTTGAAAAACCGATAAAGCAGCTATGAGGAAACTGCCTTACCTTACTGTTGACATCGCTCTGAGCACTTCCTAAGCTGTGATTTAATGAAACAACGGCTCGGCATTGGCATAAATACTTTCGTATTTAATTCTTAATGGATAATTCGTTCAAATGTAATATTTTATGGCAAAATAAAACTCATAATAATCAAATATATGATTCTGTTTTATTCAAAGAATTTGAAATCATATTTCATGGCAAAAAAACAACAGGTTTTGAATACGAAAGTTTGGCTATTTTTCAGAAGTTAGTCCCACGCGGTATCGTTAAAAAACCGTTAAGAAACCGTATCGTTTCAAAGTTATCAGTATCATATCAAATCGTTATTTCTTAACGGTGTGCAGCCCTAGGTGGCGCGTTATTTTGGCGGACGTGCCTTGATCCACGCTGGTGCACATGGCCTCCAAACACAGAAGCACGCCTGGAGACTTGTGCATAGTTTCGTCCGTTTTTGGAATTAAATACGGATATTCTGGACTATAATGGTTGTAAGCAGTTCTTCGCTTTCTTTTTCCTGAGGATTTGATGGCCTCAGTTACCTCCCTATTTGCGAGTGGGTCAAAAACGTCACATACGTGGCGTCATCTGGTGGCTTTGTCAATAACTATTTTTTTGGAAAAAATGGGCACATCGAGTTGTGCACCCTTAAGTGCATTAAAACTGCATTTTTATTCAGTCTCTGGCCACATATGCATGTAAATAGGATAACTCTCGCTTCAGTATATCATTTTCATTCTCGAATTAGTAAATTACTGAGAAAAAACGATGTTGAATGGGTCAAAATCGTCACACGCGTAACGCCATCTATTGACGATTTTGAAAACTAAAAAATACGGCCAGCGTACCCACATCCACAAAAATCATTGAGAAATGGAACAAATATTACCGGATCGTAATATTAGCGAATCTGACCCACTCGCTAATGTCGCCAATAATAGTTCCACGCTAATATTTCGAACTTTACAGTATATATATATATATATATATTTTTTATATATATATATATATATATATATATATATATATATATATATATATATATATATATATATATATATATATATATGTATATATATATATATATATATATATATATATATATATATATATATATATATGTATATATATATATATATATATATATATATATATATATATATATATATATATATATATATATATATATATATATATATATATATATATATATATATATATATATATCCACTATGTATTCACAACTAATGCTGACTTCCCTTTACAAGAGGCAAAGGAAAAAATTAAAGTCTTGACTTGAAAGAATGAAAGAACAAGCAAAAATGCTCTTAACAGAACTCCTTGGGTATGTAAAATGCATTCTTATGTTGCCCAAGGTAATGATCTTTTAACAAGTGAAGTAAGTCGCAGGATATATTCTCGCTTAAGAATTTTTTATTGAGTATTTTCATGTATAATTATAGACCTCTAGGAACTTGGACAATTTGCAGAAAAAAGATCCTCAAAGTCTTCAAATTATCGATGTGTCTTTTGCTGTGTAGACAGTCCTGGGCAACACTCGCCAAATTAATCTTTTGATACTCAGAGTGGCCAAAAGCAGACTAAAAATTATTGCAAAAATCATTCATGTACATTCATAGTTTGGGGAATGTTTGATGGAGAAAGGTTAATCATCTGGAACAAACAACTCTAAAATATTTTGCAAAATCATTTCCAAGTTATGATCTAAATTATCTGAAGTAACTTGTAAGCATCAGTGGGTGAAAGTAAGGGAAAACAATTTTATTTCATGTTCAATTAAGTCAATTTTTTTAGTTGAAATTGTTGATGAAGGCTGAAAATAGATATCAGATCAACCACTGTGTACACATTGATGCAGTGCTTCTGGTTTCTTTTACCCTGGTATTTTTTTACCTCTTCGTGGCATGATTTCCTTTATTGTTTTAGGATCGCCAGTCGGGTATGAGCAAAGGCTATGGTTTTATACAGTACAGGAGTAAGGAGGCATTCGATACTGTCATCAGCCAGGAATCACACATACTAGAAGGAAACCGAGTAAGATTTCTGCTTGCGATCTGTTGGTGTTATTTCCATGGCAATAAGTTGATATTATACTTCCCACACACATGCACATATATATAGACACCAAAACCGAAATAGAATAAGCAATTTAATAAACAAGAGTCATAGATTCATGCATTGATTAGATTTTAGCCATTTAAAAAATCCTTTTTGGATAGAGCATTTATAAGATAGTGAGGAGTGAACTTGTCCAATAAAATAAGTACGTCTTTGTTGAAGGGAAGCCTATTTGACTTTTACGGAGTAGCATTTTCACCTATAGTACTAACTAGATTAACTACTATTAAAACAAAATAAATCATATTTGTGTCTGATCCTTTGACAAATGATGTTTTAGAATACTCTCCGGGTATGATAATTTGCTTTCTTTTCCTTATGAAGTTATTGTGTATGATTATTTTCTTCCTTTTCTTTAAGGTGAGGCTGCTTCCAATAGGTGAACGAGATGCTGCAATGGGGTCTGGACAGAATTCAACGTGATAGATCTATACTTAGATAGCTGATGGACTCCACAAACTAAAGAACTGTTTGAAAAGGATGGCTTTTATTTCAAGGCACCATACATATTGCAAGGGCAAATTTACTAAGTTATTACATTTTGCATTGCCCATATCTTGTTGGAAATGGCAAGTCGAGTGGAAATCAATTTAAGAGAGCAACCCTTTTATTCTATGAATCTGTGTCTATTCCTTTGTACATATCTATAAAACCTTAAACCCTGCCATGTTGGTATTCATTGGATAGCTGTCACTGAGTACTCTCAGTTGAGTACCCATGTGCCCAAGGTTTTCGTCAATTTCAAGGTGTTTTGCATCATTTTGTTTCGGCAAAATTAGCCACCAGCAGCATAAGGGTTAAGGGTTGGTGCTTAGGAAGTAATCAAAATCAGTTGAGGTTCAGTTTTATTTTTGCAGCATATGCATGTGAACGTTTGGAAGGAGCATTAATTTTGAGTCCTTGTATGTAATTAAAAGGTCAAATACATATGCATGTTTATTGGCAATGATTCAGTCACAAAAACTCCAAACCAGAGTGAGGTTGAAGGTAGCACCTGTGTTCCAAAAATGTGTTATTGTTACATTTGTTTCAATCCTAGGGTACTAATGGTCCTACTTACTTTTACCAAGCTTGGCCTTAGTGTATTTTCAGTTCTTCCTTGAACATCAAAACACATGCAGTTCTTCTGATGTTTTGTGAGAGCTGGTTTTGTATCATACTCATGATCACAGCACCCAAGTGATCTGAGACAATCTAAAATACAGGTTTCATGAAATCCTGGTGAATTTCAACAAATAGCATGAAAATTTACTGCACCCCCGAAACAGTCTCACAGTATTTTTGTTTTAACCCATTCATTTTTGGAGTGAACGCATATGAAAACATCTTCATAAAAAGCAATTTATTCTGAGAAATATTTGAATGATAGATAGTGTTCCCTGTTGGTTTTAACAATCCCTCTAAAAATATCTTTCAAATATTCCATCTCATAGTAGTTTTGTATAAACAAAGACAGCATTACATGGAAATGAATAAAGGAAAAACTGTATAGAGTTCAACTGTGTTTTGTCTTGTCACTGTCATCCTAGCACGGACCTTGAATAGAACTATTATCATACAGTCTCAAATAGGATAGTAACAAAAACAACTAATTGATTTGTGTAACATATTCCAGCAAATTTAAAATAAGCAAAATTTACTTACTATTTGATATTTTTTCAAAATAGGCCATTAAAATGTATTCATAATAAATATTTTGGTAATTTTGTCGAATTCTACAAAACTTCCTACTTTGGTTTGTGCAAATAAACTTTTGAAAAGGGTCAGTTTATTCCGGGTGCTATGAACCTTCTTGAGCCATTGAAGCTTTTCAGTTATTTTCAATATTGGGTAATGAATAACCAAAGAGGTGCTTGATGACCTGGTTGGTAGGCCTACTAACCCTTGGTATCCACTAGCCCTATCCATGGTCTTAGCCAATATTTGGAAACAGGGTGTCCAAATAGAGGTTTCGTATACTTTAGCGTGTCCAAAGTGTGGTACAAAGTACATACTATTAATAAAATAAACCCTATATATTTACAGATTTTGCTTTTTTAGGCCAGTAACTGCTTTGTGTGTCTTATAAAAGTGACACTACAGCTTCTATCTTCTAAGAAAAGTCATCATCAGCTAATTCTGACATAAACTTTTGGGTGTCCAAACTGTCAAAAAACAGTGTTCTGGGTGTCCAAATGACACGCTGGATGCATAGGTGGCTAAGCCAATAGCCCTATCTAAATCCCTCATGGCACTAGCTACAATCACTAATAATGAGGGGAAATTACAAAGAATATTTGTACAAACTGAATTAAAGACTGTTTAAGGTTTTCATGCAAAAATGAATAACAAGGAGAAATATTCTGTATATACATGATATTTATTGTACATGAATATTTACACACTGGCACTCAACCAAATGGATTTACACAATGTCTTTCCTTTAACTGACGGCTTTCACTGAAGGCATGCATGAAAATATCCTTTCCTAGAGATCACTATGGGTATTCTTATCTGGACATGACTTAATGAAATAAAGCTTTGGTAAATACATTATTTCAAAGAGAATCTGTTGTATTCTAAATAGCAATTCCCCTTCAGATATTTTTCAAAAAACTTCGGTAATGAAGACATCACCAAATAGTCGGGTGTTTTTGGGGCACCACAGGCATGAATAACACAAAGTTTTGACTGGATCATGAACAATTTTGACTTGGCAGTGGTCTCATAAGACTGCAGTGGGCTCATGAGCTGACAGTAGACATAAGCTGGTAATGGTCTCATTAGCCTGTAGTTTACTCATGAGTGGTCTATAGATCCATGAGCAAGCCAGTTTCAGACTCACAAGCAAGTATTGGACTCCGGAGTTGGTATAAAAAGCCAGTTTTAGATTGGACAGTCGGTTATAGAAGAGACAAGTCACAGAGTGCGCTCATGAGCTATCCCTGCTCTCTGAGCCCTGGATGTCTTCCTGGATATTTGAGAATGAGAGATTCTCTGAAAGTCTCAGTGAAGAGACATGTCACAGAACGCTTTCATGAGCTAACACTGCTCTCTGAGCCCTGGGTGTCTTCCTGGATATCTGAGGAGGAGAGATTCTCTGCCAGTCAGTCAGTGAAGAGACATGTCACAGAATGCTTTCATGAGCTAACACTGCTCTCTGGGATCTGGGTGTCTTCCTGGATATCTGAGGAGGGGAGATTCTCCGACAGTCAGTCAGTGAAGAGACATGTCACAGAATGCGCTCATGAGCTATCCCTGATCTCTGAGCCCTGGATGTCTTCCTGGATATCTGAGGAGGAGAGATTCTTTGACAGTCAGTCAGTGAAGAGACATGTCACAGAACGCTTTCATGAGCTAACACTGCTCTCTGAGCCCTGGGTGTCTTCCTGGATATCCGAGGAGGAGAGATTCTCTGACAGTCAGTCAGTGAAGAGACATGTCACAGAATGCGCTCATGAGCTATCCCCGCTCTCTGAGCCCTGGGTGTCTTCCTGGATATCTGAGGAGGAGAGATTCTCTGACAGTCAGTCAGTGAAGAGACATGTCACAGAATGCTTTCATGAGCTAACACTGCTCTCTGAGCCCTGGGTGTCTTCCTGGATATCAGAGGAGGAGAGATTCTCCGACAGTCAGTCAGTGAAGAGACATGTCACAGAATGCTTTCATGAGCTAACACTGCTCTCTGGGATCTGGGTGTCTTCCTGGATATCTGAGGAGGAGAGATTCTCCGACAGTCAGTCAGTGAAGAGACATGTCACAGAATGCTTTCATGAGCTAACATTGCTCTCTGAGCCCTGGGTGTCTTCCTGGATATCTGAGGAGGAGAGATTCTCTGACAGTCAGTCAGTGAAGAGACATGTCACAGAATGCGCTCATGAGCTATCCCTGCTCTCTGAGCCCTGGGTGTCTTCCTGGATATCTGAGGAGGGGAGATTCTCTGACAGTCAGTCAGTGAAGAGACATGTCACAGAATGCGCTCATGAGCTATCCCTGCTCTCTGAGCCCTGGGTGTCTTCCTGGATATCTGAGGAGGAGAGATTCTCCGACAGTCAGTCAGTGGAGAGACATGTCACAGAATGCTTTCATGAACTAACACTGCTCTCTGAGCCCTGGGTGTCTTCCTGGATATCTGAGGAGGAGAGATTTTCTGCCTGGAGCTGTTGGAAGATGTCTTCATTGCTCTGCCTCTGTGTCATTCTCTTGAGTCTCTTCAGGCACAGCTTGCTGACCTCTTCCAAATCATGCTGAAATAATGAAAACAGAGTTCATAAACAAAGGGGTTTAGAGATCCATTAATAAAAAAGATCAATTGCATTTGAAACCAGGCCCTTACAGTGTAAAATGAGGGTACAATGGAATCCAAAAAAGTGAAATACAGAGAACCGCTTAGTGTGCAGATACAAGATACAAATTAAGAGATTTCCAGTCTCCTATATGTTTGAGACAGCTTGTATCAGGACAGAGTGGAATCTGAGTCCATCAACACCCAAGCAATTCTATGTCCCCAGCAGTTCTATGTACAGAGATTCAACAAAATAGGAAAAGGTGACTTTGGGGGATGAAGTGATCGATGTCTGGAGGTATATTTGGTGAGTTAAGTCGAAAGTTGTTAGAACAAAGATGTTATACTGCAGAGATTAAAATGTTCAAGCCTTGCCGTAAGTACGGGAACTGGTCAAAAGGACGGCTCTAGATAACCGCTATTGTGAAGACCTGAGTGAGTTCTCAACCAATGGTTTGAAGGAAAATAAGGTAAAAGGTCACCAGTTAACTCATGTTTTCGGTCAACTGGTCATTTCCAACAAGAATACTTTGAATACCTTCCACTAACGATCAGAGCTAACCCCAAAGGTTACCTACCTGCAGCATGTTTTCGGTCAACTGGTCATTTCTAACAAGAAAACTTTGAGTACCTTCCAATCACGATCAGAGCTAACCCCAAAGGTTGCCTACCTGCAGTATGTGAAGTCCTTTGAGCGAGACAATGACCAGTTCCTCCATACCGTCACCAGTGATGTCAGCATGGTCGATCTGAAGCAGGGGAAAGGCGTAGCTTCTCTGCGACCACAGCACATATTCTCCCTCACACAGCTGGGCCCGGTACCTTGTGGCGCCCTCTTTCTTTTCGCCATCCAACTCATCTGCCATTTTGTTCTTCTTTGGAAAGAACTTGTAGATCAACAGCTCCTGAATGGTATTTGAAAAAGCACTTGAAGGAATGTGTAGAATATTTGAGCCATTTATACATGAAAATATAGTAATGGCTATAATTATTTGGAAATTATCTTTGGGATAAGTAAGTAATTACAATGTATTTACAGAAGCAAAAGGATATATGGCCAAATAAGTCACTTGTTGTATTATTTTAAGTTTTCGATTAAGTTATATGATATACATACCATTTCTGGCATATTTTCAGAAAACTTTTTAATGCACTGTATATGTTGAAACTTAATCAAGATCTGGCTAAAGCTGATACACGGATATAAGGATGACTAGTTCTTTGCTAAGTAAGAAGAGTAGATATATCGTATGGTGTGTTAATTTTTGTATATAAAATAATAGGCTTGGCAGGCAGCTGGTTTTGAATGACAAGCTTTCATGTCAGTGTGTTGTATGATACTAGCAGAGAGATCAGATATCAAAATAATGTTGCACAGTTTAATAAATGCAGACTCCAAGCGCAAAGTATGCATTAATTACACTGCAACAATATGAACACAATGAAAAGTAGTTGAAATTGATGATTTATTTCCTCCCTGCTACTTACCTGTCCATATGTTCCAACAAGTATTTCATTCATTCCATCGAAGTCGACATCATGAACGGAGACACAGAGGGCGCTGTCGTACTCCTTGCTGTTGGGCAGAACATGGACGTCACTGAAACCTTTCTCTGTTACATTCCTGCTCAAAAACACAACAAAAGAAACATATCTGTCAGAAGCTGATAAATGTGATCAGGGGCACTTCAGAGGTTCAGAACAGGGGGCTTGTTTTTAAAAAAGTGATATAATTTCAACAAAAAAATGCAACAAGGTTCAAAATCGCACACATACTTGTACATAGCTCACATCCAAGATCATAACACTGTAGAGATTTGAATAAAATAGAGGCAACCAAGAACAAAAGGTACATTTTCTATCAAAAGAAGGGTTATATTTTCATTTAAAATTTAAGAGATAGAAGCAATTTTGCTATGGAAATACTAATTTTGAAGGTTGGAGGAGAGAGAGGATCTTGGATCTTTTTTTCCATCAGCTACACACATACTTCATGGAAAAGGTGGTAAGAAATGACTAACTGAGGCTATCAGAATATCAAGGGTTATACTCTTATCAAGATCTAAATAGTTCTCTTTCTCTTGATAACTTCTGACATTCCATAATTGCTTTTAAATAGAATACACTTACAATGCAATACTTTTTGATAGATATTTGACTAAAAGTTGATGTTCCTGTTGGAGTTTGATTCATCTGCAAAAGTGCAAATATTTATAAACTAAATTTTAAAAAAAATGTTATCCTCAAAATTGTCAATATGACATTATGTGCAGATGAAAAATAGCCAATTCAATATATATTCATTACTTGTTATATGATTTTCTTTTTTAATTATCTCACCTGTACACTACAGCCACTTCCAGAGCATTGGTGACAGCCAGGTGCAAAACTGGTGCATTCAGGTTCTTCTCAATCTCTGACCATTCCTCACTGGAATCATGCTCTAAACCACATGAAAATGCAATATTGATAAATATCAGGAAGAGAGAAGTTCAAATTATCATAATTTTTCTGTCATTTTGGGCCAAATTGCAACTAGCCACTATTTAACAGTGGAGGATCCTGTATTACAAGGATAAAGTTACAGTAACTGGCAACTTTCCAGAGTGCTTCAGTTGGGATCTAAGTCACAGACATAAGGCCAGTCATTATTGTTAGAACTGCTTTTGCTTTAACCCTATTTTATCATATTCAAAAGGGAAATAATCACTAGATCTAAACCCACAACTTTTCTAAAACTATTGTGCAAATAATGCTTTTCTCAGAAAGCCAAAACCTTTAAGCCATGGAAGGGTTAAACATCTCTGATATCTCACCATGTGATAAGAAGGAGGGGAACTCTACTTCAGTGTAGAGATTGAACAGCTTCAATCCAGTTATAGGGCCATCATGTTGGCAGGTCCACTTTTTGATCACCTCTGAAAAGAATTCATAAAATAGCATGGTAAATAAGTGGGCTGCGATATCCTGGTGTGATAACAATTTTCAAAATTACCAGTGTCTTTACTTCATTCACCAATATATTTATCACTAAATTTGAAACACTTGGTAGGAACAACCACATGTGTTATAATTGCAAGAATATTTCAAAAAAAATGTAAACAAACAACACAAGAAATAAATAACAAAAAAGAAAAAAGAATGAGACAATCAAATAGATTTTTTTTCTTCTAAAAATGCATATTTCATGCATTTTTAATGTTGATTAGGAGTTTGAAAGGCGGAAAATTTTTAGGGTAGGGTTTTATTTGAGTAAAAAAACTTGTTAGGGTAAGGTTACAGGAAACAAACTGTTACCTTAACCTAACAATTTTTTACATGCATTTACCTGAAGAAGCTGTGGCAACTACTGTAAGTTGAAGGAAGCCAGTTTGGCAGCCAAATGATGTCAACCTGTACTTGTGATTATCGTAGTGTAAGATATCCATCCATGTCACACTGGAAAAAATACACATATAAACTAATTCATGCCAACAGCGTCCAAAATGTATGACTGAAATGCAAATCACTTGAGAACTGAAGTATATCAGAAAAAATAATTGAATAAAAGTTAGTTCTTTTCTATGTGAAACAATTACCCTTTAAATTTTTCAAACCTCACTTTTCAGTAGGCCCTCTAAGGATGAATGGGAAGGACAAAAGATTATGATTAAGGGTGAAATATGAGAGTCAGCAAACCATAAATACAACCATTTCCTAAAACAAAATGAAATATTTTTAATATCTAAATTTGATATGAAGTTTTCTCTCTTTTCCAGTAAATAAACTTGTATTATCTCACTTAAATGATCTTAAAACCAATTCTTTACAATAAGCATAATGATATGCAAGAATTAATAACTGTAAAATAAAATGATTTTCTTCTTCTAAAAGGCCAAATCAAGGTTATATCTGACATACGAATGCCATGGTTAACGTGACCTAGACATTCAAGAAAGTCATATATTTTTGGCGTTGAAAACCTCTTTTTCATAATAATCATATACTCATTAAATCAAAAGAATAAAACTTATCAAAATGCTTACTTGCTGGGGATATCTGTAAATTCTGGGAAAAATGTTGCTATTGGCTGTTCACAAAACATATGTCGCGACCTTTCCTGTAAAACATGTTTTAGATTTAATTAATACAAGAAAAATATATAGTAACCACAACTACCTTATAAAGCATGTAGAAATTGGTTGTAAACTGTACAAAATGTCTTTTCAGTTTTCACCTCTGGTAATTTTGAGACAAATCCTGATATGCAAGTACACCCATTTAACAGGAGGTGATTCCAGCAGGTTTTCCTAGGAAGATCTCACCCCAGGGGGGCAGATTTCTTGGTACACCAGGTAGCCACCGGCTACAAGCTTTACATCAACCAAGAATGGTACTTCCAGGTATTCATATCAATATTGTACAATAAGATACACCTATGTTTTATACTAATTCTTATTAAAAAAAAATAGATATGAATAAAACTCAGGCTACACTATATAAATGTTCCTAACTTGGGAAAGATAGGGGCCCACATGGCCCCTAATTTAAAACATTAAAGTTGAATCCTGCAGATAAGAGATTCAGACATCAAGACAGTCTTTGGTATTTACCTTAATCCAAAAACGTCTTTGTTAAGCAATTTTAACTATTGTATGCAGAAATGACTCAACATCAAATATTCATTATTATCATTACCTAAACAAAAATTACAAACATACCTCTCTGAACAGATGAACTTTCTGATCATTTCCACTGAGAAGAAACACTGTCTCCATGATACCACCCTGACTCAACCTAGAATATACAAAAGAAAACGAGGAAAGCTTGATACCACCCTGACTCAACCTAGAATATACAAAAGAAAACGAGGAAAGCTGTGAGGGATGAGCCAGAAAAAACGGTAGCCCTACTAGCCCATTGCATAGCATAGTTGTGTAATTGCATTTTGAGTAATATGCTCCTATATGTACAATTTCTTTTAATAAGACATGATAAAATAATAAAGTATTTATAAGACTATTTTTTCATCAAAAAGCATTAAAATTCTTAAATTTATTTTTTTGACAATCATCTCTGTAAATATTCTTACATACATAAAGTTTTAAAGTTTCTATTATGCAACTACAGTATTAACTCATATATACATCTAAACTTACTCTGTGTGACTTAGCTGGAATGGCACAAAATCCAACTCCAAATTATTGCAACCCTCTAAAACAAAGAAAAGTACTTGGTTACACACAACATGAGTAGATTGGAAGATCTTGATAAGAAATAACTAAATATTTTCTTAAAATGAAATGTTAATTACATAGATCTTTGAGTTCAGTAGCACCTTTATAAGCTAGTGTTGTCAATCTGTGTTAGCAACATGCAGTAATTGAATCAGTGGAACATTTCTTTTCTTATGAGACTAATACTAACGATAGAGTAATAGAATAAAAACACTATTTTGGTAAACTAGTTCCAAATCAAAGTTCTACAATTAAAACCTTGATAATTCTCTACAGTCCAGAATATCAAGCGATACTTGATTATCTCATGGCAACATATACACTTTACAATTGCACATAGAACTACATGTATGTACCTATCACACAAATGGACCTAACAGTGGCTAACATGGAGGAACGCTTTTTCCCACATTATCTGTAGAAACAACACAAGAGTGCCATCTTATTTTTTGCAAATTATCTGCAGGTAGGACACAAAATTTCATCTTCTCTCAAGTACTTACGTGCAATCATGTCAATGTTGAACTCAGTGCCAGGCTCCCAGTCCGAATAAATGTTTAGGAAATGGCTCACTTTATTTTCTCCTCCCTGAAATTAAAGAGAGTCAAGAGTATCTAGTTTGCTGCTTTCTATGACAATAACTGCTGCTGATGGGGTACAGGCACTGTCAGGCAGTACCAAAAATCCAGGGGACGCTGTCAAAGATTGAGGTATAATTTGCAGCAAGTATTTACTTTTCTAGACAAAACTATCATTAGCTTGCCATATATTTCCAAGTAACAAATACAGCCTAACTAACTTTTGAATCATTCTGTTATACTTTTTTTTAAATGATACAAATTTGATATTTTCTGCCAATTAATGTCACTTGACATATTGCAACATTTTCTTAATGCCATAATTGCAAAATCCCATCAATTGTTACCCTGAATTGTTGCACTCTGCCCATTGGTTTCTTAGTGCAATAAATTACATACTGTTCATTAGTGACATATTTGACTCTATTCTTAACTTTTTTTTAATTTAAAATAAATAAACACTACAATGTTATAATTTGTTACCTTTCTAGTATCAAATTCTACCATGAAATAAAAAATTGAACACTGAAGGCACCTGCGCTGACTAACTTTTATCATGGATGTAACATTAACATGGATCAACACATCAAAGACTTGGAGAATCCTCAAGTGGCAGAAGTAGTAATGTATTTGGATGAGGAGCCTGCGTATGGAAGATATATCAAAGAGGACCAGTTTCAGCTCCCAGCCAATGGAGTGTTAAGAGCCAATTTGGTGGACTTAATGATAAACTGGTATGGTTTTGGTCAAAATTTGAAACACTATTCACAATGACAGCTTGAATTTGATTTCTTTGTACAAAGATTTTGACTTTTGATTTAGAACTCTGAGGGTTTAAGTCATTTACCTTAATGAACGTAATTCCCACCACTACTCCATTTCCATGGAAAGATTTGTTGAATGCATCAATAGATACAATCTCCGCTCCACCTGAAAATCAATGAATAGTCAAAATATGATGCTCTGTGAATGATTATATGCATGGTTAAAAAAGACATTTTAAACTAATAAACACGTACAGCAGATCAACTTATTTCAACTATTTAATCAGATTTAATGATCTTCAGGCCTCTGATTCAACCTGGTACTTTTACTTTTCCATATAACTATGATGCTCCTATCACCTGACCTAAAGCAAATGAAACCAGACCTTGATGAAAAGTCATGCAGTTAAATCATCTTCTTGTGTTACACAAATTGTGATTTCACTACCTCTCCTCTTTTAAAAACTAATACCTGAAATGTGTGACCACCTGTCTATAAAGACCAATCCAACAATACACACCTGAGAAAATGTATTACATTTCACAACTAGATGGAAGGCCTGGTAGGGGTGTCATCTATGTATAGCCCATACCAATACATCAATAACTCTCCTCAAACAATACAGCCTGCCTCCACTTCAATCTTTCGATATTTTGATGCATCAATATACATACGTGTATTGACAAGACTTGTCAATACACGTATGTATATTGATGCATCAAAATATCGAAAGAATGAAAATGGAGTCTTATCGTAGAAACTAAGCACTGGATCTTGCAGCATTATTATTTATATTATTTTTAAAGCCTTTCTCTAAATGGCTACGCCTCGCTTGTTAATTGTTGCATTGCAAAAGGAAGCAATAAAAGTAAGGCAGGACACTTATGATAGGTGAAAAACCAGTCCGGAATGCTTAGTGATTGAGAAAAAAACAAAAACAATCACATCTCTACTAGAAGAAGAACACCTGTGTATTGAGACCACTTTTGACGGTTCCTATTTCATTTGTATTAGGTTAATAATGCCCTCTAAATTAGGGCTACTCAGGTCTTAGATGAATAAAAGAAGGGATATGTGGTGAGAGACCAATTACTATATGCGCTAAAGAGAAGGCCTGGCGATTCCAGGCTTCTTGAACCGGTGTACCAGGAAAACCGGTGTACCAGAAAAATATTTCCTGGGAAAATATACCCCACCCTAGTGGCTCAAGGGGGGGTGGGGGGGGGGGGGGATATTTCCTAGGAAAATCTCACACCAGGCCAAGGGAAGGATGTTTTCCTAGGGATTACTCCCCTTCTGATGGCAGAACTGTCACAATGGGGAGGGGGACATCCCCTCCCCTAGGTGTGTGTGTGTGTGTGTGTGTGTTAGGGAGGGGGAATAGTCCCTAGGAAAATCTCCACCTAAGGGAGATTGCAGGGAGGAGATTGACCTACAAAAATTACTCCTGGTGGGGGGTTAACTCCCCACCACAGAATTGCCATCAGGGGAAGGGATTATTTCCTAGGAGAATCTCACCCCCTGGCAGGGGGGGGGGCATTTTCCTAGGAAAATCACATCCCTCCCTAAGAGGAAATATGCCAAAGGAAAATCTCCATGGATGAGAGATTAAGGGGAGAAGATAAACCTACCAAAAATTACCACTGGCAGAGGGAGATTTTCCTAGGATATGGGCTGTCTGCTGGAGCCAGCCTATTCATGTTGACTGGCTGGTTTCATATCCTCTTGTTTTTATTTATCTAAGCTTAGGTGAGTGAATCATAAACCAGAAACACATGCATGCAAGGTGTTTCTGCCCCTCATTTATAACTTACCAGGGATATAGGTGAAGTGTACTTCTCGAGATGAAGGATTGAATTTGGGGAAATCAAGACAGATAACTTGGCCTCTGAGAGAGGCTACAAGGATTTTGCTCAGCCCACTGGGCATCAAAATTTTACTCAACCCATAAACATTGGTCTGGGACTGTAAACTACAAAAATGGTTCTCTAACATTTGCAATGGCTGTGACATTTTAACTGGTACTTATTTCAGCATGTACCTCACTCATCCAATATACTGTTTTTACTTTTTCAGGCCATGAGTTAGTTAATTACAAGTGTAAACCATCTTGATCTTTGCTGAAAGATAAGACATAAGCACAAGTTTCTTGTTTATCGCGTATAATTCATATAACCGGTTATTTGAAACGGTGCACCGAATACTGAATATTATGATTCATGCACCACAGCATAAAAGAAGAGCATAGCGCAATTCACTTAATAGTAGTAGTAGTAGTAGTAGTAGTAGTAGTAGTAGTAGTAGTAGTAGTGGTAGTAGTAGTAGTAGTAGTAGTAGTAGTAGTAGTAGTGACTATCTGAACATGAGTGTAGCATTTCTCCTCAGCTGTCTTATGTCAAAATGTAATACCCCTCCTCGTGAAAATGGTAAATGAAATATTTTGGATGTCATTAAATTAATTGGTGGCATCTAAAGACCTGCAACGACTAATCAGAGAAATGACATTAATGTCCCTATGCTACGTGAAAAGCGGTTTGGCATGCTTTATAAGTGCTTGTTTAAAGGCTGTGCCAAGGGGTCTGTTTCACGACAGTCGGACAATCAGTTAATTTATCCTAGATATTTCTTACCTTGTGAATTTATTAATAATATCAATAGTCATGATTTAGACAAAGTTCATGCACATATTTGCAAAACATATACAGTGGTATTTCCATAAAATCTTTTTTTTAATAAGTGGAAATTTAGTTTGTGCAAGTAAAATCTCAGACCTATACTTGCCCAAAATGACAAGGGATTTCATTGCCTGCATAAACTGGCCTTTAAAACAAACATTGAAATCAACTCTTTTCAAAATTTAATATGAACTGCTTAGAGGTCTATGGAACAAAAACTGTTTTCATGGGCATTCATTCATTCCTTAAAGAGCCTCTGGATACTTGGAACATTATAAATGATGATAATTATGAAAGTTGAAACCCTTGATTATGAAACCCTTGCCTCTTTGAAGCCCAGTATCTCCATCAAATAAACTAATTTCTGATAAATTCAAAAGCCTCTTATAGCAGAGTCTTTGCTTCATTCTGACTAGAACTAAGAAGTCTTGGGTTTGGTCGTCTAAGATTCTGATATGAATATATCAATACTTTATTATTCCATCACAATCTCATTGCCATGTGCCATTTCTTTTTATAAAATAGGCAACAAAATGGAAGTGAGAAATGCATATGGCTACTCCCACTATTGTAAATGGCTGTAACTCCCTTATTTTGGGGTATTTTTCAAAACTTGAAAGTTTTATGATCAAGAGATGACAGGCTTTCCAATTATGTATAGTTGGATATATTTCTCCCAGAATAAAAATCTAGCCTGCCATCTCTTGGTGTAATAGGGTTGTGATTCCAATTCCCTGTCCTAATTTTTTTTTAAATATCTAGAACTTTATTTAGAGCTTTAAAATTGCTTAGTTGGATTTTTCGAAAATTGCTTAAACTTCCTAGATAGAATTACCTAAGCAAAAGCATAAAGAATATATTGTGATTTTCAATCAATGAACGTTTCATGCTGCTTGAAAAAATAATAGTATCAAACGGAATTATAAAATGAACGCACTTTGTGCTAGCCACCTATCGGCCTATTACAAAAGCTTTCTTCTGCAGATCGATTCTACTTCCCTTTTAAATTGTGCAATGGCGGAAGCAAGCACGAGTTCAGATACTCTCAATTCTAAAATGGAAAATCCAGAGAAAGAATTCACTCAAGTGAAAAGAAAATCTAGGAAGAGAAAACTTAAAGATGAAAACAACACAGGTAGTGGCATGGATACATCAGAAACCGATGCTAAGAGACCTACTTTTCCTGCAATAAGTGGAGAAAAACTTATGGTAACTATATTCGACCACACATTTGTTATGACATGTGCCCCATGTACAATACCTTAGATGACAATACCCAGAAAAGCAGTAATTTCTATGTATTGCTTTGGTCAGGCAATATGTCAGTCTGTCATCTGTAAATGAAAAGGTCAGGAAAACTCAACTGCAACAGGGATACCAAGAGGGGTGTCAATAGCTTGAGGTTTCTATCTGTTGTTGTAAAATTGTTTTGTCAACAGAGGTAGATGAGATACAGTGGTGGGGGGGGGGGGGGGGGGGGGGGGGGTGAGGTCATCTACATGTACCATACAATTATATGAGGTCTAATGGGCAATCGACTTGTATGGTTTTGCCCAGTGCTACTTCCATACCTGCAGTCTAATCACTGCTGCATTTGGGTCATGAACGGAATACAGCCCATTACACCCTAGACCCTAAGTCTGTTATATGCGAACAGACGCTCCTAATGTCTTGGCAGGTGCTCGATTAGTCAGGCCTAAGCATACATCGGAATTTTAAAATGGCGGAAATTGCCGCTTCAGAACTTCTTTCTAAGATTATAAAACATTCCAACCATTGTCACCTGCCGACTTAGGGCAAATACTCGAGTCAAAGATGTACTAGATGTACTTAATTCATTGGTATAAGTCTGGCCGTGACACTCGCCTTATCACGCGAGAAATCCACTACGGTGAATTCACCGTAGTGGATGCCAGGTTTTTACAATGCAGTGGTACCGTGTCTCTGAAGGCCATAAAGACGTCAGTATCAAGAACAGCTGGCCTGGATAGAGACACAAACCGGGTCTAATTACACCCAAAACCCCAATACGCGTCAACTTCAGTCATCTCAGCTTCCTTTTCTATCTCCTTTTCTTCTCACCTGCCTCTTTTGTAAGTAGTTGTTCTGTATTTGATGTAGAGATGATGTTTGCAGTGTTCCAAGTCAAATTTATTTTTAGAAAGATTATTTGGTTTTCAAACTTGAGTGGTTGTTCAAACTTGATCTTGGTGCAATTCCAAGAGAGGAGGAGAGAGACTTAATACTTTTTGAGTTGCAAATTCAGCAGCCTCAGCCAGCCTGCCGCTTCCAGAGAGAGAGAAATATTTTTATTCAAGCAGGAAATGCATTTTACCGTCTGATCTCAAAGAGGCTCAGGCTAAACATGCTGAGTGATTTGCTTAGCAACCAATCACCTGTGAGCTGACCTGTGGTGCACTCTAATTTGGCCTTTTAAATTTTCTTTTGCCCAAAAATGAAATTAACCCTTATCCTGCTGTGAAACCTATGAGCACTGCTGCAAACCACGACAATTGTTGTGGTTAGCAGGATAAGGGTTAAGTTCATAATTCCCCAAGGGCTTTTTAACCAATTGATCAGCCCTTCAATTAATGGTCCTTTTGGGATTCAAGCCCTTTTTGCTGGCAATAATGACCTGGACTCATAGAATGGAATGGTGCACTAACTACAACACCATTGTTAGTAAATGCAATCAGCAGTTCAGCACCATCTATTCTCTAGTCACACTAACCAGAGCCTGCTGTGTGTGAGTGAATACATATGGGGTATTCTGTTTAAACTAAAACCATGGTGGAAAATGTTGTTTTAATTAATTAGAATAGGATATATTGGAATGGTTATAGACACTGATAGTTACACACCAATTTTTGAAAAGTAACATATTTCAGGGCTGGAAATTAGGGGGTGCCCGGAGCCGAGGGGCTTCCTCAAATTTCTACAGGGAGCCCAAAGATGTTCTGGTTTCTATACAGTTTACACAACACCTTTTGGTAGCTTTTGAAGGTGCAATAGGACTCCCTGGAAAAAAAACTTTTTAAAATTTCGAGCCCGGCATTTCATAAACTGAACCATAATAAAGGCAAATTAAATCAAAGTTTATTGCTGTTCTTTGACTAAAATCTAAATCTTCCATGTAACAAAAAGTATCATGAAAATGCTCGTCCGAGAAAATTTTATACAACATATTGTCCCAAATTTGGGGAAAAGTGTTTTTATTTTTGACTTCAGTTATTGTTTGCTATCGATAATCTTGCTGATTATTGATTGCGCTATTATTGTGGCTCAACAATCAAGTCAGCGATATTTCGATATATTATCCAAGCACTAATGAGCAGCATGTCAGTCAGAAAAAAAATTACAGCCATGTGATATATCAATATTATTTCAGCTTTTTTGTCAGTGAACATCCTATAAGCTTTAATTGTGATGTCTCATATCAGTTCAGATGTCATGATAATTTGTTATTTTTTGTTTTCAGGGCAGCAAATCTGACATGAGAAAAGTTGCAGTGCCAGCCAATAGATACACCCCTCTCAAAGAAAACTGGATGAAGATATTCTCGCCAGTTGTGGAGCATCTTCACCTTCAAATCAGGTTCAACCTCAAAACAAGGAATGTAGAAATTAAGGTAAATATATGTTTTGAAATGATCTTTTAATGAATAAAAGTTGCAGTGTACAATTTCAATGTTCACTTAATTTGCACCTGGCCATATTTTGGTAGAAAATTTCTTAATGTCTGCAGTGCCCATTAGAAATCTGAATGGTTATACCTCAATGACCAGAGCATATATGGGGCTATGTTTTTAGGAGAAATGTGGATTAGAACCAACCCACAACTCAGCTTTAAATATTTTGTTAATCTTTGATTAATTCCAGTGAACAATATCGAAAGTGTAATATTAGTTGACACTTGTTTCAGTGTTCTCGAGTCAAGTATAGTTAAACAGTTGTTAGGCCTAGAAAAAAAATGTTTGTTTCCTGTAACGGTCCGAAAAAGAATTGGGTAGGTAGGTCGGGAAAAAACAACACTTTTTAAAAAATATTTTTGTTCAAAAATGTGTTTTATGAATGTTTTTTGATGATTGGGAGTCAGGACGGCTGAAAAAACTTTGGGGTAGGGATTTTTAGAATAAAAACTTGTTAGAGTAGGGTTACAGGAAACAAACAACTTTTTTAGGCCTTATAATGTCCAGGCCAAAAATTATTACAATTTTAGATCTTCACTGTTAACTTGTTTTGCATAATGCCTATTACATTTTTGAAGTCTCATCTAGGTACGGAACTTAGTAACCTTAGCCCTATTATAGTATATTTAGCAATTACATGGATGTATTTATGTGGTTTTTGACATCCATTGTGATTTTTTTCAGACATGTAAAGAAACGGAGGATATTGCAGCTCTACAAAAAGCTGCTGATTTTGTGAGAGCTTTTATTCTAGGATTTGAAGTGGAGGTAAGTAGAGATTGGTGAATGATACAGAACTCAAATAATTTATACTTATGCTCCATGCATCTAAATGTTCCCATAAAGCTCTCAGCTAAAGTTTTACTTGATACAGAGGTCAAAGCCTTTTTGTATTAACCACACTTTACTCTGGCAAAACCATCAAAATAAATCATGCTGATCTCATATTTATCTAACTCAGGTCTTCTATCTAGTTTGCTGCCCAAAGAGCATTGATACGGCATGCTAAGATTGAGAAGTAGTCATCCATATGAAAGAGCAGTTGGTATATACCAAATCACAAAATGTTGGAGTAAAAATAAGCAGCTCTGCATTCATGCTGGCATATCTAAACTGCACCCGATGACATAGGGTGAAGACTCCTGCATGGGGTTTGATATATAGTGAACTTCATTGTTAGTTAATAGTTATTATTCTAAGTTTTACATTGCGTTTATGAGTAAAATCTCTACTAGAAGTCTAGCACTAAAGCAAAACTTTTCTTTTTCTTTCAGGATGCCCTTGCATTGGTCAGACTTGATGACCTCTTTTTAGAATCATTTAAAATCACAGATGGTAAGTAGCCACTGAACCATAGAATCTCTCAGGTGACACTTCTTGTGTTAATTGCCATGTTAACATACTAGTTTCATAATATTGTATTCTTTGCAGCCTCTTTTAGCAAAAGAATATAAGAGAACAGAAAATTTGAATTCAATCAATGATCCTCCTTCAAATTGAAAAAGAATGCTTTCTTTTCTATTCGGCAGTAATTTTCTTAAGTATCATAAGAGAAGAAGCTTGGCAAATAAGTTTGTTAAAGGGTTGTTAGATAAAGTAGTTCCTTTATGTTGCAGTCAGTGTGGGTGATATTTATCCTGGTTGTAGATTGAGTAATGAGTATGTGCTTTGTGTTTCAGTAAAGCCGTTGAAGGGTGACCATCTGGCCAGAGCCATAGGACGAGTGGCTGGAAAGGGAGGAAAAACTAGATATACAATAGAAAATGTTTCCAAGACAAGAATAGTGCTTGCAGATATGTAAGTTTGGTTTGCGTTGTAAATATGAATGAATAAGTGAAGATTTTGTAGTCGTTTAAAAGTCTTAACCCTTATGCTGCTGGTGGCTAATTTGGGCATTACAAAATGATGCAAAAAACCTGAAAGTTGACTGAAACCCTGGCACATGGGTACTTATTTCTTCAAAATAAGAATTGATATGAGTTATGTATAGGTCATAATCAACAACTTAAGTGTAAGTTATGTATCCATTGTCTTGTTAGTACATGTATGATTATTAAAAAAATGCATTTTGTGTAATATTCTGCAAGTAAAACAGTCTTTTAAAAGACTTCCAATAATCAGAATTTAATTATATCATCAGTATTTTGTCTATTTATCTGAAGTTAAGATATCATTTTCTCTTTTATTTTACAGAAATGTTCACATCCTAGGATCTTATAATAACATCAAAGTAGCACGAACAGCCATCTGTAACCTGATTTTAGGTAAGGTTTCCCTCATTGGCAGTAGGTATTGATATACTATTGAGTTCACTGCAGTATGGTACAGGTAACAGGTGTATAAAGTAAGAAGAACTCGCTATCATTTTACATCATATGTTATTGTCTAGAGCTGATAATTCAAATTTGCAACATTCATGCTTGCTATCTAAATTGTAGTCAGCCATGTGAAATGGTATTGTTTCTAAGTGAGTTAACTCTTTTTGGATTGTGATACATTTTACTAATCCGCTTTTGAAAAAAAAGTAAAATACTGCACCTTGCCTGTCATTTTGTTTGAAGGCCACCTTCGTGGCCTATCATCCCACATATGTTTGATTATATTTTGATGATGGTGCATCATTCCACTGTATTATTTTAGACTTGCATGCATTGTTAACAACTGGCTATGATTTTGGGAGTCCCAAGGTATTCTAAGTTATTTTAATTTTGTGAATCAACTCATCCATACCTGAAATGCATTTGGTAACTCATTTCATAACAAAACTGTAAAAGAGATATATAAGTAAAATAATCAGTAAAATGAAAGAACAGCTTTTACTTATCAATTCTGAGTTCTTATTATTACAGTTGTCTTTCATAAGCACTAGGGCTCAATATGGTTTTGTGTGGTTCTTTGTCTAAGACCAGTTCTCTTTTCTTTTCCTACAGGTAGTCCACCTTCAAAGGTTTATGGCAACATGCGAGCCATTGCGTCAAGATCATCAGAGAGATTCTAATTTCTGTGTACGTGGGATGTGAATAAATTGTATTTTAACGGAAACCTGCCTTTTTTATTTTTTCAATGGAGATGAAGTGTAAGCATTTGATCCATTTGTGCTCAGAAATCCCTGTGTTGTGTGGATGCATGATACTTTTGAATATAACTTGATTAAATCATATATTTGCTTAAGAATTAAGGAAGACTAGTAGGTGCAGTTCTGATTAACATTTTCCTTCAAATGTTTACAAAATGTGCTCAGAAGGCAATTACAAAAAGTCTTACAAATAAAATGTTACCGGCATGCGTTAGTTAATTAGTCATTCCTTTGAACCATTTGCATCTGAGGTTCATACTTAATCTCATAATGTTGCTTATAACTTATCATATACAGACAAATTAGAAATATATTTGAAGAGACATGGTTGAAACCAATAGGAACAACAGCTTCAATTATTTCTCAAAGTTTTGCATTCTTTTTAAGATATTCCCATGAATGTCAGACCATGGATGTGAATGGGTTACCCCCCTCAGCACCTGATATGGGAGGGTTCATTATCTGCCTTCTAAAAGATTAATTTCTACCCAAAAATGAAGGATATATCTGAGGAAATATTTTCAATATGTGCTCTGACCTTTTGAGGATGAGCAAATTTCATTTAAATCATAGCCAATGATGGGCATCTAATGGCTTACAATGCTACGGAACTGTGGACCTTATAAATCTCATAACTGATATGAGAATGATGGTTAAATTTTTTTTAAATTTGAAGACAAATTTCTTTTTCATGTATGTTGTGAAAAAGAAATATCACCAGAGAGTAATTCTCTGACCCAGGCTCATTGCTGGATATCACTGGTAATTCTGGACAGTGCTGCCCTCTTTTGAAACATAAGGAAATCATTCCAAGTCTAGAGAGCAGTAGTGTTCTCTATTGGGCAATTACTGAACTTTACCTGGATGTATACATTCACTTTTATTTTTTGTCTTAGTTGTTAGATTAAGATTAATGATCTTAGTAAACATTTATCTAATGGATAAGCGTATGGTTTGTTTATCCTATGGCAAAATACACTAAACTAATTAAACAAGACAAAAGGCTATCTTATCAGTACAAAGATTTTATTTACATTATCCATGATATATTATAAGATGTAGATGTAAACAATGTGTTGTTATATACAGAGAATGAAGATGTAGTAGTGAAAATAGAGCATTTCTATCAAATATATACAGAACTAGAAACATAAACAAAGTTGTGCTTAAAGTGGTTATCCATCTACCAATTTCATACCCTAGGTAAAATTGCACGCTTTATTCATTCACACAGAGAATCAGTGAATTTAACCAGGTCAACCATGAAAGGTTACATACCAATATATGAATGAAAAGGTTGTTCAATAAGGTAGTTTCCCTACAAAGGGGGTCTCACAAGCATATCTTACCTTGACTCGATTGACACTTATCTTTCACAATGAACAACTCGAAAAACTTCCCCTTTTACCTTGTTGATAAGGAATATATACTCGTGTTTTTTTTTTGTAAATTACAATACAAAAAGATTTGAACTTAGTCAAGCCTATCAAGAAAGAGTAGACCACTCACAGAATAGCTTTTTAGTGGTCTTTCTGGGGAAATTTGGCACCAGTCTCTTTATACAGGTTGTCTCTCATACCAAGTGGTCTTGAAACCATCTGACATGATAACTGGTGCTGTGATATTTTTGAAGTAGTAACAGCCTGCAAATTCAACTGAAGAAACTCAAACCTCTTAGTGTAATCTGAATTTCATAAAACAAAAGGTAAACCTTGAAATTTAAGGGTGAGCAACTGCTGATTTTTCTGCATCAACCATTTTATTCTTTTCTTTAATAGAGCATTTCATACTTACTTTAAATGTTAATTTCATGCATTCAATCATCTATCACTCGCTTTTGCTTTTGAGGAGGGGATTACAGGTATGACTTAAATAACAACTTAATCACTGCCTCCAAACTGAGATTCAAACTCTAAACTATACCAGGAGAAGGCTCAGCTACAAGATGCCAATAAACTCTATCAAACAACTATGTTTTAATCGATAGCCGAGGGAGGATTGATGGTAAACATGAAATCTCCTCCTTACTATGTGGAGGAGACCTAAATAAGATATGAATGTGGTGACATACAGAGCATCTTTCACTTTCCTCTGCACTAAGGATACCCATGATCCCCAGGGCAGGGACTTGGCCAGGAACTGTCCAGCCTGTCTTTTGGACAGGCAGTTTCCTGAAATTCTACTTTTTGGACAAGAATTTTCAATTTTGACACTTATGGGGTAATAACCAAATATTTTACTTACAAACTATCTTTTAAGATATGGCTGAAGTGTAAATTGCCCCTTTTGAGACAATGGGCTAGTTGGAATAATGATTTGAAATAGCCAAGTAGCTAAATCTGGAGAGGCAGAAATTTTGAAATTGTCCGCTTTGGATCGCCAGTTTTGCTTAGACCCTGTCCACGGGTCAGGTATGTAGCTCAAATTTGATACCATCTTTATTATACAGAGTTATGCTTACCCCAGTTCTGTATGTTTTCAGATTCGGGTACATTACATATATGATTCATAAGTAATGTAATATTTTTTTTAATAAAACAGCAATGGGACTAGAGATGACGACCACAAACCAAGGACCAAAACATTCCGAAGTTGCATATGATTCTGGTATATTTCTTGTTCTTTGCTCCTTTCTTTTTGACCATTGTCCTCTTTGTTGTAAGATACCAGCAGAAAGAATAATCAAATAAAATGCAGCCCCAAAACAACTGACAATTAATTGCTATATTCTCACATGACAAGCACATGTACATTCTAGTAAATTCAAAACAGAGAGGGTCAAAGGTTACATCTGATATCATTAAATTCTTTTGTGATAGAGTAGAATACCATCGATAATGTTTGTTTTATAACTACTGCTGCGATATATTTTGATGACTGTGAATAGTACTTCCATCAGCGCTTTGAATTTACAAGAAGTGTATTTATACATCTACGTCAAATATACCATGTGCCAGGGTTCAAGTCATTTTTCAGGTTTTTTGAATCATATTTTCTAATGGCCAAATTACCCACCAACAGCATAAGAGGTAATGGTACCTATGCAACTTCAGATCTATTTTGTTTGCCCTTGGCCGCACTCCTTCTGATCTCCCTCGTGGTCCATTTCTAAGCCCCATTATTCGGTAGTCACCATTTCCCTCGCTTGCTCCAATCTTTGGGCTGCCAATGCAGACATTTTGAGTCTATTCGGATTTTCCTCTTGGACATGGCCCTGTAGTGTGTATCTACAGTGTCCTGTGAAAGGGTGACTATGTACTGTCCTTTGTAATAGTTGATGAGGTTGAGGTGTTGTAGTGTTGAGATCACGTCTTCCTTCTTTATACTGGTCATCTCAGACAGTTCGCTGAAATCAAAACACATATATTTACCCAATACAATATCCAAAAACTGCATTATCAATTGTTATTTACCCATGCTAAAGTATCCAATATTTGATGAAGTCATAATTCCTTTCCTCACAATATGAAGATAAGTGCACTGACTTGAATCATTATTGTATTCACACACTTATCATTGATCTAAGAGATATGCCCAAATATGGATGATAACAAAACGTGGCATAAATTGCAGAAATGAAGCAATCAATAGTCCTTACCTCACAATTTTTCAATGTCCCCTATGGATATACGTATGACTTATCATGCTTAACTCCTTTACAGGGTTCAAATATCAAAAGTAGCCACAGGTCTACTTGGAGTAATATTGTGTTATTTTAACCAAACTTCAGATATTTTAAGCAGAAAACACTTCTGCTTGCAGCAAATTTATGCAAAAACATCATCCATCAATACATTCATTCGTCAGTATTCATTTTTGTGGAAATATTCTAGAAATATATTCACAAATTTGCATACAGCAAAGTTGACATAAAACATTCAAATATATTCCATTTTACAGTGTTCATTTTTTGTTGAAGTACACAAGAAATAAACAAGCCGCGGGTAGAAGAGAGGGGAGTCTTCAGTGAAGTGTGTCTTGAAATGACTTACTTGATAGTGATGCTTGGCCGCTCCCCTTGGTCATTGGTCTCCAGCTTCATGAGGATTTCTAGTATTGTTTGAGACCAGTAGCTCCGATATGACAACAGCCCAAGGTCAGACAGTGGCTTCTCTGGTGACCCTGTTTTACCCTCAAATTTGGACAACTCGTAACCTGAAACAGGGGCATTCAGATATTGCAGAGATTTGGGTATGTTTTAAAACCATCAATTTTATAGCGTTGAATAACAAGTGACTGATACCTCTATAATGTGACAAATACTTTATCAGGTATTAAGAGTTGATATAAGAATTTCGCTACTTCAACTTTACTCAGTTCTGTACCTTCCTGTAAACAATTGATCAAATCAAATACTTTAATGAATATTATATTTCAATCCTCGAGTTTTACATGGTGGACCAGGATTGTATTTATTGACTTAGAAGTTATTTGCACTTAAAATTCAAGAATACTTGTGCTTTTTATCACAACAATGGGAAGTTTTGTGGAAGGGAGGCAAACTTTAAGATTAAGTGCAATGTGGTGCATCCACACAATTCACCCTTTGTAGTGGTACATACAAAGAAGATCGTAAAGTTTGAGGTCATAAGGTCTCGGTCAATGCTTATAAACATATCATTGCTACTCACTGAATTCAATTAGAAGCTTGCCGTAACCTTTCCTTTGATAAGGTGGTAAAGTCAAGATGCAGGCAACATTATAATCTTCAGTTGACTCCTTTTCCTGCAAATAATTTCCAGATGAACAAGAAAGCAATAAGAATATGGAATAATAACACATACACACAGACAATTAATAAAGAGACTTACTCAAGCCACGTATGTATGTAATGATAATAAAATGACCAGATAACAAATTCCATCCCCGATTCTGAGATTAATTGATCATTAGTAAATTGTTCTGTGCTAGTTTTAAGGGATATTCTATACAGAAGACATTCAAAATATAATTCACAAGATTATGAAATAAGCTTAGTGTACCAAGAGTTACAAATAACAATATATCAATATATTTGTTATATTCATAACACTTGCCTATGTTCTTTTCCTTTTCCTCAAAAAGCTAGTCTCCTAGTCAACTGTGAGTTTCAGCCATCACTATTTATATTAATACCTAATATATAGTAGAGCTGCACTCACGGAGGGAGATCAACTCATGAGCTCACCACCCGTTTGACTCGTGAGCTCATGAGCTCACGGACGTTCCGAATTTCCAAAAGAATACTTATTTCCCACCCCAGCTATTAAGAAATGAATATTTATTGGCGGAGATTTATTAACATTGCCATGTTCATTTAATTTTAAAACGTGCTGACGAGGTACAAAGGTCAGAATTACACTCAACACCGCTTGAATGTATACATTGGAGATTGTAAAGAAGACATGACAGCGAGAAGCAGTTATGTATGTATATAATTTTTGTTAGGTGCTCTGTGTTACGTTTGTGTGCCCAACATAGATGAGCTCACGATTTGAACATTTCAACTCCAGCTCGGCGAGTTTGCCAAAGGGCTCGAGCCACTCGAGTTCGTGAGTGGTGAGTGCAGCTCTAATATATAGAACACTTTTTTTACACTGACAACTCACTTCATCTTATGAAATTCTAAGCAAGATGGTAGACTTACCTTTGAGAAATAACCCACAATGTGATAACCTAGCGAGTCCCACTCGCACATGACGTAGAAGAGGAATGGATCGGTGTCGTAATACAAGGTTTTATGGTCAAGGAATAGCTTAGCCAAGAGGCACAAATGTTGAGCATAGACCTGAAAATCAAACATAAAGATGTAACATGCAACATAAGTACCATGGATTCTTAAAGAGTTGAGATTTCAGTAAATTAAGAATGGAAATTGGGAATTCTAAGAGAGTCTATAAGATAAAAGTTAGATTCACAAAAGTTTCACCAAAATAAATGACTTACTACACAATTGGTTTTGGTGATGATTTGATAAATACATTCTATGAAAAGACAAACTTCATCTTTTTTTTGTATTGGCTCCTCTTCCTGTACATTTTGAGGGTGGTACGGTATATATAGGGATTTTCATCTGATGCGTCACCTTTTACTGATAGATTTGTACCAGGAGATTTGGAAACTGGGTGTCCAAATCAGGCAAATGTAAATTTTGGAGGCGTCCTATTTTCAAGGGAGATCACAATATTCTCAGATTACAACTATAGACAAGTATTTATTTTTTTAAATAAGTCATATCCTTATACAATGTCATGGGAAGTATATTCAGGCGAAGAAAATCAATCATATGCTTGAAAACATTGGGTGTTAGAGGTGATTTTTTAGGGTTTGGGTGTCCAAATGATGCCCTGCTGGCTAAGACTATGCCAGGTACACAGCCCAGTATCCTAGCCGGCCTAATATAAGATTGAGTGAAAGAATCTTGAATCGAAGGATAGTGCCAGTGATTTAAATAACCTTTCATTCCCTTAAATTACTACCAAAGTTCTAAAGGTACAACATTTATAACAGTAAATATACCAACCTTATTCTTTCTTCCATCAATTTCAAAGAATGATATGTTTCCTTTTCTATAAATTTCATTACCAGGAGGATGCCTTAAAGGACACTTTGCCTGAAACATAACATATATCATCATCAGTCCTAGAATAACAAGAAATGTACCTATTCTATGTGCTGGCAGTTTATTCAATAGACAGAACTAAAAACAAGACAAGTCAGAAAAATGCTTTTAATTTATTGGTCAACTTCTTGATGCATTTCTAACAAAGCTACTTCATTTCCAACACAGCTACTTCAAAATGCATTTCATGCCCATGCGCTAAAAGTCATACTTTTAAAATAAAACCATGACAAAAGGTTATGACATAGAGAAGCTACAAGTATCGGCATCTAAAGAATAAAAGTATGTGTATAAATAACTTACCAGGTGCCTTTCAAGACATTTGGTGCTTTTTGTGAATTTCAAACAGTATTCACAGATGTACACAATGGCAGTTTGTGTTAATTCCTAAAAAGAAAAGAGAAGTAGGTTTTTTAGACATGATGATGATCACAAAACCAAAACAACAAGAGTCATTTGAAACTATTATGCTTAAGAAAGTAACTTACAGACAAGTAGCTTACATGCACAAAATATTTCAGGTTCTGATCACCATTTCTCCTTCAAATATTTTCCAATATAATCTCTAGACATGTATTTTACCAAAATATGTTTTGGGTGCTACATTCAGCCAGTAATTTACAAACGTCTGTCTGAAACAGCACTCGCAAAAGATCTGCCTGTCAAACTACTTCAAAACTTTATACTAACTATATAAGTCACTGGTAACTTACAACCACGCCTCAAGCTGGACTTGAGAATGTGAGACCTAAGACTATGGTGAGAGACAGCCAGCGGTCCCAACATGTGATTGGATAAAAATGATTACTTCACAGAAGCAATAACTTGTAGAGAATGCACTGGTCATCTTATAAACACATGGAAGAATTTTACTTCTTCATGGGATGTCAAGATGGGATAAGTAAATATTCTAGAGTCCCGATTCCTTCAAATTGCAAGCACCTACCTGAGGATAGGGTGAGAAATACCAAGGTTTTATTCTATGTCTGCCAATTTCAATCATATCCACATTCTTCATCCTGGTCACAATATCATCGTGATGAGACACCATACTTCCTGTCTGTCGCGGCTTCTTCTGGTCCGGTTCTCCGTCAATCTGAAACATAGCAGGGGCGTACAGAATCTCCGCACTCTCACAAATATAGGTACACACAATGGCGCCAAATCAATTGCTTTGAATTTACTCAATAAATTCTCTACTTGCACAAGTACCCTTATCTGTTCCCATACAAAAATAACCTCAAAAATTAAGTACCGCTTTGAATTTTTTTTCTAGATTTAAGATACCTTTTCTGGTCAAATAGAAACACAAGCTCAGAACTGAAGAGTTGTTAACCACTGTATTGTCTATAGCCACAAAATTAGTCACAGTTCATAATGTTTATTAAGTAAGTGATTATCAATTTTTTTAAATAGATTTGACTTAGTCGGAGACTACTGATATGTGTTATTATACAATTGCTGTCAGATTGAGTGGGACTGATCAAAAGTAAAAAGGGGCAAGGTTAACTAGGGGTTTACAGTAATCAAACTTAAAAGATCATGTTGCTAATCCTATCAAATTCACTCGAGAATTTTAAGGACAATAAATGAACTTCACATAATGCGATAGTGGATGAAAGGAGATGTAAAACTATGGTACTTAAAGGACAATTACCCATGAATAAAACATAGGTAGCTGCTAATGACCGATGGGGAATCAAACGGCCTGAGATAAGCTATTAGTAGACTAAAATGGCTGCTCCCAGTACCTCCATTTCTTGTGTGTTAGGATGTGTTTAAACAGGAATATACTTCTTGTATGAAGGTTGACAGTGGTGGGAACTTGGATTTAAGTAGGAAATACTCTAAAAAACTATTTGGGCCTATGTTTTATTCATGGTGTAATTGTGATTTAATGGTGGAACTGAAAAATGAATAGCATTATTGTTAACCTTAATACAAGAAGTCCCATCCACACAAATTAGCTAATGGATACTTCATTTCTATTGGTTTCTTGTCTCTCCTCTACCTCCCTGCCAATAACCATATATAAAATACTGGATGTGATGAGACTTGATTGGATTTGCAACAACCATCAGCACCATCAAGGCCAGTAAGTTTAACCCACTCATGTCTAGGAGTTCCTCCAGAAACTGTCACATGGATTTATAGTACTTTTGGTAGTAATTTGAGAACTAGAATCTTTTTTACAAATATTTCAAGGAGCATTGTTGGTAGTTTTCTGATAAAAATTTCCCCTACAAATTCTTACAAAAGGATTCTTTTGATTTTGAGGATTTCATGCAAAATGCCAGGATGTTTTTGGCCATTATGAGAATTTATAGGTTAATATGTGACTATTCAATTATCATCAAATGTAAAATGCTTCCATAGCAAGACAGGTGGGAAAACAAACCCAACATAAAAGGAATTGAAATGTTGAACATGTTGCAGTTTCTTTTTTATATATTTAGGACCCAGATAGCTTTGTTTATGACAGATGAATTAGAATAAAAGAACACAAGGTTTCATTCTATTGACCTTTAACTCTAATTCATTTCTGAAGTAAACCCCACAACATTAAATAATCTTATAAAATGCAGTAGAATGGCAAAAACATGCAGAGATAGTCATGTAGATAAAACTACAGTGTTTAGCTCTTTACCTTCAACGGCATTTGGAACAGGTCTGGAGACTGGGTCTACCAAAAAAACAGACATGATGAACTACATAGCAACATGAAGGGGGTGTTCTTACTTACATCTAGCTGATAAATGTAAATAACATATGACATATTATTTCAAAAAAAGGTAATGGTGTGCTACGAATGTTTCTGCACCTATATGACTATGCTTCATGCTACCAACAGCTGGTTAAGCTATATAAGGTATGTTTCTAGTGTGCACAGTTATTAATATTTTTTTCTTGATTTTATATATGGGTAAATGTATGAATTGAGTGTTTATTTAAAGGATATATTAAAATATCAGACTTGTCAGATAAACAAGCATTTATATGAATAATATGAAAGTGCAGCTGTAAAACAATATACAATGAAAATAAATTCATTGTTAGATGCATAGGCAGATTGCCCCCATGATATGATATGACGAGTTGGCAGTTGCTAAAGACCTTAAACATGTATCATAGATTTTGAGTAATTGAGCTATCTTTGCCATCTGGCCATGCAACTTTAAAATCTCTACCTTTGTCATCTAAGATGTTAACATGCCAAGAGAAGAAAACATCCACTAATGCCATTCTGTACCATTAATAAAAATAGGAGAATAAGTAGACCGAAATAAACAGTTTTTTTCATTGCAACAAACTAAGATGTATTTTAGGGTCCTTCCATAATACATAAATTATAAGAAAAGAAATACAGTGAAGTGAAACATGGATGCTTTATAATAGGTAAGCAGAGAGAATAAAACAGAAAAAAAAATCTGCTAAAAGTTACCTTGAATGGCATTTGGAACAGGTCCGGCGATGGGGTCTATCAAAGAAACAGACAAAATATACACAAAGCCAAACAACAGTGTCAGCCACGATAGATTAATTAAATTGTTGAAATGTAGAAATGTATTGTGTTTTCCTACATTTGTTTTGATAGGCAGAAATGACCTTTTTAAGTTTTTATTCTTTATATTCAATGTATAGAAAATAGATAAGCTAAATCACTTTTAAAATCATTTTGCAATGTCATTGCATGGATTTGGCTGACACTGATTCGTACAACAATTAAAACAGTCAGTTAGTTCAAGATCAAATAAATGTTTGAAAGGCAATGATGAATTACAAAGAGATAAACCGACTGACTGTTAATGAACCATCTGCACACAAGTGATGCACCATTAAGCAGACAAGAAAAACTTTCATGCAGACTTTTATAAAAACAAAAAATAAAGCTTTAAATCAACTAACTACTATCATCTTACACTGAATACAAGTACATCTGCTACTGTAGTAGTGATGGACAAGGCACAGTTAGAAATTGAAAATGGATATATACCTGAGACATTTCGACCATTATTGTTGAGGAACTTGATTTTGAGCAAATAAAGAGGCCCAAAATTAGAAGAGTAAAGTTCCCTTACCTCCTCGCTGTTGTCCAATCGTTTTTTGCGACCTGCTGCAGACTTCTTTGTCTGCACTGACCCATTCTGAAAATTTCCACATACAAAGTATAAAATATAGGTTGTACTTCATTTGCTTGAGCTTTTTCGACTAGAGGCTATACCATCAATAAGTAGTGATATAGAAAAGAATGCACCAATACCTTGACAATCATATGCCTCAAAAATAAATAAATAAACAAATACCACATCAAATTTATATATTTTGGTCATGAATTTACAAAAATGCCAATTGTCAATGACTTTTAAAGTTTCATTTCAAAGTGAATGTTTGAAGATAACAATGTTAGGTAGTCAAATCACTACAGTAACTCCATTTTCTTTGTGTTGATGTAGTCTTTCTGTGTGGCTTTCTATGTTAAATATCATTTGACCACATGAATATATTGCCTACAAATTCTGATCCACTCAGATCATCTTGAAAATGTAGCAGCGATAATAATACACACCATTTCTCTTTCGGGAGAGCTGGGCCTTGAGCCGTTCATCATCTTCCCATCTTTCTGTGGTGTCTTGACATCCTTTTTTGGAGGCTCAAGCTTCTTGAGGTCCATGCGATCTTCTGACACCCATTCATCCAGTCGCTTGTTAACTAGATTACAGAGAACAATTATATACTGATGCAGCTATATCCACGGTGAAAAGTATTATCTTAAAGGTAGTGGCTAACAGGTTTTTAAGCCAAATAGATTACTTTAGCATTAATAGATTTTTCAAATACAGACCAATGAACAAATAAAATACAATGTTGGGTCCAATGTTTTGAAGTAAGTTGGACTTTGGAATTTTGATAATAGTCATTTTTTCTGACATATGCAGGCTTATTGTGACGAGCCAGTTGTAAGTGATGGAGGAAACCAGAGAAACTGTAGAAATCAACTGTTTAGAACCCCATGTCACTGGCAACATTTCAGGAAGTCCAGTAAATTATCAATTCCTTATTTTGAGGAAAACCAATGTAACATATATATACTTACAATCTTCAAAATGAATATAGTACATCTGCTGCCCACGCATCTCTTTTATACTTAGGATTTCTGCCATACCTGTAGTGATAGAGAAAAATAAAAGATTCATTACCATAATAAGGAAAACTAGAGCCTGACGGCCTTGTGCGATACCTGCTGGCTGAACACAGGCATCTGGCCGTACACCATTTTTACAGCAAGGATAACAAATTTATCATCAGCACAAACCACCCCTACCCCCAAATAAATTTTGAATTACGATACACACAACAAGGTTCTTGCAGCGGATATCCAAGAAAACTTTTTGATTAGACTCAAACAGAGGGAACAGCAAAGATCTCTCACATGAACTCCCGATTTACATACCTAAATCCATCTTAATTACTTCTATTTGTAATTCGGCACATGCTTCAGGCCCAAGACCATTTTCATAAACAATAGACGGCATGTGCCGGATTACAAATAGAAGTCGCTCTTTGATGAAAGCTCGCGCTGACCTCTAGCAATCTCAGCAAGATGTTGGTCACCATTTGGTCAACAAACCTTCTCAAGAAATCTTTGGACTACCGTTCCGTTAAAGGTGATTTTATCAACACATGAAGTTAGCGGCACCCATTGCTAGCTTATATTAGTCATCCTAGTGCAGTCAGGTATGAAGTAAATTTGGCACCGACGGAAAATTTTGGGAAGGAGGATTGCTACCAAAGCAGGGTATAGGCGTGTTCCCCGACTCTAATACCAAACAGCATCAGTATATATGAGAAATGAGCATAACTTTTTGTTTTAAGAGCACATTTTGCTGCCAGATCGTTTCATATTTTATATATTTGTTTCCTTTAAATTGTATTGAAATAACGTTTTGGTCGCCGACTATCGTGCAACACATGCGAAACTATGCAACAACTGAAACATACATGCTCACGTGTGACAAATGCTGACGTCATGAAATGAGTCAAATGACGTCATGTTACAACGGAATTCTGTGGATTCCAAAGTCGTAACATCAATGTTCACAGTAAAAATGTCTTAACTCATCTTTCCGTGAATCTATTTCAATGCAGTTTAAATCGCTACAACCACCACAAATAATCCTACATGTCTCTTAATTCTAGATGAAATCCGTAGTGAAATGACGATTTTGCAACAGGTTGAAGTCGTAGTAATTTTTATGCCATATTTTCGGTCAATCGCTACGCATACTGTGTGTGGTTATTGCACAAATATGAAGCTCATATTAAGGGGCTTCCAATATGTTTCAGCGAAGTTCAAGTAAAGAATGATGTCACGGATAATAATAACAAACACTTTGTGACTGCATTTGACGGGGAATGCAGAAATATCATTGAGCTGTGCGAGCATTTAAAGCTTTGCTTTCTCGTCATATTAGTTTGTTTGAAGGCCCATACAACATTATTTTGTGTTTCTATACTTGTTTGCCAGTTCCTGTGGTTAAAAGTATAGGATAAAATGATAATGTCACTTTCTAATTAAATGTGTAAAGTTAACCAACACTATCTGTCAAAAGGATATGCACCTATGGTCATCTGTTGGTTTGTTGTTACAAATAACTCCAATTGACAACAACAGAGGGCAGCACATGTATCCACGAGCTATACTTACGCCATTCTTCTGTTTTACCCTGTTTAACAGGCACTCGACAGCCTTCTTTGACTTCCAACTAAAATATAAGAAAATAACACGTTAGATGATACTTCTTCAGAAGGGTTTCTTTCGATATTAGAACACCAAATACACGAAATATGTGCAAGCGCGCGTGAATTCACCTTGTCGTTCGCCATCTTGAATGTTGGTGTCCCGCACTGAATGATATAAAATATACAACTTAGATTTGACTTAGAAATCTTAAGACTGATCTGTATACCATCAAAAATCTTTTTAAAATATACAAATTACGTTGGATTTGATATGATATGGAATTATTCAGACGGTTGTGATCATACTGAAGAACAACTTAGTAAATTTTCAAGCAACTAAACGCTTGTAATTGTGACCAATCGCGCGTCTGCAACTTGCAAGTGTCTGCTATTTCAAATACAATCGTACGTCTGCAGTGGCACACACATGTCTCTGGAAGTGGAACTCTCCCACTCTGTTATTGCCTCACATAGACGAAATTTTTGAAGATTATAGCATTAATACCTGATAAACAATGGCATCTGGAGATGCAGCGGTGAAACAGGAGCCCACAGATGCAGTTGACATGGAAAGCAGGCACGTTGTAGAGTGTAGATAATTTATTTGTTAAGTTATGTTTCTGAATCTTAGAAGATTCAGACTAATATGTGATAAGTAAATTCTTAGATAAATAAAAAAAACTGGATATGAAACCAACCAGTCAACCTAAACAGGCTGGCTGCGGCGAATAGCCCAAAAGTTGTGTTCTGCTCATGTTGATGCGCAAGTTTCTCAGTAGTGTAAACGATACGAGAGCCCTCATTGGTCTTTGTCCCTTATAGCCGGGGCCGACTCTAATACTCATTTTATATATTGACGTTATTGGTATTAGAGTCGGGGATAACCCGTATACCCTACAATGTTATTTTTCAATCTTCCCAAATTTCTCCGTCGGTGTCAAAGTTACCTCATACCTGACTGCACTAGGATGACTAATATGAGCTAGCAATGCGTGCCGCTAACTTCGTGTGTCGGTAAAATCACTTTTAACGGAATGGTAGTCCAAAGATTTCTTGAGAAGATTTGTTTATCAAATGGTCACCACCATCTTGCCGAGTTTGCGAGAGGTCAGAGCGAGATTTAATCAAAGAGCGACTTCTATTTGTAATTCGGCACATTCGGCAGGCCCAAGACCATTTTCATAAACAATAGGCGGCATGTGCCGAATTACAAATAGAAGTCGCTCTTTGATTAAATCTCGCTCTGACCTCTCGCAAACTCGGCAAGATGGTGGTGACCATTTGATAAACAAATCTTCTCAAGAAATCTTTGGACTACCATTCCGTTAAAAGTGATTTTACCGACACACGAAGTTAGCGGCACGCATTGCTAGCTCATATTAGTCATCCTAGTGCAGTCAGGTATGAGGTAACTTTGACACCGACGGAGAAATTTGGGAAGATTGAAAAATAACATTGTAGGGTATACGGGTTATCCCCGACTCTAATACCAATAACGTCAATATATAAAATGAGTATTAGAGTCGGCCCCGGCTATGTCCCTTAGTAACGTCCCTTTGGCCGTATTCAAGACCCCTGGTCACTCGCTACATATCCATGCTTTTATTCATCTAAGGTAAATTGTATTGTCTAATGATTCATTCATTTCAGACAGAATGGCCACAACCTCATTGGTTAAATGGCCAATCCATCAACTGAATCACACTAGCCAAATTTTTCAATTTCACTATTGTCCCTTTATCTGCCATTCTGGTCTCTAGTTCTAAATCACAACTCGCCAGTAGTCAGTGGTGTAGGAAAATTGACTGGTTTCTTACACCATTGACTAGTGCCGTACTGGAGGATGTTTCCTAGTCGACATATCAGTAGGTGATCATATAAGGTGATCCATCAGGAGACAGCAAAATTGGGGTCTTTTATCAGGAGAGTACTGCTCAAATCAGGAGAGTAGGCATGTATACCATACAGGGTCTTAGCCAGGACTTCAAAACTGGGTCTCCAAAATTTTCAATTGTAACATTTTTGGTTGTCCTATTTCTCAAGGGCCTAGGGGAGACCACAATATACTTGGATATCAACAATAAACATGTATTTACTTTTTGGAATAGGGCATAATATTCTTATATGATCTCAATGGAATTATACTGAGATGAAAAAACTCAATTGAAATTGAGATTTCAAGAATTTCCTTCCAAAATATTTGAGTGTCCTAGCGGTTGATTTTTGAGGGTTTTTGCGTCCAAATGATGCCAGAGAACCTGGGTCTTGGGAGAACCACCCATCAACTTCAAGTAGAAAGATCAATACACAGTGGATACTGACCAAGTCCACTGATTCTTCCTTGCCACATTGTGAGATGTCCAACATGAAACTTGATGATTGCATAACAAGCTGGTTAGATATCTCTTGTACTGCAGGATCTTAGCCGATATTTGGAAACAGGGTGTCCAAATAGAGGTTTCATAGACTTTTGCGTGTCCAAAGTGTGGTACAAAATACATACTACTAATAAGATAGACCCTATACCTTTACAGATTTTGCTTTTTTAGGCCAGATACTGCTTTGTGTGTCTCATAAAAGTGACACTACAGCTTCTACATCTTTTATCTTCAAAGAAAAGTCATCTTCAGCAAATTCTGACATAAAATTTTGGGTGTCCAAACTGTCAAAAAACAGTGTTCTGCGTGTCCAAATGACACGCTGGACGCATTACGGCTAAGCCCCTGTTGTACTGTATGTGTTATCCCAACCCAGGGCAGGGTCTTAGCCAGGATTTAGAAGTTGGGTGGCCGAAGTTGGCAATTGTAAAATTCTGGGTCGTCCTATTTTTCAAGGGAAAATACAACATGCTCAGATTACAACCATAAACATGTGTTTACACATTGAAATAATGCTTTATATCCTCATACAAAGCCATCAGAAATATATTGAGGTGAAAAAGTTCAATTATGTGCTAGAAATTGGCATTTTGAGAAATTGTCCTGAGGGGTGATTTTTGAGGGTTTGGGTGTCCAAATGACACCTGTACGGCCTCCTGGCTAAGACTATGACCCAGGCATTTGAGAAAGTTGTTCTGTTGCTTTTGTGAGTTCAATTCTAGAACATGTCAGTTTTGGACAAATCTGGTATGTTTCAGAAATGAGCTTGTTTAGTACAAGATAACCAAAGTGATGATAGATATAATTACAAATTTCCTCTTATCGTATATGGACTCCAACGAGTCCAAGACTACAGCAACTTACATGCTCAATCAGGTTTTGAACTCTGGACATGGTGCATTTAGGTGTGCAATGAATTAAACAGCTTGGCAATTGAGGCATGCCATATCCAGTCTTAATTATCCAATGATAGAATATGGTATAAACAGTAAATACTTAAATCAGTGTCTTAGCCAGGATTTAGAAACTGGGTGCCTAAAATTGGCAGTTGTAAAATTTTTGGGCGTCCAAATTTTTAAGGGGGATCACAATATACATGTACTCATATTTCAACCATGAACATGTATATATTCATCAAAATAAGGCATGATATCATTCAACTATGTCATGGGAATTAAAAGGAGATGATAAAATTCATTAATAAGCTTGAGATTGAGATTTTTAGAAAATCCACACAAAATTCTTTGGGTGTCCTGAGGGGTTCTTTTTAAGGGTTTGGGTGTCCAAAAAGGCACCCAGACGCCCTGCTGGCTAAGACTATGACTTAAATTATGTCTCCCCCTATCAGGGGAAAAATTGTTTTGGCACAGTTCCCATATGTCATCGAGGTCCAGACTTGCCTGTAATATATCACAAAAACCAGTGAAATCTTTTCAAATTTTTAGGGATCCTTTATATAGCTATTATATAATCTGATTAGAGTTTGTTAATCTTTTTATTTATTTTTAAGGTAATTTTGAGGAACTTTTGACAGCCAGCAATGGGCTGCTTTGTAGTGGATCTATGAATAGCAATCCACCTGCTTCACTGTCCAGTCCACTAAGGTCAAGGTGTCTTCCTCTGCAGTGCATTTAGATTAGAGCTAATGCTGCATATGGCCAGGTCATTCAGGCAGTGTGGACCTATTTGCAAGGTAGTTTCTGAGTGCTGCTTCCTTGCCTATAGAGCAGTCATGATAAACAAGTAGCCTTTTGCAAATGTTAAAACAATTTTGGGACATTTTAGATCAAAATCCCTTTGCTGGTCCTGACCGGCTTGTCTGCAAGGCATCTCAAAAACCGCTCTCAAAATAGTATAAATTGTTATTTGATAAGCATTCAGTTTCTTACAAGATATCCTTTTTACATATCTAGATGTATTCAGTATTGTATTCATTTCTCTTTAAACTAAATATTGTTTCCTTCCATTTATTAACCTTAGGGTTGTGGACCTGTGCCAGGAGTTTCCCAAAGGAATAACAGACCAAATGATTCAGAACACAATACCACAGAGTACCCCACAGCAGCGTGTCACAGCAATCAACCGCCTCCTCTCTACAGTAAGTTCATCCATTATTTATCTAAGATTTTATTTCCACAGAAATCATATAAAATATATATGTATGTAGGTATGTATGTATCTGTGATAGCTGTAAATATTTTTTATGGATTTCTAGGTATGTCAACTTAAGGCAAATGATCATAAGTTTCACTTTAATGTGAACGCTATGACACAATTGAAAGATTCCTAGTATTACTTAGACATAGATTCATATTAATGATGGCTAGGGATTGGCACCTTTAAAATTTCCCTTAAGTAGTGATACAATATCTTAACGGTATTGTTGACAATATTTCCTGCAACTTATGTTTGTTAAATTTTAAAATTAGCACAGTCAACAAATGGTTCCTTTTGAGCACCTGATCTATATCTATAATTTATCAATTGTTGAATACCATTTTGTAATTAAGCATCACTAGAGAATATCACATTCTCTCCTTGTCAGACAATGCATATTTAATCAATACCATTTTATTATTTCAGGGCCGATTAGTGATTCTTAAAAGTGGGACAGGGTTAGTTTATCGACTAAAGGATCCAGGCTCTGCAAGGTAAGAGCATTTATATCAGATATATATATATATTACTACCCATGAATTGTGCATATATAATGTGTATATATATATATATATATATATATATATATATATATATATATATATATTTATATATATATATATATATATATATATATATATATATATATATATATATATATATATATATATATATATATATATATATATATATATATTTATATATATATATATATATATATATATATATATGTATAAATATATATATATATATATATATATATATATATATATATATATGTAAAATACTTGTGTAATTTGATTCACAGATTGTGTAAGAGAGAAGTTGTAGCCAATGTTTTAATCTTTAAGCATGAAATTGAGGTAGCTGCATATAAAGAAAGATTCCAGGACCACCTTCAAATATCACGTTGAATTTCTTTTTGATGAACCCAATCCTTTCAAGCAAAATCCTACTTAAGTCCCCTGCTACTGAAAGGACACATTATATTCCTGGTTTGGCGCATTTTGTTTTAACAGCAATGTTTTTCATCTAAATTTCAGCAAAGTTAAAGGATCAGATAACCAAGAGAAACTGGTTTATCAGATTATTGAAGATGCAGGAAATAAAGGTAAAGGCTTATCTTAAATCAGAGTGTTAGATCAACTGTTATTTAATTGACTTTTGTTAGTATTAGGACTCAAGCTAATTAAGATGCAGAACTTCTCATTTAAATTCACTTTTTCCGAGTGCTGTTGATGCTACTGCTTAATTAAAAGGACCAGTCCATTGGATAATTAAACACCTTTCTCTTGTTCAAACGTACCTTAATATCAAGCACAGAAGTATTTATAATAGAATTTTATTTAGTTAAGTAAACTCTTAATGCTCAGGTTGCCAGATTGTGGTTACACAAAAAATACATTATGGAGAATGAAGTGAAAGATTAAAGAGTAGTTCTAATGTTTCTTAATTTCTGGTCCATGTATTTTCTTACCTGGCAAAATTGATCAAATTTTTAAAGTCAATAGAACACCTTTTTGATCCAATATGATAGGGGTGTCATTGATATGGGGCATATCGATATATATCGAAAACTCTCCTTAAACAATAAAGCCTGCTTTCACTTGTCAATACATATCGCAATGTATCGAAATATCCAAAAACATGAAAATGGACACTTAGAGAAGAAATTGAGAGCTGAATATTGCTGGTGTTGCTAGTCACATACTTGTTAAAAGCATTTCTCTACATGGTCATGCCTCACTTTTCTTGTTGCATTCCAAGAAGAAGCAATAAAATGAGGCAGGACCCTCATAAAATGGTGAAAAACCAGCATAAATGCTTCATGATTTTCCATCATGGCATAGATAGCATTTCTATGGATATATCAATGCATTGTATCGTAATAATCGAAATCGAAAACAATTTATCAATATATCGAATCGAGAAAAAATTCTAAACAATGACATCCCTACAATATGACTATATTTTGCTTTTAAAGGACTAGAATCATATATTTGGTCACATTTCCATTTCTTCTTTTTTTTTTGTATTAAGTTCTTTGTCATTGCAAGTTTGTAGGTAAACCTGCAAAAACAACATGAACACCAGCACTTGTTGAATATGCGTTTCATATATTTGTCAAATTGTTTCATCCTGACCGGATTAGCTATTTTCTATTTCAATGTGAAGCAACATGTCATTCAACTATTTTGTAGGAATCTGGATAAGAGACATCAGATACAAGTGCAACTTATTACTAACACAAGTTAACAAGATCTTAAGGAATCTGGAGAGTAAAAAGCTGATAAAGGCTGTAAAGTCAGTTGCTGTAAGTCAGTACTTTTTTGCACTACCTCAAACAAAAGGTAATGATTTTTTTAACATTTAAAGTTAGGGGACGATCAATAATGCTGACATTCACATCAAATTAGACAAAAACTAAGTTCTTCTCAAAAGTATGAATTGTTCAAATGAAATGTGATGCTGACTATCAATGTAGACAAAAGCAAAGGTGTTTTAAAAAACATGAAGTATACAATTTAATTGAAAAGTCAATCAGGTGAAACCTATTCCAACCAGGCCAACTTTGCAGCCTTGCATTAATTGATTAATGGAAATTCACAGAGTGGTACTACAAAACAGTACTGTACGGTTGGTATTTGTATTTCCTACTCCTGCTATTTGCTTAAGACAATCCTTATATTTAAGGCTAAATATGATAGATGAAGTTATTTACCTGTCAGTAATATGTATTTTTGTGTGACTTGATTAGTAGTGCATTTCACCATCTTGGTCTCCCAACTTAACCTTTTGATATGCTTATAAACTCTTCTCCCGTTCTTTTATCCAGGCTTCCAAGAAAAAAGTTTACATGTTATTTAATCTAGAGCCTGACCGCTCAGTTACTGGAGGTGCCTGGTACAGTGACCAGGATTTCGAGTCAGAATTTGTGGAGGTTCTTAACCAGCAGTGCTTTAAATTCCTCCAACAAAAGGTAAGCTTGAGATCTCTCTTTAAAAGATATTTTGGGGAAAAATTAATCTCTTTAGAATAAGTTCGCGTTTGGTAGGTATCTATGATCAAATGACAAATATAATTTTGTCTATCATCATTAAAGTCCAAAGATTTAGGAAGCCATTAGAACTGGTGAACCTACAAATCATAGAAATCCTGTGAAAATAATTATATAAATGTGAAGCGATTGAGTGTTCCTAAAGGAGTAGATGCTAGCCTCACTTGAGACTAATGCTGTCAAATACATGAGCATTCTTGTAATCAAATGAGCAATTAGTAACAAAAGGATTAAATGATGGCTGCGTCAGTGTGGTTAAGTTGACCAATGATATAGAATATGGTCTAACTGTGTATCCGAAATCTCTTAGGATTAACAGTTATGCCTTGCTCCATTTCATCTACATCCCTTTGGAGTTGCCTGTATCACTTATTCAGTATCAAAAGTGACCAGTATTTGTACTGGTGATTGTATTTGCTCATTCCTAAACCTATGTTTTGATAGTTTTTTGTGATTTCTCATTCAAGGCTGAAACAGCAAGAGAAGCTAAGACAGATCCTGTTATCCAAAGGAATGGTTCCTTCGCATCATCAAAAGATGTGTGGAAATTCATCTCAGAATTAGGAATTAGCAAGGTATGTCAGTCCATTCATGCTCAGCGTGCTTGTAGTCGAAAACATGTGTTCAGGAGAATTCATTTCATAAAAAATATTTGAATGATCGAATGATAGCTGTGAACCCTCCTCTGAGGTCCCATTGTCATTTTAATATTTTTTTTCTATGATTTTGATCCCATTTGTGAAAAATAATCTCAGTGTGTTTTTCTTGCCATTATTCTCATTTTTTTATATGTTTCAGCTACCATCCACATCTTTTTATTTCGCCAAGGTATCATCGTCATCACTATCATTTTTTTACTTTTATCTTCTTACCTACCAATGAGGGAAAGTCTGTTTGCCATCTTACAGCAGGGATATTGATTGCTTTCTTCTTTTCTTGCATCGTTATCCTGGTATGTTTGGTTTTATAGAAATTGGTGTGGTTTGCTTCAAAGACAAGTTTTCCTATCCTGTCCCTATTGCCCCCAATTAAAATCATCATACAGTTTTCACTCATAGAATTGGCAGGGTTAGGGAATAGGATTTTGCTGTAATTTTGGTTAATGGATGCCCTTGGGTATATTGAAAGTATGAAATGCATCAACTGTAATGTTATAATTTCCATTTCAAAGGTTCAATTATCTATAGAAGACATTGAGACGATACTGGATACGTTGATCTACGATGGTAAAGTAGAAAGGAGTATCGTTGCAACTGGAGCTTCTGGGGACGGTAGTCAGACCAAATTATACAGAGCCGTGGCACCCCTGATTCAGCCCACTGGTCTCATGAGAGTTCCTTGTGGTGTCTGTCCTGTAAGTAGTGTTTGTCATATTACAACCATTCATGCATAAAGATATCCTTTATAAGTCCTATCTGGATCTACAATACTTATGAAGATAACTTGGGAATGAAAAACAAACCTGGAAAATATATGATGGTGACTGAGGGTTTTGAATTGTTGGGATGAACATTTCTCTTTTTCAAATATTTTCAAACAGCACTTTTGTTAGACACTAGCACCAGAATAGGCCCTTTAACGACTGAAACAGGCATGAATGGATTTGTGATAATAAGAATGTCCTGGTAAATTGACACCGATGCAAACACAGGAAAACTGACAACATCTGTCAATGTTATGCAAAGTCTTACTCAGGCTTAATTCAGATTGCGAGTACAACAAAAAAAGTAGCAAATTACAACAGCTGGTGTGTGAAAATGCTAGGAAAGTGCCTGACCTTACGTATGCTCTTTAAGAAGTATATAATTTAAGCACGCCTTGACCAGAGAATTGGTACTTGTGGAAACCATGTTATTTTGGGTGTAATGATTGATTGTAAACTTTAACTTAGCTTTGTAAGTTGTATACAAGGAAATAATATCAATTATTTAGATGTAACAGTGCAGTTAACTTCTTTTGTTTTGTTTTCTATTTTGGTTTTAAGTCTTGTAAGTATATTAAATTAAAAAGAGTTCACGTATATGAATTTTGAAATAATACAAATATGTTATTGACTTTACCTTATTTTCAGGTATTCAAGCATTGTCATGTAGGAGGTACAATATCACCATCGAATTGCATCTATATGAAAGAGTGGTTGGATTATTGACATCACCTCAAGTATTACAGCAATATATTCACAAACATTTTTACAGTGCATGGCTTGAAGAATATTTTTTCTCTATGGGGCAGACTCAGTTAAAAAAAGAAAATATTGATAGCATTGTCTCATATGAAATGTTTGATTTAAAAGGGGAAAATATTCAGTCATGTGGTAGGTATCAAAGTACAACCATATGTGACAGACCATGGAGATGGGGCTCTTTTTGCATACATTTTAATAACTAAATGATATTCAATTTGGGATTACTTCTGTCCTGTGGACCAAAGAAAGTAGAGTAAATAGTTTGTAAATATATCCTTCAGTGCCAAAGTGCCTTACTCTGTTTTACAAACATTTGACAGGGAAAACAACAAAATGCATTAAAGATTCTTTTAGAGGTCCTATCATGGGTAATAAATTCAGTAAAGCCTACAGCAAATGCAACATTTCTGTGATTGGTTTCTGTTCATGTTTTGGTATATTATCTTTGTGATATTTTGTAAATAAAATCTTACCAATAGATGCCTTTTTGTTTTTTATGTTGCACTCTTTGAATTTTATAGTGGATAGATTGGAGGATTAATGGATTTTTCTCTGGGCGTGTATGATTTCCAATAGACTAATTAGGGATGTGAGCCAGTGATTTGGAGTTAGGCTGTGGTTTATTCTAGTTTCCACCACTACGTACAACTTTACTTCTGGCTACTTATGACATTGCATGAATATTGCAGAAAAAGTGGAAATAAATAAGATTCCAAATGTTGAGGTTGCTTATCAGTATACCTCTTTAAATATTCTTTCCTAAGTTTTGACCTGTGTGAGACTCAAATGGTACTGCCCTTAATCTAACAGACCAGTAATTGCCCAGTTCGACCATTACACTTAATCTGAAGGATGATTCCTCACTTCGAAATTAACATATCATCATGATGTAGGTAATACCATCTACCAATATTGGTCAGAGTACTTTAAGCTGGCCACTGCAATTAACAGGAGTGAGTGTAAAAATTACCTAGCACTACCCTGCACTGGTAATGGCCATATTAGTTTGACGTGAGATGTCGGAAAGGCATTTCCAGTATTTGTACTTCAGGGGAAGACCACTTTGCTTTCCCTTACATTTTGAGTACATTTGTAATGTTTAGATCTAGATTTAAATTGGAGGGTCAGCTGTAGGGTAAAGTACAACAAAAATGCCCTTCAACAAGAGATATTTTTTTCTTATTTTTGCTCCAACAATAAGAGAAACAGCCAGTCATAGTCACATTTTCGTGAGGCAAAATATGTTTGACGAAAAAAAAAGTCAGGAACACCTCTACTATTACACTATCATGTAAGGTATATCATACAAAAATTAAGAAATTTCATGGAAGAAAAAAATGTGCAGTCTTTTCCAGCAGCCTGTTAGAACTTAAAGGGCAAATGCCCCATCAGAATGATTTAGGTTTAAAATGAGCTTATACATGTCACCTTTCAAATAAGACCTCCCCCGAACCTGTCCTCTTCAGCACTACTCAGTTATAGCTTACAGAAGTGACCAAGTAACAGGCTTGAGGCAGCCATATGGGGGCGTCCATGTATCCCAAGATGCACTCTGTTTTTGGCATCTTCTAAGCACCAGCTGACCCACAAATGCTTACGAGATAGCAGTAACAGGGAAGCCTGGCTTTCTCTTTCTTGCTTATTTTTATTCCTGGCTCATCCATGATCACAATTTTTGGAAGCAAATAAAACTTCAAGAAGTAAAAGTTACATAGAATGGCGGAATTGAGCAATTCATGAACTTGGAGGAATGGAAATATCTGACTCACCCAGGGAACTTCTCCCTTAGACCCACATGACCCTTTACTCAATGGTGCCAGGTTCTTTACTCAAAGATAGCATCTTGATAACAGGAAGTGAAGGAATACACATACTAATAAGTCCTACACTATTCCCATGAGTAACTACTAACTGACACAAGTGTTGCAATTTCCTGTAAGTGATTAGCACAAACTGATTTCATAGCAATTAGGAAGTAATGGTTTCTACCCAACAATAAGATACAAATCAAAGACAAGCCACATAGTATAAGGATTGTTGGAATATACAATAGAAAATTGAAGAAGTTCAATCTTTGGGAATTGTGACCACTTATTGAAAGCCAGGAATAAAAATCTAAGCAGGAAAGGGGAGCACAGTTCCCTATTACTGCTATTTCTTAAAGGGGCCCTAAAGGCTCACAAACATATCAGCTTATATGAAAGTTATACACTTCAAGAACAGGATGCTACCATTCTTTTTCTCTCAGTGATCCCGTGAGGGGAGATTTTTGCGTATTGTCATCCTCCTAGACAGCCTCTGCCAGCCACTGGGTGCGGCCATGTTTTTCAAGTGCTATCAGCTGTGACACAATCGGGTGGCAGGGATCACATCCTGTCTCCAAGCTACCTCTGGGCAGTGTATCTAACAGCAGTGCTCCTGACAAGAGCTCTCTGCACAAGTTGCATAAAAACGTATATATCAAACAAGAAAATGGTGAAATCATGTGCAGCAATTGGCTGTAAAAAAAGACACGGTAGTGGAGAAAGCTTTCATAGATTTCCTAGTAGTAAATTTAGACAAAAACAGTGGTTAGCATCCATGAAACTTTTAAACCCACCTGTCCTGAAGTATGCATATGTATGTTCAGACCACTTCACTGACGAGGATTATGTCAGGAATCACACACTGCAGTCAGGATTACTTCAGAGTACAGTTAACAAGGTTCTGAAGAGGGATGCTTTTTTAGAAGGTTTGGGTACTTGTGAAATAGGTGTGCATAATCTCTCACACTTCTTCAAAAAAAGAAACAGTCACAATTGATACACCTTTTATCATGCTCCATGCGACTCCTATTGCATCTAGTCTTACTTTCTTCAAGGATATAATATCTGGTAACCAATTTTCATAAATCTCTTATTTCAAGCAGAAGTGATCTTGCAATTTATCAATTTCGGGATTTATTTACTTTATTGGTATACATTTACTAGTCTCAACATGATTTACCTTCATTCAGTTGCTCAACGAATATAAGCACAGGTGTATGCATTAAATGTTTAATATTAAGCCAGCATGAGAAGGGTAAATATCATTCCCTAACTTACAAAATTGAAACAGCTAAGGTTATAGTCAGTCATGACCCCATTTTCACTGGGAAGAAATACATTTCTAAATAGTACTGCAATATAGAGGAAGGTTGAAATCAAAATATCTCAAATTGCAAATGACCCTTTCTTTTATTTATGATAGAATAAATGACATTTTCATTTACTCATTACCAACCTTCTCTTAATGACTTATGATTAATAATCACTAGCAGGCCCCCGTGCACAGCACGGGTTTGGATTCTAAGCCATATTCAGTGAAGCTCAAAAAAACTGCCTTAACCACTCAAAAAAATAGAACCCTTGCTCTTGTTTGTTTTTTAACTCATGTATAGATTCCCCAACCCCTGCACCAACTAATCAAGATACTGAAACACCACCTAAATGATAATAATAAGAGAGAGAGAGAGGGTGCGACAACTTTTTTTAAAAGAAAGGGAGAGAAGATCCCCATAGGGGACAGGGCTCAACAGTACCCTGCCAACCCAAGTAGTCAGGCAGGGCAAGTTGGACATGGGCCACCCATGATCAGAAAGTCCTGCCAGGCGTTCAGTTTGCCAAGCCAATTTGATAGAACTCATGTTTAAATTCCCCAAACCCCTGCCCCCACTAATCAAGATATTGTGACACCCAGGGTCTGACACTTAGATTTTAGGCTTGGGGCCCGAAAAGCTATTTTAATCAATTTAGTGGTCAAAAACAGCATTTCTGTATTATTATACTATACATACTATTTTGGGCCCCTAGTCTAAATAATCTAGGGGCCCACAGCAAAAGCTAGGGGCATATGCCCCTGGGAAAGACGAACCCTGGACATCACATACATAATGAGAGAGAGAGAGAGAGAGAGAGAGAGAGAGAGAGAGAGAGAGAGAGTGACAGGGGGCAGTTAATAAAGGGGCAGTAGAGTGACAGGGGGCAGTTAATAAAGGGGCAGTTGAGTGACAGGGGGCAGTTAATAAAGGGGCAGTAGAGTGACAGGGGGCAGTTAACAAAGGGGCAGTAGAGTGACAGGGGGCAGTTAATAAAGGGGCAGTAGAGTGACAGGGGGCAGTTAATAAAGGGGCAGTAGAGTGACACGGGGCAGTTAATAAAGGGGCAGTAGGGTGACAGGGGGCAGTTAATAAAGGGGCAGTAGGGTGACAGGGGGCAGTTAATAAAGGGGCAGTAGGGTGACAGGGGGCAGTTAATAAAGGGGCAGTAGAGTGACAGGGGGCAGTTAATAAAGGGGCAGTAGAGTGACAGGGGGCAGTTAATAAAGGGGCAGTAGAGTGACAGGGGGCAGTTAATAAAGGGGCAGTAGAGTGACAGGGGGCAGTTAATAAAGGGGCAGTAGAGTGACAGGGGGCAGTTAATAAAGGGGCAGTAGAGTGACAGGGGGCAGTTAATAAAGGGGCAGTAGAGTGACAGGGAGCAGTTAATAAAGGGGCAGTAGGGTGACACGGGGCAGTTAATAAAGGGGCAGTAGGGTGACAGGGGGCAGTTAATAAAGGGGCAGTAGGGTGACAGGAGGCAGTTAATAAAGGGGCAGTAGGGTGACAGGGGGCAGTTAATAAGGGGGCAGTAGAGTGACAGGGGGCAGTTAATAAAGGGGCAGTAGAGTGACAGGGGGCAGTTAGTAAAGGGGCAGTAGAGTGACAGGGGGCAGTTAATAAAGGGACAGTAGAGTGACAGGGGGCAGTTAATAAAGGGGCAGTAGAGTGACAGGGGGCAGTTAATAAAGGGGCAGTAGAGTGACAGGGGGCAGTTAATAAAGGGGCAGTAGAATGACAGGGGGCAGTTAATAAAGGGGCAGTAGAGTGACAGGGGGCAGTTAGTAAAGGGGCAGTAGAGTGACAGGGGGCAGTTAATAAAGGGACAGTAGAGTGACAGGGGGCAGTTAGTAAAGGGGCAGTAGAGTGACAGGGGGCAGTTAATAAAGGGGCAGTAGAGTGACAGGGGGCAGTTAATAAAGGGACAGTAGAGTGACAGGGGGCAGTTAATAAAGGGGCAGTAGAGTGACAGGGGGCAGTTAGTAAAGGGGCAGTAGAGTGACAGGGGGCAGTTAATAAAGGGGCAGTAGAGTGACAGGGGGCAGTTAGTAAAGGGGCAGTAGAGTGACAGGGGGCAGTTAATAAAGGGGCAGTAGAGTGACAGGGGGCAGTTAGTAAAGGGGCAGTAGAGTGACAGGGGGCAGTTAGTAAAGGGGCAGTAGAGTGACAGGGGGCAGCTAATAAAGGGGCAGTAGAGTGACAGGGGGCATTTAATAAAGGGACAGTAGAGTGACAGGGGGCAGTCAATAAAGGGACAGTAGAGTGACAGGGGGGCAGTCAATGAGGGAGTTAATTTCAACACCACAGCCCTGAGTACACATGCACTAATTCTCCCTATCAACCTATAGTGCTGTATGATGTAGAGTTTTTTGCAACATTGTATACTTTTATAGACCGAGTTGAAAGAGGGGGAGAGCAACATTGTATAATTTCATAGATACAGTTGTACAACATTGTATGAAATACATTGTATCATATCGGGTGGCTGCAGACACTTTTTCATTGCCATTGGCAACCGGCTATTTTTCAAGATAATAAGTTAAGTAAACACAATTTCGAAAAAACAAAAGTGAATGCATTAATCGGAAACAACTACCAATTGATCCATGGCAGCAGTGTAGCCCGGCAGGGCATATCCCACGAGAAAACCCCCAACAACGAACCTGCCAAGTGAGTATTAAAATATAGATACTCTTCATTATTATGATCTGATGTACAGACTTTAGCAACCCTAACAGCCAACTTTCAGGGTGAATGGCAATTTTCATAGGTACCTCAACATGGTCTTTATTAATCCACTGAGAATAGACTGTGCAGGATTTTGTTAGTTGTGTTACAACTGAGGTTTTGTCTTATGTCTAGGTCCCTAGGGTAATAACAAAAGTAAGTAAAGGAAAGGGACACACAGGGTAATTGACCTTGTTCAATTGGCATTACACATCTAGACCCCATGGGACACAAGGTAGTAAACACAGGAAGTGACTAGCAGTACTGGGAACAGCAATCATCTTCATTTCCTTTAGTAATTGTGTACATATTCATGAAGATTATAGAAAAGAAATGTCAAGAATACCTTTGGAAGGGGCCTGATAATTTAAAGAAGGAAAGAAGTCTGACAGGTACACCACAACATGCTATTTAAGCGCCAGCCCTCTGTTTCCACATCTTGACCATCAAATTCATCAACACCTTGAACTATGTCCATATAATCCACCTGATCACCTTCAGCCACTCATGGTTCAAAGTCGTAGGGATTTGCATACCTAAACATCTTGAATGTGCTTCAGAGCAGTGAAATATCTACCTCCTAGACAGAGCTACTGGCTTTATCTAATACACCCACTAAGCTGCTTGCCACCCATTTACATAGACTACAGCAGCATGAGTTGACTCAGATCCAAGATGGCGGCTGCCCTGCCTCAGTGAAGGTGCTATTCACTAATTGCAATTTGAGATTTCTCTTTGTGTGGAGCTCTAGGGCTTCTCTGTTTATGACAGATGTTGAGCTATGTTCATAAACTTTCATATAAACCTATGATGTGTTTTTCCCCAAGTTCCCCTTTAAGCACTGGTGACAGTCAGCTGGTGCTTAAAAGATGCCAAAAGCAGAATGCATCATGGGGAACATGGATGCCCCCATATGGCTGCCTCAGGCCTGTTACTTGGTCACTTCAGTAACCTATAACTGAGTAGTGCTGAAGAGGACAGGTTCGGGGGAGGTCTTATTTGAAAGGTGACATGTATAAGTGCATTTGCCCTTTAAGGCTGTATCATGTCAGGCGCAAACTGTAAGTGATGAGACTAGCTGGGTAAGAGATCCCAGAATGAGGTCAAAATTGAACCAACCCCCCAAAAGATTGCCACAAACTGGCTGGAACATCAGATTTCTTGTTAATATTGAATTTTACATTTCTAGGATAATGACAGCAGAATCCAAAAGCCAATATAAACTCTCAGTTGTACCTCATGGTGACGACCATAGCAGGTTATGTGCACAATTTAATCACCATGCTGTACTCTAGGTGTCTCCACTGGTTTTCTTAAATGTTTCCCCAATACTAAGATGATAATGATAATATAACGAGTTTAAGTACAATAATGAGTATAAGCGTAATTATAGCGAGGGTAATAATAATAATGATAATTATATATGCTTAATAGCTTAATTACATTGATGAAGCAGAGTTTTTTTTTTGATCATTGCCTAAAATTTTCATGTGCCATTGTAGTAAATTTAGTTTGCGCAAAAAGATTTAGCTATCATTACTTACTGTTATTAGCAATGCTAAGTAACTGAAGACCTGTCAAACCAATGCTACTTTTACAAGTAGTTTATCTTTCTTTTAAATTCTTATCTCGTTTAAATTCTTATCTCTTTTAAATTCTTATCTATATCTGACCTAGTCCAGTTTTTTGGTGTCTTTGTGATCAAAGACAGTTGATATACATTTTTTGTGAAAATTGTTAAAACCTAAATGCAAATCCAGTCTTGGAATAAAGACAAACATTTGCACAGCCAAGTACTGGCTAAAAACTATATCAAGGATAGGATGCACAATTTACAACTACCTTATGGACATCTTTTCAAAGAATTCAGACTTTCATAAATGTAGATACTAATATTCTTTATGCATTAATTCCAGATAAAGACCAAATATTAAAATGTATACGTATAAACAGTGTTAGCTTTAGATAAGCCATATGACTCCAGATGTCATTTTGACCATTTGAAAGAACCCATTAAATTATGTCATCTTTGTTATTGCAATTTATGCTGCTTGTCTTGGAGTGATAAGAACAGCAATACCAAGAAAGCAAAGAGCAAGTATGGTATGGTCCTCGATGAGCCTGTAGTTCAAAGGTGTGAATAATTTCATTGAAATGAATTACAATTTGTTTTCTAGATATGAGGAATCATCGCAAATCATGTATTCAAATTTAAGGCATAAAGAGAAGACAATAACTTACATGAAAAATTAAACTTAAAAAAAGAATTCCTCCGGGACATGAATAGCTCTACCTGAGCTAATTTGTTCTCATATCTAAGTTCTCTAAGATGGGAATACCTCTGAATGTGAACTTAAGGTCACCTCTCAGAAGTTCCACTGCATGTTAAAAAAACAAAACACGGATTACTTGTTTGAATATATATATATTTATTGTTATAAATGATCAAAAGTATACTGACAATGTAAATAATAATTATTAAATATCTTTTTCATTATTTTTCTTCATTTTCAATACACAAAAATATCAGAATACAAAACTCATATGTATAAAGTGCTCAAACTAATCAATATGTGCAAATATTACTGTACAAGGAAGAAACAATTCATAGACATGCTCCATAAAAAGATAACTTTGAAAATATGGTACAACAAAATTGAATAACATAGTACCAAGATAATCTTGCACCAGTTCAATATAGCATCAACAGTGTTAATTGGCAAACCTAATTATAAGTAAATGTAACGATTAGTTTTACAATATCACATCTTGCAGAGTTGATAATACCCTAGTGATCTAAAGTTAATCATCTATGCTTGAATCCAAATCACTTTCCTCAAACTACAGCTTACTCACAGGGTAAAAAAGTCTCTTTCAGGTTACCATAGTACCTCAAAGAGAGTATATATTTGTATTCATTTCAATTTTTGGATAATTTCATTTATTTTTATATTATAAGGAATTGATCTGTTTGTAAGATCTAAAGAAATCTGAAAACTTCACAATTCCAAATGCAGTCACTGCATTTAAACCATGTTGACTTTGAAACTGTACAAGGTTGTAACCTGAAACACACTTTTTGATTGACCTAAGACGTGCATGTCTTTATATTTATTTACAACTAGTTACACAAATGTTATGGACCAGGATGGGTTTTAATGTTTAAACCCCTACCAAGGAATTTGAATCTGTGCTGGAGTAGCATAAATCAGAATTAAAGAAACTTACAAAAACCTGCATATTATATTTTATGACACACATGAAGTGTTTGGAAACAAAAAGTGTACACAGATTCTTCCTAGACTCTTGCCCAGGCACTAATTATCTAATGGAAGATGCAACTCAGCTTACTATTATTCAGTAATGCTCAGTAATACTAATTGGTGGGATGTTTTATTTGCCCTTTCTTAACCAAATTTTAACCATGTAATATTTCAACAACACTTAACCCTGATAAACAAGAAATTTGCTGTATGCCAGCATATCTAGCACCTTTTCAATCTTTGAAACCTACTTGAGCTATTCAGCAACCATTTTACATATATATGAGATAAATGATGTGAAATTGGTATGTCAAGTTATATATCATTGTACATGGATATGACATGAATTTACATATAACACTATTGAACACAGGATGGTCATTCAAAGTTTGAAAGTCATTTGTATGAACATGTTTGGTCTCACAAAAGCAGAAATACAACACAATACTGTCTTCCACTATAAATAATAATACTATCTACAGATCTTTATATTTCTTAGCAAACAATCTTAAGCATCAATTAAGTGCAACCCTTTGAATCCTGCAAAGGTATATGTATTGAATACTGAGCACCGTGTATTTGAAAGGCACCATCCTAAATGAAACTCACAACAAACATGAGTCAAAGGCACATGAACAAAACACATTGAGCACCATGGTAAATGCATGCATTCATTCAGAATCTAAATGATCCTGCAGTATATGAGGCATCAAGTCCAACAGACTGGCAGGATGCCTTTGGACGAGTGGCTGAGCCTCAATAACTTGTTGCGACAAGGCTTGAAGCTCTTGAAGAGAAGGTCTAACTGAAGCATATTCATGAAGGCACTGGAATATGGTGGACCGCAACTTGTGAGAGTACTCCCTTGGCAAGGGTAATGGAGAGACTGGTCGGAGATTAGTCTTGTTGTTTTCTCTCCTCACTTGAACAACATACTTCTCCAGAAGAAAGGCAGGTTGTGTAGCAGCCAGTTCATACAGGATGCAACCTAGCCCCCAGACAGTCAGCTTTTCTCTCGGCACAGATTCACCCTGCCACTGCTCAGGAGCAGTGTAAATTGCCATGCGGTTCTGATGAATTCCTGCTCGGTAGTTGAATTTTCCCTGTGTTGGCAGATAGAGCACAAGATTCTCTAACTTGATTTCTCCATCCATGGTAAGCACAATGTGCTGTGGTTCATGAAGCTCATAATGTACATCCTTACTGTAAAGATACATGAGTACAGATGTCAGTTTCCTCATGATATCCCACAAGAGATACTCTGGCACTGTCAAGTTCGCATAAGACAACCTGATCATGAAATCTTTAAGTGATATCAAAGGGAATTCTAAGACATAAGAAGTGACCCCATACCCTTCATCTGGAATGGTGGCCAGGCAATTCATCAGATTGGGGTGCGACAGTACTGATATCCATTTGATGGCTTCCTGTTCATATATAAGCCGTCTTCCAAGAGTTTTGCAGGTGTTGCAGAACCGTGAGCGGTTCTGGGATTTAATAAGTACCCGTGAACCGTCGATCCTGCACTTCGCAGGATGCACCTGATGACTGGCATGGTGAGGGTGGTCGGGAAAAAGGACGTTATAGTTCAGGTAGAAACCACCGAGATCGAAGTCTGATATTGACAGGTTACCCAAGTACTCCTTCAGACTCGTTGGCAAAGGGAGTTTTTCCACGTCCTGGAGGCGAGTAAGGCCAAGAGTTGCTAGAATTGTCCTTCGGCAGATGTGTTGTAAAGATGGCACCCAACAGGAAGGCGTGGTCTTTTCTAATTCCAAAAGTTCGTTGTTATTGTTGTCAATGGACGCCATAATCAGCTGATATGCAGAGTTATATATAATATTTCTCCCTTCGCGGTGTCTTCTAGTTCTCTGACAACGCATTGAAGCGTTGCAGAGATGATGTATTAGCACCTGTAATTGTCAACGCTGTAATCCCCGACCACCTGAAACGAACAGGAAGAATCTCTCGTCAGCAGTCGAGCTGGCGCATCTGGAAGGGAATCCCTCTGTGACGTCATCAACGGGAATTCCCTTCCCGTGATACCTTGCGTCGATTGTAATGTAGACAGTTTTCTGTCTTGAACAGAGCCTAAACTCGAATGCTCATTGGTTAGATTTTTCAACGAATTCGCCTCCACCAATCATATTCCGTGGTCCATAAAAATGTTTCAGAACAATAAAGTAGCCCATGATTGAATGTAATGGCGGCCGAATGCAGCGTAAAGGAAGTGGCAAGATTTTTGGGAAAAAGAAGGCCAAAGGGAAGGGCAACGAAGACCCTGGAGATAGACCAACAATTCACAGGAGAAATATACGCATCGCTGCTTACCCGCTGGTCATATTGTTCAATATTATCCGGAGCATCGCCTTTCAATTGTGGATCTTACTGACTTTCGTGTGTCGCACCTCCTCGCGCGCACTGCCACTGAAGACCAAGCTGAACCGGGCCGGTGAGGAGAACCTAAAACATCCCATAGACATGGCCAGTGCAAAAAGACCTGGGTCGGGTGATCCAGCTCTTGTTCGTCAGAAATACCACCACAGAAAGGCATTTGAATACATATCGAAAGCATTAAAGGTTGATGAAGAGGACAAAGGTAGGAATTTTGTAAACAAATATCAGTTACACCTGCAACAATATAACAGTATTCCTGGGATGGGAAGCTTTGAGGGGAAACCCCTGTCATTTGTTTCAGATTTGGTGCGAGTTGTTTTACTTTTCAAAATGACTGCTGGTAAACTTCTTTGATCACTTAGACTCTGTATGTCCTATGACTGTGCTTTGCTAATAGTGTTTAGAAATGAAATGTAAATGAGATGTCACCCACATTAGCATTTATTGATTTAATTTCCCCTGGCACTGAGCTTCAGCTTCTATGCACTTGTGGTAGGCCCCACACAGTAATAATATTATATCTATGATCATATCAGCTGTTCACACAGTTCTCCAATGACCTCAATAGCGATGCCCTCCATGTGTTGTTCGCAATATGTGCGGGAGGGTTGTATATGTTCAAAGATTAAAATACGAAATAAATAAAAAAAGTGCTATCAGAGCTTCCCCCAACATCCTAATATACGTACATCTTATAGATATCTCGGAAAGCAATTACTTTTGAACTGAGAATGGTGGGTAACAGTGGTGTCCAGAATATAATTCTGATCTCTGAACTATTATTTATATGCCTAATCAGGGTCTTAGGCTCTTAGCCATTTGAAAGTGGATGACCAAAATGTTCAAGAAATAGGCCTATGTTGGGTGTAACTTCAATATTTCATAATATTTTTTTCATACATGACACAAAAAGTAACGTTTTTCTATCATCTCATCATTTTTGGCAGTAGTAATGACGTTCACAGCTCTCCCATATTTCTCCTGAGAATATTTGATGAATAAACTTATTACCAATCTTATTTTTTCCAATCTATTGCAGCTAATTCAAGTATTGGTACTAAGATGAAAAAAATGGCTTTGCAATTATAGTTAAGATACCTTGGCATTCTCTAACCATCAATTGATTAGGACTTAACTCAGTTTACACCTGTGTGAACTGAGTGATACAGCTGATTAGGCTCACTGAGCCAGCCACAATCAAGACCTATGATGTTAATTAACCTTACCACAAAGCAGGACTGTAATCATTCTTAATCTATGGTACCAGTATGATCATCAAAAGGTTGACCTTGATTTCTGGTTCATAACTAAGAGCTAGGAATGAAGAAAAGAATAGGACTTCCTAGATTACCTGAAATGGTTCTTGGCCACTGGATTCTTATGAATGAATTTCAGCTAAATTATTTTCCTAAGCTTCATTTTTGGACAGGATATCTTTGTTATTTTTCATTTTGCACTCTATGGAATGAAGATTGACTTAGACTGCTTTCAAGGCAATGCCAAGAGTTTCACAAAATCAGTACCCAGTTTCATAAAATGCATTAGCCCATCCTCCACAGGGATTTCTTGATGCCTCCTTCAAAGATTTATTAAAACCCAAAACTTAATGATTGCCTACTTTAAATACATAGTTTCAAATCTCAGCTTATGTTTTTTCATGGCATCTCACTGAGAATTTAAGCTTATGTTGACAACACTAATTACAATTGGTGCAATGTGAAATGATATTGAATTGCTTTTTCCTCCTCATCTACTGGAGAATAGGACTGAATTATAAGACAATATTTATCCTTCCGGCAGTTTCAATTGACCTAGAGTGAGGATGGGTTTTCCAGCAGATATCTAGCAATATGCTGCTTGCAAATAACCCTGCAAGTGGTCTGTCCCAGCCTCCAGGGTGCTGTGCTTTGGAGAGGATGGTCTGGTTATTGTATGAAGAGATTACATCTAATGATAGGTTTACTGCTGCTGATGTTGACTTAACAATGTTGAGTCATGGCAGGTGGGTGCCGTTAATGATGCCCAGAACCAGCAGACCTGGCTACAGACAAGATCACCTGTGGGAATTGCACAGACCACTGGTTTGGAAAACAATCAGGTAGTGTATAATCAGTGTGCTACTGGTTACTGATAGGTGAAGGAAGCCATTTAATATGCATGCAATATGCTTTACAGTGCATTAAAGAATGAAACATAATGGATAATGCAGATAAATCAATTCCATTCAGTATCCAGCCTTTTTCAGATGTGAACTAAATGTAGATACTATGATGGGTGTGTTATTTTTCTCCTGCTTAGAACAAGTGTTTATAAATTGAGGATTTGTTTTCATGAACAAAAATTGTCTTCTTGTAGACTCATATTTAGATACTTTTGATTCGTCCTCTAATGTATCAAAGTTTCTACCTCAGATATATTCTGTATTTTGGTTTGGTATCTTATCTTAGAAAGTATTTGTATTGGCTATACATTGATTCATAATTTCAACCCCTAGGCCTTGTATATTGCACTTGTAACTAGAGTAGCTTTCATATGTTAACCATATTGAAGCACCGGCTGACTACTAAATTGATAATTGCAACCCCTGGTATAGTGTATAGTTCGATTAGCTTCTGTTCCCTGGGGGTTGTGGTCACTAGTAATGAAGTCTATATTTGCTTTGATATGGTGGCTTCTATGATAGTGAGTGAGCATACCATCTGTTCCAATATAATCGAGAGGTGTACTAACATATTCAACCTAGGCTCCCTACACTGGTAATTGGTGAAGAGACCAATCATTTGCTGTGCACTATGTAGGGTTTGATTATAGTCTTTTGAGATGGATCCCATAATTTATTGTATAAAATATGGGACCAAAAGAAATTCAAAAGTACCCTGAAATTATTCATAATCATTCAACTCAAAATATTACTGAGATATGCTTCTATTTCTCTGCGTTGCATGAAGAAACAGTAAAAAGGTGGGATTAAGCTCTTCAAAGCCATGACTATATGTGGTGGCTGGCCTTTAACATTTACTCTAGGGTTTTCAGCAAAATTTAGAAGCAAATTTATGGATGTATAAAATGTCTTATTTTCAAACCTGTCCCTGGGCATAACTATAAGTCTTTAAGTAAAGCCATTTACCAGCTTTTTCGTGATCAGTAGTAAACGAAGGAATTAATGATTCTGAGCCATGCAGTGATTCAGCTTCGATAGGGAGATTAGTGTGCGTGTATAAGGAAATCAGTATCCTTATGATGACCTTATAGTGGCACCTGCTCAGGAAAGCCAGCAGACAAATGAAATTGCCTTATTCCCTGGCACGCAGGCCTGGCAACTGTACGGGTCTGGTTTGTATGTACATATTAAGGCCCTAAAAAGGTGTTGGTTTTTTGTAACGGTCCCCGCCAAAAAAGAGTAGGTAGGGAGGTAAGGTTTTTTTTAATCTATTATTATTATTATTACTATTATTACTATTATTATTATTATTATTATTATTATTATTATTATTGTTATTATTGTTATTATGATAATTATTATTATCATTATTTGTATTTATTAATCTTATTTCTTTATCATTATATTCACTTGTGTAGGTTTAGGTGGACACTTAACATATATGATTTTAATAAGCAGTTCTATATGATGTAGGGCATTCTCTCATGTAGGTTTTAATGTAAGATTGATAAAATTATTATAGCATTTATTTTTTTACTGGACAGATGTGTTCATTTATGTTGGTTAAACGCTACACTAAACATACACATGTATGTATATTATTTAATCATTCTCTGTTGTTTATAAGGCAGGTCTTGTTGGTTAGCACAGAGCTGTTTACTGTACTGTATTGGTGTGTGCAGTGGCTTGGAAGAGAATGTGCTGGCACATGTTAGCTGAGTGTGGTAACAATGCTGAGACCCCTGCCTGGGAGGTCAGGATGCTCAAACACACTGCCATGCCAAGCCAGAAACTGGTGTGTGGCAAATGGGTAACCAGCATTTGGTCCAGCAATACTAAAAATCCAGGGATTACCATCTGCGCTTACAGTATGACTTCCAACAATTTGTAGCATTGTAAATTAAAACTATCTTTGGTGTTGTTATCCATATATTTCAAAGTAAGAGTACTACACTAGTCATATTTTGAATCATTTATATGAAACTTTCATTTTTTGAAAAACACATATTTCTTCTATTTTCAACCATTCACTATATATACATTTAATCTACTCTCCTGCATATTTGTATCCAACAAATTTCAGGTTCCAATTGTTATCTCTTGCTGCTTATTACCCATTTTTTGTCCTACCCTAAAAGGTACATGTACTTGTGCACTACAGCAATAGTTAGAACTCTATCCTGGTGTGTGCTCTTTGAACAGGGGTATTCAAATGATCTCTCACACCTGTATGGCCGAGGTCCTGTTCATAGGAATATTTTTTGAAAATCATGATTGAAAGCATTGTGCTGACTTGTTTGATTGGGTTGAGCAAGCCATTAAGAAAGAAAAGCCTATCCTTTATTCATTTCTTTTTGTTCAACTAGCTCTGCTCTGGGATATTTCATTGATTTCTTTATTTCATTGATTTCTAGATGCATTTGGATGATGATCAATCACCATTCATTTTTCCTCAGATAATGGAACGTGATTTACGAGTAGAAAACGAAACTGAACTGTTGCAATTCAATCAGTGACCTCTAAAATAGTAGTAATGGATTTGTGTTGTCCTGGGGAGTTTGTTCAGTTCAGCACTTTGTGATCATCAATATTACAGGTGGATAAGTGAATGCAATCGCAGTATCACCTTAACCCTTTCAATGCTGAGGATACTTTTGTCCAAATAACAAGGATAAGATTTTCTAAAACCATCTAAACCCTCTCATGTTGGTATTCATCAGATAGCTCTTGCTGAGTACTTTCAGATGAGTTCACACCTGATAGGGTTTCAGTCATTTTTCAGTTTTAATTTTACAATGTGATAGCACACAGTTTCCCGAAGTCTAATGAAATTGGTTATGACAATACATATGGAGATTAAAATTTCTGTTCACGTTGTTCCCAACCATCGATATTCAGATAACTGGCTAAGTCACATGGTGATGATGGTGTGTGCATCCTCCATTCAGGAATCAGGACATGTGGCTACTCAAACTGAGAAGACCGAGCATATTAGTCCAGATTCATTTCCTTTTGATATAAATTCATTTCATTCTATTGATGAAGCTTAGCGACCAGCTTTAGCTATATTGGCATAGCAGGTTGAATGCAAGGGAACGCATTACAATCAATTCAAGGTTTATTTGTGCTTCCAGCACAGGAGTTGCTAGGCTACTTAATTAGTTCTTTGCAGCTTAGTCGCGTATTGTAATATGCAGAATAAATATTGACAGACTTTAACCCATACATACCCGATGCATCCCATATACATCCCAATTCCCAAATACAAAGAAATCACACATAAGCACACACAAATGAACATGTCTTACGTCTGATTAACAATTAAGCCACTGATTTTAAGACATCACACTGTCCTATCATGGATATTATCATTACAATGATGATATGCATACTCTTAATATTTAGTGAAATACATGTAGTACATAGTAGATGGTTACCACAGCCCCTGTATTAAGGACAGTCCTCTATAGAGGTCACTTGGGCCGGTCTTATGTGTGTCCACAATATAGAGGTTCCTCTGTACATAACGAAATGCATGCCTATAATTGTTATTTGAGTATCTTTATGTCTCGAAGTTTATAATTTATCCATTTTCAACATCTTAAGTGAGAGTGCAAGTGATCACTTTGGTTTAAGTGTGAAGATTATTATAGGTCAGAAATTGATAATATTTGCAGTGCTTAAAATGAATTATTTGCAGACTTCCATAAATGTGGCAGCATAAACAATTATCAATTAAGCTTATCCCATAACAAATGCATAACTTCTCATGTGGGACTTGCTTCATACTTGATTATGCCCAATCATTTGTCAGTGTATAAAAGTCTGCAAATTGTGATATTCTAAATTCAGTGAATTCATCTCTTAAAAGGCAAAGATATGTTGCTTCAGGAGTGCTTTAACTTATGCTGTATACCAGTACACAAATCCTGGTCGATGCTGCCAACCTTTTGCTAACGAATTGAGCAAATCAGTTGACCCAAGAAATGTAATTAACTCTCATAACAAAGACCCTGTATTGTCTCTAATAAATCAATCCCGGTGCTGTAATGGATGACTCTCCTGTGCTTAATTATGCTGCATTGTGCAGTCAGGAAGGAGCTCCATAGGCAGTATGTAGTGTTATGATAACATGTGATTTACTGTGCACCTGGCAGGTATCCATACCGCTGATACCAGGACTGCTGATTGATATTGACTGCTAATTGTACAGTATAAGTAACGGCTTGACCAGGTTTTTTGCCAGGATTTAGAATAATTGGCAATTTACAAATTTTTGGGTGTCCAATTTTTCAAGAGAGATCACAATATATGCGGATTACAACCATAAACATGTGTTTACTTCATAAAATATAGCATATTAGTCATAAACAATGCCGTGGGAATTAAAATGAGATGAAAAATTATAAACTTGAAATTGACATTTAAAGGAACTACTATCAAACAAATTTGGATGTCTCAAGGGGTAATATTTGAGGATTTGGGTGTCCAAATAATGCCTTACTGGCCAAGATTATGAGCCTGCACAACCAGCCCAGTCTTAAAGTAGAATACAAGGAAGGGATGTCCGACTGCTGCAGTGTCATGCCAGAGGCTTCAAATCATGTGGCATTTAATAGCCTAGTGTGTCAAAAAGGCCAATGTACACTCCAGCCAATGTCTTAGAAGATGATTTGTTAGAAAAAAGTAGAAATTGAAAATCCTTTCCAAAGACATTTCCCTGGTACAAGCACATATTTGTGTCAGATTTCTCTCATTTTCTATCATAACAAGTCATGGTGTAACCTGATCACTCCATTGAGAGTGTACTCAATATCACCACATTTCTCCTAACGAGGCAATGACAAAGTACATACAGTAGCGAGGAGAACCTGCCTCCCACTTTTACCAATAAGCCATCCAATCAGCTGGTTGCCATAGCAACCACAGTAACTTATTTGCCGAGTGGTATCATATGTACAGGTATCAAAATCCTTTCCGTGTGGGTTGCTTGAACAGAGGAATAATTACAGAAAATAAGATATGCAGACTGCACAGTGATTGGGTTCCTCATCCCAACTTGTTCGCCAAGCTTCCCACCTTAACCCTTCTGTTGCCTGTGGATCTCCCTGACAAGTGTTCTCTGAACATTAAGAGCTATAAGAAATAACTTTGAAAGTAATCCTTAGTTCAAAAAATGCTTAAAGGAGAGTTTTTGGTTGGGTTCTGATCAACACTTCTCCTTAAAAATAGTTTCAATAAAATACCTTGGTCTGAGGTCTCAAAGACATTACCAAAATAATAATTGGGACATTTTCAGGCACCACAGACATTAACCGATAGCCAGAATATCTAGGTAGTCAGGTGAAGCAAATTGTTTCCGAACCCCAGTTGTCTACCAGCAGTTTATGTTGACTCGCCTATTTTCATTTAATAGGGAATTTTCCTGAGGTTGAGGGATTTTATTCAGGGCAACTTACTTCTTGAATGGTTTTTGCAGAAAAGGGTAGCCTTGACCATGAGGCCATTTACTGTGTGAAGCCCTGAACACCAGGACCACTGTGCACTGCATGACCCCATTAGCTCTGTACCCATAGCAATAATATATCTTTGAGGTCAATGTTGAAATCATGTTTATGCATTTCTCCTTAGTGACAGATATGGGATACTGATTTTGCGCTCCCTCATAGAACTGTACTTGACTAATGCAGTAAACCTTGTTGAAAAGTCATCATGAATTCGATTTTACCACCTTGCCTAGTTTTAGCATATGTCAACACAGGTGAAGTCAATTTGAGCAATATCTCTTTCTAAAGTGTCACATTGCAGTTAGATTTAAATTTTAAAAAACTCCTTGTGTGTTTGAGATACACTCCAACCTAGTAAGAATTATGGAAATATTTATATAAGTTAGTCTAAGCTGCGCTGCATCAAACAAATTCAGTTAAGTGTGGAAGATTTTAGCTGAAAACCTTAGTACAGGACATGTGAGTAAGCCTTTATGTATATTTCAGGCATCTCAATCCTGCTGGTGGCTAATTTGGCCAATACAAAATGATGCGAAAAACCTGAAAAATGACTGAAACCCTGGCAAATGGGTAGTCATTTGAGAGTACTTGAGAGTTATCCAATCAATACCAACATGACAGGGTTTAGATGTTTACCAAAAATCGTTGGGTCCTTGTGCTTTGGAAGAAAGTAGTCTCAGCATTGGAAGGGTTAAGGACACACTCTGCAGATACATGGAAGATACAGAGCCAACTCTTGCCCCATCGTGTACGTTTTTCTAGCCTGGAAAGATTAAAGGCACAATCTTACAGTTTTATTGCAAGTCTGTCTGGGCAGACTGCCCTGTGGTCAAATTAACGTTGAGCTGGGTGTGTTTATGAGCAAGCCCCGCCACGTGTTCAGGTATATAATCATATGGAGCAGTATGGAGCAGACAGTGAAGCTTGCATATTTAACCCTATTACACCTGTATCTCCTCCATCAGAGCTGGTGCGTTTATGACCAAACACCAGTCACTTGTTCAGGTATCTAGTCATATGGAGCAGTATGGATCAGACAGTGAAGCTTGCATATTTAACCCTATCACACCTGTATCTCCTCCATCAGAGCTGGTGCGTTTATGACCAAACACCAGTCACTTGTTCAGGTATCTAGTCATATGGAGCAGTATGGATCAGAAAGTGAAGCTTGCATATTTAACTCTATTACACCTGTATCTCCTCCCTCAGAGCTGGGTGTGTTTATGACCAAACCCCAGTCACTTGTTCAGGTATCTAGTCATATGGAGCAGTATGGATCAGACAGTGAAGCTTGCATATTTAACCCTATCACACCTGTATCTCCTCCATCAGAGCTGGTGCGTTTATGACCAAACCCCAGTCACTTGTTCAGGTATCTAGTCATATGGAGCAGTATGGATCAGACAGTGAAGCTTGCATATTTAACCCTATCACACCTGTATCTCCTCCATCAGAGCTGGTGCGTTTATGACCAAACCCCAGTCACTTGTTCAGGTATCTAGTCATATGGAGCAGTATGGATCAGACAGTGAAGCTTGCATATTTAACTCTATTACACCTGTATCTCCTCCATCAGAGCTGGTGCGTTTATGACCAAACCCCAGTCACTTGTTCAGGTATCTAGTCATATGGAGCAGTATGGATCAGAAAGTGAAGCTTGCATATTTAACTCTATTACACCTGTATCTCCTCCATCAGAGCTGGGTGTGTTTATGACCAAACCCCAGTCACTTGTTCAGGTATCTAGTCATATGGAGCAGTATGAATCAGACAGTGAATTAAGCTTGCATGCTTAACCCAGGGACTTAGCCAGGACCCGTCCTACCTGTCTTTTGGACAGGTAGTTTCCTAAAAACCTCCTGTTTGGACAGGCAAATATTTCTATGGTGATTTTTCAATTTTTACTTTTGGGGTGTAATAACCAAATATTCTAGGACATAGCTGAAGCGTAAATTGCCCTCCCTTTTTGACACACTAGGCTATTAAATGTAGCTGGTATAAGGATTTAAAGTAGATAAGTAGCTAAATCTGGACGGGCAAAAATTTTGAAATTGCTGTTTTGGACAGGCATTTTTGAAATCCTGGCTAAGACCCTGGCTTAACCCTATCATGCCTATATGCCTCCCTCAGAGCCTGTGTGTTTAGAAGCTATAAGCTCATTCACTTGCCACTTAAGGTATATACATATATGTAGTGTATAGAGCTGTATGCATTAAACTGTGACACCTGAATGTTTAACTCTATAATGACTGTTTCGTTATAAAATAAAGACACTGACTATTATCTTGATATCCCTCTTACAATAGAGATAAAGGAGAAATATAGATGGAAATCACAGGAACAACTTTTCTTCAAACATAAAATGAATTCATGCATTATTTTTGAGTTATATTCAAAAGTATTGCAATATGACAATATATTCTGAGGTGCGCGCTAAGAATTAAGGAGTTAATCAGTGAAGTAGAGTTGGGAGCTGCCCTCTGCCTTGATTTCCTAGTTGTCTGTGCTCCATGTAAAAATATTGCTCTGATGAATAGAGAGACATCAAAGCATGCTTTATTTATGGCATCTGGGAAAACTGCGATAAAGCCAAACAAAGACTCTGATGTCAGCATGGACGGATTATTAAATTAATATTTTCATCACCTTTGGCCATATCTGTCTTGCTTTTGAGATTTCCATTCAGTGAGTTGGTACATAAATAACTGGCATTGTCATTGCAAAAAATATTCATCCAAGGTAAAAGAAACTAATTCCTGCTTACAGACTAGCATATTATGTAAGACTTCCATCAGTTGTGTCCAAACCAAATATATTGATACGAGTGAGTATGGCACATTTTATGCTAGGCATGTTAAAAAAATCAGGTAAAAAAAATCAACGCAATGAGTACTGCACTTGAACACAGGTATTAGGTAGGCTTATAGATATAGGATATGCCTTGCCAAAACAACTTTTCTGGCGTATGGTTTCATTTAGAAATCAGCAGCGAAGTTTTATACCACACATTTGCCCTGCCATACTGCAGCACTAAATCATCTTAGGTATTTTGGAAATAGTACTGTTTCCCCTTTTGTTCTTTGTTTTTGTTTTTGCTTGGCATCACTGAGTTTTCTGCATAAATTTCTCCTCATGCTCTTTGTTTTTGTTTGTTATTTTTTTCTGTTGACTGTTGACTTATTTTGCTGTGCACAGTATTAGTATCATTTTTGCATCCATTTGTATCAGTCAAAGATACGCCTACCATTCAAGTAACCTAGCAAGATCAGAAAGTAAGTTGCTAGACAGGGATGTGATTATTGATCAGAAGTGAGTGTGGAATCCTTGCATTAGTGGTCCTCCTGTTTCCTAGATTGCTGATCTATAAAAAAGATTCAGTCAAATCATGGGGGATTTCTCTTGTTATTTTAGCCTTTGGGAGCGCGGGAGTAAATCAATAGATGCTCCTTGCAGGGTCTTTTTAATCACTTCCTCAGAGCGGCTCTGCTCATTACTTAAGGAGGAGGCTTCCCTCAGGAAGCTCTGGAAAGATCGGCGGATACAGCAGACCTGTTGCTTAATACTCTTTTGGGATTAACTCTGCAGTCTTTAATTTTTTCCTTCAGAGGTACACTGGCGCCAAAGGCAGATTACTACTAAGATCCACCTTTGCTGGCGCCTCATCCTGCGAGTCAATCTCTGGTTGCAGTGGAAGGTCTTATTTGTTTTTATTGAGCATGATTCTAGATTAATTGTCTGTATGGACCACCATTTGCTTTTTATTCCACTTGTTTGGGTGACTAGTTTCCTTGTCTCAGGTGATAGGACTATTTTAACCCATTAATTTTCACAGCGGCCAAAAACAGTTGAACAATTTAGGTGAAACACCAAGTTTGGGAGATATTTGAATGAGAAATGCTACTCAGAACACTACCATGATAATTAACTCTCAATTAGATATTTTGTAGAATTCTTCCCAATTCCCAAGGTATTTTCAAAAGTGTCATAGATCCAGACAGTATTTTAAAGAGGAACTTTTAAGCAAGGATGAGTTAAATACCAAGCCCTGCTATTTGGCTGATATATCTTATGGATTGAAGGATAACAATGATAATTTAGAGAACATGTAATGATTGGGTTATACTATATTCTATACTGCTTGAGCGCCCTTTCCTACACCCCACCAACAACTGTATATAGCCAACCTACTTAATAAAATTTATTAGCCAGCCAACAGCATGTAAAATCCAACCTTTGTATTTCTAATTGAGCAGTACTCAAGCTTAACTGTACACCAAGGTAATATCACGGCAGTTTAATTAATTTGTTCTTTGTGCACCCATGGAGTCAGCATTTATTCAACTGCACACCATTATTTGGACACTCAATCCCTATGCTAGTAACATAAAACACGCTGACTTGATAGTTTGTCATTCAACAACAGTACGCAATTATTAACTTTGCATCAAAGGCAGCTGCCAAGAACTTTAATTTACATGTGTAAAATTACCAAGGTATACAGTATATCTATAGGTCTCAGATATGTTACCTGTATTGAGATAAAATGATATTGTGATTGAATAGGTGTTTTGAGATGAAATGTTATTGTGATAGAATAAAAAAAGTGCATACTTGATCAGTACTGGCAGTGATTTCTTTTATCAAAATAAACATCTTATTTTAATTAAATAAAACTGCATAGTTGGTTAATACTGAAGCAGTTCTCTACAGGTGTTAGATATGTGACTGTCATTGAAGTGAAAATTTGATTTATAATTTCTGTGTAAATCTTTAGTATTTGACAAGAAATAAAAGTTGTTTTCTAAGATTCCCTAGAAACCTAGGATGATCAATTGACAGGAACTCCATAGAAACTTTTTCTCAAACATAAAGTGCTATTTTCAAGATTTCTTTATTTGCATTTTTGTTTTTACGATTAGTCCTCATTATTCCTGCCTGCAGCGTAGGAAGGAAAGAGGAGACTGTGCAAAAAGTGAATTGATTTTGGTTCCTAGAGACCACGTTACGTCCATTCCAGGCCCAGCAAGAATTGGTTTAGCAGTGGTTTTAAGTTTCACGTCAGCTGTCTGCGTCCCCACGTGGGCTTATCCCAGGGAATGCTAATCAACTTATCAGGCTTAGCTTTGAGTAATATGCTAATTCTGGAACCTTGGGCATTATAATTCCGTTTGAAAATTGTACGAGAACATGGTGCATCTGAATACGGTTGTGTGCCAAACATCAATGATTACATTGGGTAAGCTATGACAAAAAAGTAAACCGCGGAGTTGAAAGAGTTTTAAGTGAGAGATCCTTTGGAACCTTTATGGGTAAAAGCTAACCTCAAATTTTAATTAAAAATGAGTTGACAGACGAGTATTTATAATCCACATTCAAAGTATTGATAAATTTAAACATTTTAAATTCTCATTAATTGTATTATGAAAAAGAATAATTTTCAAACTGAAGATTTCAAGCACCTTGTAGAACGTGAATTACAAACTCAGTAAGACTCAAGGCCAATACTTGTGGGTATTTGAGTATGTAGTTTTGCCCGAAACCTGAAAGGTATCACCATAATAGCCAGGCCTTTTTGGAGTGTTACAGGCTTGAATGGGTCAATTGATATTGCTCACATCAAGAATATTAGACACTTCCTGATTAGAACAGCTGCTTTTCACAAAAATTGCTTTTTGTCTTATTCTACTTGCAAGCCCATCTTGACCTCTAGAGGTGGAACATTTCTCTGATACCATTCTGACGATGCCCTGCTCAGTAGACTGCTATGGGGTGATCATGCAGCCAGAGTCTCTCTTGTTATTGTAACCCTTTGATGGTGTCGTAGACAACACTAAAAAGCCCATAAGGAGTCCCTGCCTTTCCTGCAGATACACAATCAATACATGCATGAGTGTAGGGCTTTTCTGGCACCATCAGTGCACTAGACTTATCTGGGCTAGCGCTGGGCCGTTTCTCCTAAAGAGCGGGCAGTGATATACATACTGCTCACATTCACACACACTACATCATGATGCGCTGGCTTTATAGCGATAGCATTAGAGCTGCGGTGGGCTGGTATTGGTGTTCTATGGCGCACAAATGGCTGATTCAGTCTGTATAAGATAAGAAGTGTGAACTGGGGACTGGCAGCACTACAAATATGGGACCTGAGGAGGTGTTGGTCTGAGATAGAATGCACAGCAATTTTTAACATCTCCAGACATATATTTCTTAGCTTCATTATAATATACACAATTTGTTCAATTGATTTAAAATAATCCACTTCGTTGAAAAATGTGCTTTAAATAGTTTTCTATTTTCAGTCAAATACTATCTTTCTGTACAATGCACTGCAGTTTTGTATCCAATAATTGCCAAATTTCAATTGTACTTTTGCATGTTGACAATTTCTCCAAACAGTGTTAGCGATAGGATCAAAAACAAAGTTCCATCCACCCTTGTATTAAGTTCCTGAAAATCCTGCATCCTGAACATGGACAACAAATGAGAATTAACCCTTGGAGGTCCAAACTGTAATTTTGCCCACAAATGTTCGATGCCAAATAGTAAAAGGTATTATTGCCCAAAATTCAGCACCAAGTTGTTCATGTTAAAAGATATTGTAAAACTCTGCTCCACCATAGTCATGTGACATACCAAAATGAACCTCATACCAAGCATAACATTCTGCAAAACAAATTGCCTAATTTTCGTGCTATATAGGTGCTCTTTTAGCCAAGCTCTTTATATGAAATTGATCATCTCTCACACATATATGTGTGCATGGTTCTCAGGTAAGTGTTGCTACAAATGCATATATGCATGTGTGGCAATGGAAAGGTTAATTATCAGGGCCAATAGTTGAGGTCAAATAAGGGATAAATGAGTAGGTTTCTATACCCAGCCTGTGCTGACAGCTACTGCTTACATGATGAGCAGGTCAAGAGCTGTCATAATATGTAGATAAGTAGGTTCTGAATATTCGGATATTATGCATCCCACTTGGATGCAGACACTTCACACCTTCGCATCCACACAAAGTATCGGTGGACGCTGTCATCACCAACACAGCACCATTTTAGAATTGCATTCCTGGGAATTAGGGACAAGGGGAGGATATTTGAGATGTTTAATATGTGTTGATGATAAGATGTGACCTTTCTTTTATTTTGCATGAGAAGTTGAGAACTCTCTCCATTGACCCCATTCTGCTTGTAGTGGCCCACATATAGGCCTTCTTAGTGTGGCGGCATCTCTATAACAAAATGATCTTTCTTAAAATAATTGAAAGAAAAAATTAATGTTAACTCATTTCTTTAAATTAATGCTTTTCAGCAATTAAGCTTGCAGGTGACAATGTTCAAGGGAATTAAGATGGGTACAGTATGAATGGGTTAAAATGACTCCATATTCTTGATACCTGTTGATGATTAGGATTGTCCACACAATTAGAAGCCATGGTTTTGATTGAATATTTAATGAAAAATATGTCATATGTCATAGATGAGATTTAATACCATTGCTTCTGATTTCATTTTGTTGTTGAATGGGAAAGAAAATTGGTGCCAATCAGTAAGTTTTGTGCTCAGAGTATAAGTGGCACTAAATGATTTACGAGAAGCCAGTTTTGTAAGATTAATCATCAGCACATTGGCAGTGTTGGAAAGTAATGATATAGAGAAGCAGATTCAAGCCAACCGCATTTACAGATATAGAGCAACAATGGGGAAGGATATATCAGAGGGAGGTAATGTTTGGTTAGCACTTAACCTTTAACTTTCAACATATAATCAAAAATTAGAATACATTCCTTACAATAATGTTTGGATTACATTTCAATACTTCATAATAGATCTTTACAATGTTTAGAGAACACTTGAATGAATATGAATACTTATGATTACAATCATGATGCATCAGCACCCCCAGATCTTAACTTCCTCGGTCCATTTCCGTCGCTGATTGTTGCTCTTTTCTAGAGATGGTACTTGTTGATATTGCAGGGCAGTTTATATAGACTATTGGGTGTGCTCAGTTGAAGGAGTGCACCCTTATTGATTGTTTAAGTGCTTCTTGCGCCTGCTGCAGATGTCACAATAAAGATGGATAATATATTTACGCTTATTTCAATATTCATTCAGTGAATACAAGAAATTCAAAATGAAATACCGAATTGCAAAAAGAAACAACTATAGTAGAGTGAAATTGATTTCAAAGCAATGACTTGAATTATTTTTTATAAAAGAGATTCAATTAATGCTTTGCAAGCATATTTTAGTTTTACGAGTATGCAGATTTTCAGTGCTCCTTGTGAAGAGAAAAGTATGCTTTATAACCATTGTCACGCTTCAGCTACCTGCACTAGGTTTTAAACATGCCTATCACAGGAAGCAAAAATATCATTTGACCTAGCCATGCTCCCAGTATTCTAGGCTTTAAACATGCCTATTATAGGAAGCAAAATTATTGTTTGACCTAGCCTTGCACCCAGTATTCTCTATTGCCCAGAATAAAGGAGCTTGCTCTCTGTGTGCACGGCCAAAGTCAGCTGAGACTCCTTTCATCTATGATATACAGCTTCCTTCTGTTTCCCCAGCATCACATAACACGAGTGAGTGCAAACAAGAGGGTGGGTACGTGATACAGAACCTATTATAATTATAGTGGCCATCATGTTTCTCAGTGAGAGCCCAGCAGCTAGCACTCCTGACTAGACTAAGATTGATGATTCATCCATCAAGCTCTCAGTGAATGGTATGATATTGGAGTTAGATTGTGCTCGATGCAGGGTGAGCTGAAGGCCGTAGCGAGATAATTGACTCTAATTGGAACATGTTTTAGTGATTTGGCATTTGGAAATTCTAGTTATTGAGGGAATTCTCTACCTCATATTGCATCTTATCAGGACTGGAGGATTAGAAAAGCTGGTTATTTTATATTGATCAATATGGGAAAATCACAAGCCGATAACTATTCTTAAAAGATTGGCCTGGTATTGAATTGAGATTTAAGATCTGACTTGTGTTATCCTCTTTTCTTATCAACCAAGGTCAATTTATGGTGATTTATAGTATGCCTTTTATAGTTTCTTACCATGTACAGAACATTGATGTTGAAAAATTAAAATAAGAATTTCATTAATAACTGCTTTTACTTTTTACCTTTAAAAATCAATAGAATTTATGGAAAATATTTTGGAATAGAAAAGGATGCCATGTAATATACATTTGATTGGAAAATGGAAGACCTTGTAGGTGCTAAAATTATTTAACCCACCAAGCAGTAATAGAAAGACACATTATTTCTAATCAAACCTCTTCATATTAACTTTCTATCATAAACCAGTAGTTGATACCTAATTAAATCTATCTGTCCAAGAAATTCATCCTCAGAATATTTGCATTATTTCCAGTGTCATGGATGTGTCATCATTTTGGCAATATGCTGGTCCTCCTTTGGCTGTGATTTAAATATATTCATGAGATACTGAATACTAAATCAGAGGAGACAATGCCACTTTGGTTAGTGTGACATGACGGTTTATGAAGACATCATGGTGCCCGATAAAATTACCCACCCAAGGCAGTATGTAATTAACTTGAATATAGGGGCTTCAGTATTTCACCAAATAGAAAATCTTAGAAAACTCTTAAAATTTATCTGTCATATAGGGGCTGATGTCTAATCCAAAATTTTAAATATGGTGCTGGTAAAATTACAGACTCAGAGCAGCATGTTAATAGCTTAAATATATAGGGGCTGCAGTATTTCATCAAATAGAAAACCAGAGAAAACTCTTGAATTCTATCTGATATCTAGGGGCTGCTGCATATGTATTCCAATTTTTCATCATTGCTAGCCGCTAGAACTACAGTCTCAGAACAGTATGTAACTAGCTTGAATATAGGGGCTGCTGTATTTCACCAAATGGAAAATCATAAAAAACTCTTAAATTCTATCTGTCATAAAAGGGCTTCTATCTAATCCAAAATATCAAATATGGTGCCTGTTAAGATTACGGATTCAGAGCAGCTTGTAACTAGCTTGAATATAAGGGCTGCAGTATTTCACCAAATTGAAAATCATAGAAAACTATTAAATTCTATCTGTCATATAGGTGCCGTTACTCATCCCTCGATTTTAATTTTGACAAAAAAAAATCATGAGGGTTCTCAATTATTACATTTTGTGTGTTTGAGAAATTTGATTCCATCATTTGTGATAATGAAATTACTTGGAAATTATTTTCATCTTTCACTTAATTATGCATATGAGGGCTATTTACATTCTAGGCATCACCAGCATGTGACCAGTTTAATTCATACATTCATATGGGTGATGATTAATATCTCCTCCTTCATGGGGGCTTTCTGATTCTGATCAATCCTTAGATTCTCCATATGAGGGCTGCTTTATTTTTGCCAATTGCATTGGTTGAGTTTCAATTAATTCAGCTGAACATACCGTTACATTTAATTATTGGTTCTGTGATGTAGACAGATAAATAGGGTTTTAAAAAATAATCCCTTGAAGCTCCTGATATTGGGTGGTTGCATGTTGGCAATTATGCATTTCTGTAAATAATTTTACTTTATTCTAGTGATATTTCCATCCATTTCTAAGAGTTAATTATGATACTATATTTCAAATCTCAATCTTAATAACAATTATGAATTATGAATAAATGTAACAACATGAAGTTCTTCAGTTCTTCAATAAATGAGTCTTTTCGTTTTTTATTGAAATCATTCCAGCAGTGTGCCCCAGCAGGCTTTAGCAATTTGTTTATATCTTTCGAACTAAAGCATATTTTTTGAAACTATTTAAGAAGGGAAATCTCAACCTGAATTACACCAACAACTCAGGATCAAAACATTCTCCAATTCATGCTTTGTTCTCAAGTAGTTTTAACCCATTAATGCTTAAGAGCTCCTCTAGAAATTGTTGTCTGGATCTATGATGCTTTTAGCAATAACTTTTGAATAAAGTATAATTTAACAAAAAAAAATTGAAGAGTTGTTGGCAATGTTCTGATTAGCATTTTCCTTTTCAAATATTTTCACAGGTATGCTTTAGCCTGGAAGATTTCACCCAAATTGCCAGGCTGCTTTTGGCTGCTGCAAGCATTAATGGCTCAAACAGTATTGAAACATCCAGAGTTTTAATCACTGATCTCAAGACATGAATGGGTTAACTCTTGCAATGGTAATGTGTCAAGGTATTTACACGAAAATGCCATTATCAGTTGCGGATATCACACCAAGGCGGAAATTCCAAATTGGCTGCGAGTGAAACAGCTGGCTATTATGAGTATCCCAAAACAATTTGCTAAACATGATGTGTAACCGCAACTCTCTTAGGACTGGACGACATAATACAAGCACCTCAGATAGGCTGCTTTTTGCCTGTTAGTCTACTAGTGGAGCATGGTAATATGGACCTTCTGGTCTATATCACACGTTCAGTGTTTCTATTACCAATACAAATGGCAAAGGGCTACTAAGGAATATACGTAAAACACTAGCAGCTCGTAGCAAGAACGTACTTTCATTATGACTGCAGGGTTTTTATTGCCGATAAGTAGGGGAAAGATTTAGTAATGCATCCATGCCTAAAAAGGCCTGATTATATCAGCTTTACCCCTCAACTAAAGATATCTTTTGGAAAATACCTGAAAAAGAAGCTTTCCTCAGAATCCAAACCACTGTTATATCCCCCTTCAAACATCAATGCAATTTGTGTTGGATTTATGTTATTGTTCGGCTTCCTGGATTACATTATGTATTCATTGTTTCTTTTACCAATACACATGGAGAATGGTTAGTAAGGATAGAGTGTACATAGGCAGCTCATGGCAAGGTCTGGTTACGTTCATTATGGCTTAAATTTTTGATTGGGGAAAAATGTGTGGTTCAGATTAAGAGCATATAGGTGCGTCTTATACACACTTATGTATTCTTTTTGTTGTTCCATAAATACCAAACTCAAGTTGTAGATACAAATGGAATACCATTTCCTTTAGTATAAAAGACTTTGTTGAAAGAAAAAACAAAAGAAATATTTGTCTATAGTCTTGTCTATAGTCACTATAATTGATGATTTCCCCATGATTTAAACGTTTGATTTCCTACTGCTATTACAAAGCAGGGCAGGTCATTGGAGGTTGCCGGCCATCTCTTACAGCTAACTCTTGGTGATCTGCCCAAGAGCGTAATAATAGCCTGCTTTATAGCTGACCAAATGATAGGCCGCATAATTGGCTTTGGCCGGTTCTGTTTGTATCCCTAATCACATTCCAGGATCAATTTCAATGCTCCTTTAGTCATGTCCTGCTTTGGATATCATCTCTCATAAATTAGCTAACAGCCTATTCACAAAGAGTTTAGCATGGCCTATTGTAGTGTCTTAACCTATCCAATGCTGAGGCTACTTTCATTTAAAGCACAAGGACACAAAGACTTTTGGAAACCATCTAAACCCTGTCATGTTGGTATTCATTGGATAGCTCTCACTGAGTACTCTCAAATGAGTATCCAAGTGCCAGGGTTTCGGGCATTTTTCATGGTTTTTGCATTATTTTGTGCAAATTATCCACCAGCAGCTTAAGGGTTAAGAAAACTACTATTTGCTGGTTTGTGTAGCTCTGTTTGAACCCAACTAATCTTCTGTTCAGTTGGAAACTTTTTTCAAATACATAATGATTATGTTGCTGCTGGCAGACTAAAGTCAAGCTCCTTGCATTGGTCCACAACTGCTATTAATGGAACACGTGTTATTGTTGCAAGAGTGTAGATCATTGAGTCTAGGCTTATGAGTTGCAACTTCTCAGACTTGGATGGTTGCCAATCAAAGAAATATAGGTGCTACAGTATTATAATTTATTGTCTTAACACACCAAGAGAAATATTTGAATTAACAGTTTATTGCAGTAAAAAGAAGAAATTAACAATTATATAATTGTTGGCCAACATTTCCAATAGCATTATGTGTATCATCTATAATGGATTATTGATGAAATCAATATCTGTATGTATGTAAAAGATTATCAGTGTACCTCTAAACTGCCACTGAGTGGTCCATCATATGACCAAATAGTTTGTGTATTTTTCCTTATGTATTGGCATCAAGCATTCATCTGCCATATACTTACTTGAACCTTTTAGTATGTTATAAGATGTAGGGTTTGTAGAGATTGGAGTAGGTGCTAGTTAGTAGGTTATTACCTATACTAGGACTAATATCCCAACTACCATATGCACATAAGAAGCATGTAGCTCTGTAGCAGTACATGACAAGCATGTAGTTTCTGCCTGGGGCTGCCACACCCACTATCTCAGCAGCAAATCTTAGAGGTCTGTGAGGTTTTCATTATGGAACTATGATAATTGTCGGTCCGGCTGTTGTATTTCAATAGTATTGCTTTTGTGTGTAGGACATACTCCTGATTGTGAGTCGGATGAGGTTAATGTTGTAGCCTGTGATTGGGCCTCTTGGGGGTGATAACCAGTCCTGGAGGCTTAGCTCTGTGATCAATACAACTACACTGTGCGTAAGTGGCCAAACTGATACACAATCAAATAGACAGTTCATCTCAGATCAGCTGATCAATATATTATATGAGTCAGCTAGTGGTCGGTGCATGGTTCAACCCTGCAGGGGCCTCAGGCATTTCAGGGTTTATTTAGGAGTGGGAGGAGGGTCTTAATTCAACGATGCCCAAAGTTCTCCTTCAAAAGTATTTTCTAGGACTGCATTATATAAGGCCCATAACCTAAGGAAACTGGGAGCCCAAAGAATCATTTGAGGGCCCAGAAATTATTTTCCCTATCAATTTTCTTAAGCAGTCACTGAAAAAATGCTTGCATTTCAGAGTACAATTTGGATAACACATAACTGACACCTGAGAAATGTTAGTTCTTGATTAATGCCCAGAACGCATCTAGTAGCATGCTTATCCCCCAACATCAATCTTCTAGGGGCCAAGAGCAATTATCGGTAGCAGAAGTCCTTTTTTACAGCAACATGTGTTGTACCAATTTTATTTTTTGTTTTTGCAGAGATAAAAATAAAGTATGGCTGAAACAGAATAATCAACCCTTTTAAATCTAGAGTTCCTAGTGAAAATTGACATCTAAATCAAAGATACTTTTGAAAATAACTTTTAAATTGAGGTTTGATAATTCTTTTTAGAGGTTGTTGTACAAACAACAACCTATATTCAGTTCGCTTTTGTTGTCTTGCATTCCCGGGGGGGGTCCTGGGAGCTGGTTGATGCATTTTCCCTATGTTGTCTTACATGGCATTTTTGGAAAATTCTAGGCGAATGATCTGGAGAGTGGGGTGTGGTGGGGTCGTTTTGTTTAATGTTTCTGTTAGAGTTGGGTGTGTAGTTTATAGAGTTTGTTTCATTGTTTCTGTGGGTTGCCTAGTTTTTTTTTGGTGGATTTTTACGTGTTTATACATTACGTTTTCTTCACTCCAATACGATTCTGTAGCGCGTCTGGTCTGGTGGGGCGGCCGTTGGATGCGCATGCGTGGGTGGATGCGCATGCGTGGGTTTTCTGCATATTTAATGCGATCGGCTAATCACGTGACAGCACCACGTGGTTTGTCTCTGGTGAATTATCCAATGAGCGGTCTCACTGCCTCACCGTCACACCACGTGGTACTCTTTCCCGCGGTTTATTAACCAATGAGCGGCTATTTGTATTTCTCTTTGTACTATTTTACTTACGTGTTCATTCACGTATTTCTTACATTGGCTAGGTTACCCTCCGCCATTTTGAATATCGGTTTTGCCGAAATTTGCACCCCGATTTCAAAGCTTTCGTTTGTGGCCATCTCTAACTCTAAAATTCTGAAACCAAAAGAATTAACAAGCCAAGTATCTATATTATTAAGATTAATTCTTTTGGTTTCGGAAAATCGAAAATATTTTGAGATATTTGTCAACACGCATCGATGGTGGCGTGAACATGGCGATGGGTCGGGTTTGACGAAATTTGCACCCCGATTTCAAAGCTTTCGTTTGTGGCCATCTCTAACTCTAAAATTCTGAAACCAAAAGAATTAACAAGCCAAGTATCTATATTATTAAGATTAATTCTTTTGGTTTCGGAAAATCGAAAATATTTTGAGATATTTGTCAACACGCATCGATGGTGGCGTGTTGACCACGGCGATTAGTACATTCTCAATGGTACCTCGCCGATTCCTGTCAATTTCATCAAGCTATCTCCCCCCGATCACAATATGACTACCTACCTGGATAGATGAGATCCTCATCTATCTGATTCAATCATTTTTTTAATTCAACTTCAGGTTGGAAGCGAAAAAATAGCTTTTCGCTACAACCGGAAGTTGATTTTTTTGATATAGCGAGATTAGGGCATTGATATGCATTGTGTGCATTTCACACAAAAAACATACTTTTTTCAATAAATTGTCACGTCGCCGTTTCTGGGTCAAAATTTACAAATGGCCCATCAAAGTGTTCGCAACAAATAGGGCTTTTACCCTATTATCATAACTTGTTGCTTATATTTGTAATTTTTGAAAAAAAATGGCGACTTCGGAAAAAAACGGCAAAAACGGCTTTTTGGAATGTTGATTTAGGAACCCTGGCGAAATTCTAAATTTACTTATTAATTTCGCCACTAAAACCGGAAAAAAAGTTTCAACTTCAAGAAAACAGACTCTAAATAATCCATCCTGCCCATTTGTGGATTTTCTTTGATCCCCACAATCGTAAGAAAACAACTTTGAAAAAAACGGAAGTAGTAAATATTTTTATCGCGATTTCAGCAGTCAGTATATATACCCTTCTCACCATGAGTGTAGTATGCAGTCCTGAAGTTAGCAGACCTTTAATCCTGCCATCCCTTCCGTTCTCACTGTTGTTGTATTTTAGATAAAGATATGATTTTAATTGTTTTGGGTGACAGGAAAAGTGTGTACTGTTATAATTTATTGGTCACAAACTTATAAGCCCAAAGAGCATGTAATGCGAATGCATGGGATGGCAGGGTTAATGGTCTGCATACTTCAGGATTGCATTTTCACTCATGGTGAGAAGGGTGTCAAGGGACATAACTGCAGGCAGCACTCATAGAAACTGGCTTCGACATCATACTGCATCTACACCAAAGAGCATCATAGGAACTTGATTCACCTGACAACCCAAAATAGTAAGCATACATTAAATTGAAATAAATACAAAAGTATCAATACAAAACTATCACTCAATATACAATTTTATAAAAACACATCCACAAAATATAGAAACCATGCAAATCTTCACTGTCCCTCAAACAAAACAATTACTGTTTAAAGAAGATATTGTGTCGGTGTGATAATATAAGATTGCATTTGGTGAGATATGTTTTGTGTTGATATTTTTGTGTTGCTTTGATGGTATGTATGACTCTAAATAATCCATCCTGCCCATTTGTGGATTTTTTTTGTTCCCCACAATCGTAAAAAAACAACTTTGAAAAAAACGGAAGTAGTAAATATTTTTATCGCGATTTCAGCAGTCAGTATATATACCCTTCTCACCATGAGTGTAGTATGCAGTCCTGAAGTTAGCAGACCTTTAACCCTGCCATCCCTTCCGTTCTCACTGTTGTTGTATTTTAGATAAAGATATGATTTTAATTGTTTTGGGTGACAGGAAAAGTGTGTACTGTCATAGAAACTGGCTTCGACATCATACTGCATCTACACCAAAGAGCATCATAGGAACTTGATTTACCTGACAACCCAAAATAGTAAGCATACATTAAATTGAAATAAATACAAAAGTATCAATACAAAACTATCACTCAATATACAATTTTATAAAAACACATACACAAAATATAGAAACCATGCAAATCTTCACTGTCCCTCAAACAAAACAATTACTGTTTAAAGAAGATATTGTGTCGGTGTGATAATATAAGATTGCATTTGGTGAGATATGTTTTGTGTTGATATTTTTGTGTTGCTTTGATGGTATGTATGATTATTTTTTCAGGTTGCATGGTGTAGGTGAAGTAGCAGACCTGAAGTATGCAGGCTTCTACCCTTTGATGCCGATGCCGGTCCCATACCCCTTCAACCCAGTGCTCGGGCCCAAGCAGCATCTCCCTGCATTTGTATCGCCCAAGATGCAAAACAAACGAAAATACTGATCAAAATAAAGGGAAAATTACAAAGTTTGTGTTTCTGATGTATTTTTTAACACTATTAGGTATGATAGAAAGATAAAGAAGTTCAAAGAATGGGAATTTTTTTTGAAATTGTTCTAGACTGATATTTAATGTACATTCACAAACTGGCTCTTATAGTTGTATTTCTTGGCACTATTAGGTGTGATAAAAAGATAAAGAAATTCAAAAATAGGGAAGTTTTTTTAAGTGCGGATTTAGATAGAAATCTTATGAAAAGTTTGGAAGATATGTGTTTCAGATGTATTTTTTGGCACTATTAGGTGTGATAAAAAGATAAAGAAGTTCAAATAAAAGGAAATTGTTTTAAATTGCTCCAAACTGATATTAATGTCTATTCACAAACTTGGTTTTTGATTAAAAAGTCTGTAAGTATCATCAGCAGCATTACAAGTGTGTATCAGTCTATTTTAGGTTTAAGTACAAAGTTATTGCATGCATATTGGGTTTCTGGTAGTGCTGGACCTGCTTTAGTGGCGGAAGATCATGGCCAGGGGCATATGTCCCTTAAGGGGCCATATGGTTGATATTTGTGCATGTTTGCATTCAGGCAGTGTTTGGCCATTTTCATGTAAAGGTAAGTCACGGACTAAAGTTCTTCAGGCAGCAGCATATTAGTTGTGGCAAGCATGCTGCTGGTGGGGTTTTGTTGGCTGTCATTTGCAGTGCTGGTTGTAGGCTTTTCCCATTCATGTTTGGTGATCTACTGGATTAGTGGTGGTGAGTTTGCCATAGTTTCTTGGATAGCTAGGAGTGGGTTATAGTTTTCGAAAATATTTGAGGGAGGGTTTTAGATAGAATTCTTTTGAAAAAATTGAGGGATATGTGTTTCAGTTGTATTTTTTGGCACTATTAGGTATGATAAAAAGATAAAGAATTTCAGTGGAAGGGAAATGTTTTAACTGTCCAGGTTTGGGGGTTTTGGAGCATTTTTCCAGGGAAAAAATTGAATAGTTTGTGTTTCTGATGTATTTATTGGCACTATTAGGTATGATAAAAAGATAAAGAAGTTCAAGAAAGTTGAATTTTTTTTAAAATGTTCTAAGCTGATATTTAATGTCCATTCACAAGCTTGGCTCTTATAGTTCATCATCAGGTAGCAAAATCACATAATCCAGGAACATATGCCCCTTAAGGGACCATAAGGTTGATCCTTGTGCATGTTTGCACTCAGGCAGTGTTTGGTCATTTTCATGTAAAGGTAAGTCACGGACTAATGTTCTTCAGGCAGCAGCAGGTAAGTTGTGGCAAGCATGCTATTGGTAGGGTTTTGTTGACTCTCATTTGCAGTGCAGGATGTGGGCTTTTCCCATTCATGTTTGGTGATCTACTGGATGAGTGATGGTGGGTTTGTCATAGTTTCTTGGATAGCTAGAAGTGGGTTATAATTTTGGGAAATATTTGGGGGAGGGTTTTAGATAGAATTCTTATGAAAAAATTGTAGGATATGTGTTTCAGATGTATTTTTTGGCACTATTAGGTATGATAGAAAGATAAAGAATTTAAGGAAAAAGGAAAATGTTTTAAAATGCTCCAAACATATATTTAATGTCCTTTCACAAAGTTGGCTCGTATATTTTTTCATCTGGTTGCAATATCACATGAACCAGGGGCATATGCCCCTAAAGGGTACATAAGGTTGATCCCTGTTCATGTTTGCTTTTAGGCAGTGTTTGGCCATCTTCATGTAAATGTTTTGTGTCACTTTGATGATATGTCAGATGTCAAATTTTTAACCCCGCCCCCCATCGCTCTCTTTTTCTGAAGTATGTGTGTTAAAATGTTCATGTTTATATTTGGCGGATAGGCTTAGTGATTAGTTTAGTTTGTCAAAAGTTGCATTTTATTTATGCGTGCTGAATTTTAGGTTATGATGAAATTTTTTATTCGCTGTTTAACTGTTGGTCTTTTTTAATATTTGAGAGCCGGCACTTATTTTAATGCATGGGCTTTGTTGTATATACTTAGCTTATGTGTTAACATTTTGTGTTGTGGGGGAGAGTCACAAGCCTCTGTTAAGGGGGAGTGGATTTTTGGCTGTTGGCAACATGTTTGATTTTGATGTGGTGTTATTTGCAGGCAGCCAGTCAGTTTGTTACATGCATCAGTGATTGACTTTAACATTTTCAGACAGGAGCAGATTTGGCTCCCAGGATTTTAAGTTTAGGGGCTATTAAATTCCTGTGCGGCCACCACGACGGTATGGTTTTGCCAGGGGTGCATTGTCCAGGTTTGGGGATCTTGGGGCATGCTCCCAGGGAAAAGTTTGAAAGGTTTGTGTTTCAGCTGTATTTTTTGGCACTATTAGGTATGATGAAAAGATAAAGAATTTCAAAAAAAGGAAAAGTTTTTAAAATGCTTTAAGCTGATATTTAATGTCCGTTCACAAACTTGGCTCCTATAATTCATCATCTGGTAGCAAAATCACATGGTTCAGGGGCATATGCCCTTTAAGGGACCATAAGGTTGATCCCTGTGCATGTTTGCATTCTGGCAGTGTTTGGCCATTTTCATGTAAGGGTAAGTCACGGACTAAAGTTCTTCAGGCAGCATTAAGTAAGTTGTGGCAAGCATGCTATTGGTGGGGTTTTGTTGACTGTCATTTGCAGTGCAGGATGTGGGCTTTTCCCGTTCATGTTTGGTGATCTACTGGATAGGTGATGGTGGGTGGTGAGTTTGTCAAAGTTTCTGGATAGCTAGAAGTGGGTTATAGTTTTGGAAAATATTTGAGGGAGGGTTTTAGATAGAAATCTTATGAAAAATTTGAAAGATATGTGTTTCAGATGTATTTTTTGGCACTATTAGGTATGATAAAAAGATAAAGAATTTCATAAAAAAGGAAAATGTTTTATAGTGCTCCAAACTGATATTAATGTCTATTCACAAACTTGGTTTTTGATTAAAAAGTCTGTAAGTATCATCAGCAGCATTACAAGTGTGTATCAGTCTGTAACCACTAACGAAAAAACACAAAAATCAGAAAAATTTCAAAATAGCAAAATATTAAAAAAACAAAAAATTGCAAATGATTAACTACAAAAAGACATACAAGGAATCAACCTCTTGACGCCACTGGCGTCTATCTTGTTAATAACAGTTTTTAAAAATGTGCTTTCATGAAAAAGCTATCACAAAAATGGCCACTACAGGCATAAATGTGTCAACTTACCCTTGATCACCTAGGCAATGTTTTAATTTGAATTTGTCAAGTACCAAATTAGTAATCTTTGAAAAATGTTTACAATTTCACCAGAACCGAAAATAAAAAACATTTAGCATCATCTAGTTATAAATGATCCAGATTTTTTAGTTAATTCGCATTGATCTGAAAATTGAAATGAACCAATCTTTTCTATATGATCAGAATTGCTCATGCCACACCCATACTCCTCCCTTGTAAGATTAGATATGTTAATACATATAGGCTTCAGATTGCAGACCTGTGACCCTCATTGTTATTGACCTATATCCAAGCAGAAGACAGTGTCAGATTTGACATCTCATACTACTGGTTATGTAATAATTTTCCTAGTATAATCAGAGAAACATGATACAATGTCATAACAAGCATGCAGCTCTGTCGGTTTCTGCCTGGGGCTGCCACACCCACTATCTCCTTCAGCAGCAAATCTTAGAGGTCCATGAGGTTTTCAATATGGGAAGAGTAATATCTTCATTACGCTATGAATGTAATATTTCTTTAAAAAAAAGTTTTAGATTTACAATCTGGTGTGAAGAAAGTGTTCCAGCATTTAGATGTATGTGTATATATATATATATATATATATATATATATATATATATATATATATATATATATATATATATATATATATATATATATATATATATATATATATATATATATATATACATGTATATATATATATATGTATACATTTATATATATATGTATACATATATATATATATATATATATATATATATATATATATATGTTTACATATATATATATATATATATATATATATATATATGTTTACATATATATATATATATATATATATATATATATATATATATATATATATATATATATATATATATATATATATATATACATATATTGTACTTTGTGAAGCTAAAGTGATTAATGCACAAGAACGTCTGACTTGATCCGCATAGAATTATGCTTATTGCTGCTCAGAGAGCATGAGTTAAGATCATAGCTGTTGCTCTAAGACAATATGAGCCAGTGTGTTTATTGATTAGTGCTGAGTGGGAATGGCCTGGGGGCCTGCTCTGTCTTCTACCTGATGACATTAAGTGATCAACATTTTAAGAGCATTACAAGAATGACCCAGTTCTGGGCAGCGAGGTCACGTCATCCTTTTCCAATACTTGGCTCATCTAGGTTGTCTTCCGGCTCAACAGTGTATGGATGAGTGGTACATAAATGTGAATGATCTGTTGGCTAATGATAAATGATGAAGATTATAATGACAATACCGAACATTTCTGTTAGCCCAGTAGGACAATACACACATTATTTTAATAGAACATATAATTTTTATTAGTCTCATATAGCTAGCAGGCAACATTTGTTGTCAAGCCCTGTATTTTATAATGTGCTTAATTTTTTTTTCTTACATCTTAATTATCTCATTTTTGTCAGTGAATATTCTATTTTGCTTTTTTACTTAATTTGTAGAATTTGAGTAAGTTTGTAAATGTAGCTAGGTTATTAAATACAGAGAATTGTTTTTTCAATATTTGGTGGAAACATTTTTCTTAAAGAAAGTGATGTTATGACTTTTTGTCAAAATGTAGACATGTTTTCAGTCATTTTTTTTTTTTATTTTTTCCATGAAATTTAGAACAATGCTGCTTCATTTATTCAATAAGTATATCTTTTACACAATGGCTGACATTGTTTACACATTTCTGTAAGTGTCATATCCTTTCCCTTGCCAAGTCATGGGGTTAACAGATATGATTTCCATGATTAACTTGGAAAGCTTCTACAGAACCCTCGGGAAGACTTAACTCAATCCCTTTCTACTAATGGTGTCACTTTTTGCAGATGAAGGTGCCCAAATTGGGAGTAAGTGTTAGTGAACGGTTCAATTGGGAACCATAGCCGTAATACAAATGCCTGTGATTTGTAAGTGGATTGAAGTATCTCAGAAGAATCACCATCTATTACTGTTAAGCCCTGGCAATTTACAAGAAACAGCTTGTTTGGAGGACAATTCCCCCATCGTCTGTGTTGAAAAAATGCCAGTGCTTGAGATTGTGATTGGTACCCAAGGAGTCTTAAATACCATCCATTGAGTAGTGATTGATTCACTTCAGTGTGGTAGGCTTGCTGGCTGTCTATTCTAGAGGACTAGACTAGCTCCTAGTCTATGATTTCCTTAGATAATGCTTTTGTCTGTTCTAGTCTCTATCTTTTGCATAGTGTCTATGGTGTAGTTCCTGTGGCTGAACATAGATGGTGCCAAGGTGGTCACCCCGATTTGCGACCGGAAATACAGTCAAACACCTCTGAAGTGACCACCTGTGGGACCAGCCACAACCGGTCAACTTAGAGGGGTGGACATCTTAGAGGGGTTTCTTTTACTCTAAAATTAATAGAAAAAAGTTAGTGTTAGACTTGCAAAACATGATCACTTTAGAGGGGTGGTCACTTAGAGGGGTTCCAATATATCTTACTTTACCAACCTGGTAAGCAATATCAGAACTTAGTTTTCATGTTGAATATATGATGAAGTAGAAAAGATTGCTTGGCCTATGGTTAGGCTATCGTAGAGACAGTGGCGTGCCGAGGATGTCAGACTCCAGAGACTGCCCCTGTCTCCCACTAATTGCGTACATTACCCAGCTGAGCGTGTGCAGGTGCTGTAATTGACATCGCAGCGGCAGTGGGCAGCACGGCAGGCACACCATGCGGGAAAGTCAGTTGTAGGTCAATGTATGGCAGCTCCATTAACGCCAGGGACTTGCACATGATGCGCTGCATCTAACACCAGACAAATCACTCCATAATCAACATGGCACCTTCACCAGCAAAATCGTGAAAAACATTTAAAATTGATGACCGGAGTTCATTTTCTTGAAAATACAAACCCCATTACATAGAGGTCGAAAACTATCTCCATTCAAGCAAGCGCAAGAGACTAACTGCTAGAAGAGACCACTTTCCAGCAAAATCATGAAAAACATTTAAAATTGATGACCATTATAGCACATCCTTTTCTAACCAATCCATGTAATATAGAGGTCAAAGGCTATCTAGATTCAAGCCAGCTCAAGAGACCACCTGTTAGAAGAGACTACTTCCCTTATTGGTCTTAGTACTATCTCTGAAGAAAAAGTCCATTATATTTCAGCTATTGATAAATATAACTTTTCAAAAAGACCATGGTTGATTGTCCTATCAGTAGGCTTTCTTGACTGATTAAACCTCCAACCGATAGTTCAAATTGTATTTTTCTCTAGAATTTTATCATTGACCATTTTGGCGTATATTTCGTTATCATTTATGAGAGTGTTTGTATTTATATAAGTGTTTATTTTTCACGACAGTAATGGTTTGTTCAAATATTACTGTGACCATGACTATTGTTGTATAACTTAATGGCTAAATTATTGCCACTTCTTTTTGGAATGAAGAATATATTGTTTCATAGAATCTATTGCAATGCATTGTGCAGAGCAGGGGGTGTAAATTCAAAATTATATGAATTGGGATTGAGGGTTTTATCATCTATAAATCTGTAATTTTTCTTGGTATCTGTTGCCAAAGATTCTTCTAACTTTGGGTGGATAAATAGCAGGAGATGTATACAATGAAGCATTTTTCGTGAATAATTGGACAGGTTTTTACAAGATCAGTTCTGAAATCATCAGTTCGGTCTATCATCCAGTCTTCGCTATACTTATTAAGGGAAATAGGCTTTATTTAACAGCATTTGGTCCTGTTTGCTCCATCACTCCCTCCATTACTTCCCAACTAGATTTGTGTGTTTTATAAGGCATGGCACGTCTGCCTGAGTACTCTTACAGCCCTTCAGGCAGCTAGCACATTATTTACGACCAACTGGACCAGAATCGTGTGGAAAGCATTTTCCAGCCTAGCTTTAAGTTATTTGATGCACTGGAGGCATCACTGACTTACAATGTTGCACCTATAATGCACTTTAACCCTTTCAATTCTGAGACTTCTTTCGTCTAAGGTACAAGAACTCAAATATTTTTGAAAACCATCTAAACCCTGTCATATTCATTTGAAAGCTAGCTCTCGCTGAGGTCTCTCAAATGTGTACCCATGTACCAGGGTTTCAGTCATCTTTCAGGTTTTTTGCATCATTTTTTGTATTGGCCAAATTAGCCACCAGCAGCATAAGGGCTAAGGTAGTAAATGTACTGGAAGCATGACTGACTTGCATTGTTGCACCCATAATGCACCTTTAGAGAAACACTGTTGCGGTGCATGGATCTAAGCTGTACATTAATACGCCTTGTGTGGGATAAAGAGCATCAGTCATTTCCGCTGCACACACTGTTAGCTACACTGCAGCACATGCTGGTAAATACTGATGAGTGTGGCACGCAGGGAGCATGGTAATCCTCCACAGCATGCAGCGAGTGTGCTGCTCTGTGTGTGCTGGGCGCATTTAGTGCAATATTGCTGGGCTTTGATCCTGATCTAGTTCTAGGCTCTCAGGTCAGCACAAGCTGCAGATGTGACATGTATGGTGGCACTACTGAAAATGAAGGAAGGAAAGAAGGAATTGGGTTTTATGTCGCTTTCAACAGCTTAGGTCATATCGCAACGAGATAGAAACCCGGAACCGGGAAGAAATTCCCTTATCTTCACAAATAGTCCCGAGGGGTCTTTCAGTTGCAAAAAGACCTTTGACAGCCCACCACAACTCTGCACATTTATATAGCGACCAGGCCAACCCACTTGGGGATCCTGCAGAGACTCAAACCTATGAACTCACGCTTGTGAGCCAGGCATCTTAACCACTAGGCCACGGCGGATCCCTAGTATTCCCTACACTGCATAATATTATATTGGATTTAAGTTTTGTCTGTTTTATGCCAATCTGCAATACTATATAGCCATTTGTGGAGGGCCTGCCCTGGTGGTCAAATGGTCTATGGCATTGGTACTGACTGCATGTTGCCACCCCTGCGTAGGTTTGAATCCCAACAGGGGCATGTGAGATAGTTGCCAGTGACTTTGGGTTAGGTGGTGGGTTTCCCCTGGTACTCCAGGTCCCTCTATCACTAGTCATCAAAAGCCTCACAAGCCTCACCAAAAATATTACATTCCTCAGTACCGCTTAGTATGTTATTAGATATCATTCATTCTAGTGATATACAATACCATGCAATAAAATAGCACAGTGTTATTTAGTGTTGCATGGTGGTAATCAGTTCCACAGTACTAAGTGGCAGCTCGGCCATACAGAGCTGAGTGGTAAAGTCACTCCACCACCACCCACTTGTAGTATGTGTAATTGATGGCTGAATTATCAGGGTAGTTGATTCCCAGGCTGTCTTTGTCCTTACAGATCGTGTAACCCTGGCCTTGAGGCTCCTGTGTGATCCATCAGCCTCCACTAACAGCTACACATGGGGAATTAGGAATCAAGGGGAAATGGCTGATTGTTAAGGGCCTTGTAAGAAGGGGGAACTTGATTTAGGCAATTACATTTGATAAATGATCTTGAATGGCAGCAAGTATATTATTGGCCTATGTTGATATATATATATATATATATATATATATATATATATATATATATATATATATATATATATATATATATGTATCCTTTTTCTAATCATTCAAAATTTCCCACATTCTTAGCACTGTTGAATGCAATATACTATATAGGTAAATTGGCCTACCATGCTCTCTCATGAACATGGAACACCTATCATTATCCAAGTATTTATACCAGTCTGAGTTTTTCTTGTAAAAAATTATTGCAAGGATATTTAATAAGCGTACATCATTAAGTAAACATTCTACATAGATATACTTTTGAAAATAACTTATCAAACTTTAATTCACAGGTTATTTAGAGGAGAATTCTTTGTTGGAATCTGATCACCATTTCCCCTTTAGACTTTTCCAAAAAATATGTTTTGCCTGAAGAGTTATCTAAAAAGAAATCAGGATATTGTTTGGGCATCGTAGGCATGAATGAGGTTAACAAACGTGTTGAATCTATCTGGATTACAAGAGTTTAGATCAAAGCCTTTACTACCAACCCATTTAATTACTTATGAGTAAATGAGCAAACACAGTATGACCCTTTTGATCTTGTAGTAGCATTACATATTGTCTGCTCACAGTGACCACCATGCAGTTTGTTCCGTGTGATACAAACAGAATGTGTAAACGCTACAACTGCTGACCTAAAGCAATGAATAAAACATGCTCATCAATAACTATCAGCTGGTAATCAAATGTTCCCTCCCCAAATCCCCTGTAGCACATGGCTTTATGCTTGTGCGATAGGGTAAAGTCACACAAGCTCTAGAGGAAGGTTTGTAGATGGCGTAATAGAATAGCGGCGTACAACATTTACCATAGATGTTTTGGCCTTGTAGGGCACTGTGGCCCTTAGGATGTTTTGCCCATACTCAAATCTTTACTAGCCATAGATAATAGTCCAAAATGGTAGGTGATCAAATAGCTGGCCAAGTGAAGTATGTAAAAGTCGAAATTTTAAGAATTATTTAGCATGACTGTACATTTCAGACTTGATTTGGCTCTAGTTAAAGTACATTTTTTCTATTTCTTCAATTCTGATAGGGCTACAAAGTATGACATTTTTTTAGCCCTGCAAACCCTTCTCTGTGATTTTTCTATTCTAGCTGTGTTAGTAGGGCTACCAATTTTCATCTACCTTGTACACTTATAGACATAACAGAAAGATAGCGATGAATGCACTTTTAAGTTGGACTTTGGTCATCTAGATTCAAATCTTTGAACTACATTTCTCTGCCTTGAAATAAGTACAAAGGTTTTAATGTATTTTAAATATAATAAGTTGTAACTGGAAAATCATAAGTTATAGTGATTTTTATAAGTTAAGAAAATTTATATGAATAAAATTGATGGTCTTCAGCAATAAGAAATGATAGTTGGCATGATTTTTTCACAGTAAGAAATTAAAATGACTGAACTTGAACTATGATAGAGTAGTAAGTTTGACTATCATTCAATATGTAAGTCGCCATAACATTTGACTATTAGACACACTTGCTTCAATATCCTATACTTCATTAGTTGCATTCTTTTAAATTCACAGGGGTACCAGCTGAAAATATGATGCGCCCTACAGATAGATATGAAAACATTTTGTATTAGATATGACCTGCAGAATATAGAATTTAAATATCCTAAAAGGATTTCCAATGAAAATTCTCCATTTACTATTCTGTCGGCCATGATATGTTAAGAGAGTTCCATTAGCAGTGTTAGCCTAAGGAGAGAGTTGTGTTGTTGTCAACTTGCCCTGTGAGGAGTACCTCTCACAAATCACTCTTAATGGAGATTACCCACTGACATCCTTCAAGACCTTTCACCCTACTACCCCTTCCCTGCTCCTACTCCTATTGCTGTAGACTGGCTACCATTCCTGACTCAGTCTCAGGGATCAACCCTCAGTTTGTTTCAGTCCAGGTTTAGTTCTGTATTGATCCCCAAGGGGGAGCCACTAAAGCTGTAGGCATAGATACCTTTAAGAACGAATTGGTACGGTCCGGTATTGGTACATGCAGTATTTAAACAGTACTCTTAATGGTACTTTATTGCATTATTACCTCATAAATTTTGTGAATAGTCATGTTTAGGATTAGTAGATCCTGGACAATTCCTTATAAATGACTATTTCACGGTGGTTAGTATCGTTGTGAGTACCTTTTAGGAATGTAACGGTACGATACAGTACTTTTTGAAATAACACAGGTGCCAGTTTTGATACTTCTTAACGGCATCCAACCCTATAGAGCTGTGTTACTAACTGCTACCCCAGAGAACTATGCTGCCACCTATAGTTTGACAGAGACACCAGACATGCTTACTATTTAGCACAGTGGTTGCACTGAGTCTATCTAAGTCAGCCTTAGAACCAGACTGCTGCTGCTGCTGCTGTGGCTACCAATAGTGACAATATCCTATTCAGGCCTTCTGTGTGGATGACAATAGGACAGAGTTTTCCATTTGAAATGCCTCCTACGACAAGGACACACAGTTCAATACAGTGTTTTTTTGCGCATTTTTGGTCGACCTAGCTTTGTCTTAGATGTGTTTGCTTGCCAATGGCAAGAGAGATTTAAAGTTTGCAAGTTGTCTGTGAAATTTGTTGGCATTGTGAGAATGGCTGCTATATCACAATGGATTGTGTATTTTAACCAAATTATGATATGAACTTTATGAAGTGAGTGTACATATTTGTGAGCACTATGTCTAGTCTGTCATTGTACTTAATTTCTAGTTCTATTGTAGTAGGCAGGAAAAGGTTAAAACCCCAAGTTCCAGGGTTATTGGTATGTAAGAGCTTGCTTTATGGCTGTATTTGATGACTGTGGTTTATGGCATGCAGGCAAACTGTAGCGTGCTCTATGGAAAATACCTTTCATCTGCCCTGTGGCACTGCAGACCTCTCCCCAAGGTAAACAGCCAGGAGCACTCATAATGGGAGGAACAGATGCTGTAAGAATGGGTTTGAACTCTATTGATGTATCCCTCCACTCAGGTACTCAGGTACTATTGATCCTATGACTGAGAGAGTCCACCTTGTGAACTGTATTATATGTACAGCAAGCTTAGATATCGCATAGTGAGCTATCAAACTGCCATTGATAAGCTTATTAGACCTGATATCAAGCACGAAAATAGCGAAAATTGAATGCCTGTAAAAAATACCTGTTTTACAGTAACACCCAGTGAGCTAGCCTACTGGCAATGATAGGCCTATTAGACTTAATATCAACTTCTTACCTTTTGAACTTTAATTACCTTAAAATTGACACAGAGCATGCCATGGTAACAAACCACAATATTCCTTAAACTATTTTTCTATTGTTTGCCTTATCCTCAAATATTCTCATATGCATATGTGAATTAATAATTCTGAATGATAATTTCTAGGGGCATGTTCCAAGCCTGATTGATTACTTTTTTATTCTGCCTTACATAATAATTCTGATTCCAGCCATAGACCTGAAGTGACAATGCCAAGGCTGGTCAACATATTTTCTGCTGACTGAAAAAAGGACAAAAATATTCCTTTGATTTGATTTTATAAAGTATTGATATCATTTTATGATACACAATTCTGGACTAATATCAATTCAACATCTATCAATAATTTTGGCACTAGTTTTTGCTGTATTTTAATATTAATATCCGTCTTTAGGCACTGGCAGTATCATTGGTTAGCAGACATTGAGAACACCACTGCATGTTTTCATTGTTAATCTCTCTAGTGTTTAACCAATTCATACTTAGAGTTCCCATTACAATCTGTATGGACGATGCATGGTACCCTTAGGATAGATAGAACAAAACTGACATTCACAAAACATGAAACAGAGCTGTAGGTTGTGTTTCTATTCTGTAGAATATATTTCCATAATTCATTAGAATGTATTCTAACAATAATCTTTCCTTTTTGGATGCTACCAGCTTGAATGAGTTAAACTGTTATCACCATCATGAAGAGGAGTGAACATCTATTGCCTGTAGTAGGCTGTTTATGGTGGCATTAAAGGAATAGCTGCTCATTTTTCACCACCATAGACAGCTGTTTTCATGTCATAATTAAGATGGATGACACAAGTGTTCTAGGACATACAGGGGAAATCTACCATCAGAATGATAAAGGTTCACAATGAGCTTATACATGTCATATTTCAATTACCACCTACCCCCAAACCTTTCCATTTCAGCACTTCTCAGTTATGGCTTACACGGGTGATTATTACTACGTATCAGGCCTGAGATAGCCATACAGTGGCAGCCATCTTGACCAGGCTTGTGCAGGCTCATTGCATAGCCTGAGCACCTGCTGTGCCACCACTGGTCAAGAGATCGCAGTAACAGGGAAGCCTGGCTACTGCTTTCCTGTTGATTTTCCTTCCTGGCTTTCAATTAGAGATCACAATTTTGTAGAACCACATTAATCTTCTTAAAGTAAAACATATACAGTTTGGTGGAATTGAGCCATTCAGGGATCAGGAGGAATGCAGGTTTCTTACTTACTCTGGAAACTTTACCCTCTGATTCATGTGATCCTCTCTAAGTCGCATGGTACATATTGCTTCAGTTCTCATATCAGCCTTGACTGTAGGGTTTTAATAGAGTCATGGGGGAAGGCTTTTTGCAGGGGCCTGTCATGCATGTTCTCACCATGACTTAAGCAAATCAAGGAAACCAGCCACTTTAACCCTTAAATGCTGCTTGTGGCTAATTTGGCCAATACAAAATGATGCTAAAAAGTATTGAAACCCTAGCACATATGGGTACTCATCTGAGAGTACTAAGTGAGAGCTTTCCAGTGAAAACCAACATGGTTGGGTTTAGATGGTTTTCAAAAATCTTTGCATCCTTGTGCTTCGGACGAAAGTAGCCTCAGCATTCATTGGAAGGGTTTAAAAAAGCTGCTTTTACTGTATGGTAGAGATGGAGGATAGGATCTTTGCATAAACTAAAACCAATACCTAAGTTAATGCATTGGCACCAGCCATCATGTGCTCGCTTTGATTGACCTCAGTTAAGGTGCTTCAGTAGGGGCTTAAAGAGTGTTAACCGACTTCCCTAGAATACAGCCTGTATCAGGCTGTATGCCCATCATATCAGAGGGTCTATATAATTCATAGGTGCAGAGCACGAAGACACCCAACCTGCATGAAAACCATAACATTAAACTGCTGGATAGTGCAAAACAAACAAAAATATTGATCAAAATAAAGAGAAAATTACAACATCCAAACGTTTAGATTTGACGTCCAAATTATGCAACAGTAAGGTTTTTGAAATCCAATGTGGGTTTGTTTGTAATCATACCCACAGGCATACCGCAAAATAAACTCATATCATGCTGCCAACTCTATACAGTTCATGCCTGAAGTGACCAAGTGTAGTATAATCACTGATTCGGTCGCCATTTGCATTACCTGCACTGTCGTACGACACGCTACATCACTCCATACTCGAGTAAACGAATGCCTCACTATTCACTATTGTGGTATGCCTGTGCACAGTGATGTAACATACATCATACGTCAATAAAACTGGAATTTCGAGTTGTTGTTTATCTTAAATTTCCAAAACAGCACACGTGTGTATCAGGTTGGTGCTGCCATCTAGTGTTTCCACTGTCAGTCACTTGCGTTCGTTTTATGCAACAGTAAACCAAATGTTGTTTGACTATTAGACTCCAGGTTGTTTGACATTGCGAGTGACCTACTAGTATTTGCTTAGGATGCGCACACAACGGATCATTTCTCCTGAATCTCTCTTCTCGTATTTGATTTTTAACCACTCCAAATTATTTGATGCAGTAGATTTCAATGTTTAAAAAATTAGAATGATGTTATATGTGACCCAAAATAAACTTAGGTTCGGCCGTACAATAATAGGGCTTGGAAAAGAAATATTATTTCATTTATCTACGGTTCTTATACAGTTGTAATTAATTTCGACCAACAGTTCTCTTTTGAATATTTTTACAATTGCTCTGATCACAAGGTTATAAGCAGGTCAGTGTTCAGGCTCACTGGCATGAATGTGTTGAAAAAACGCGCCCTGGCTTACAAGTGGAATGTCTGCGGTCGAGACGGCTGGACTTCGTCTGCGGCCAATTGAAAAGAGATCGTGGCCCCCCGTGTACTGAAGCACCTTAATGCATTGGCACCAGCCATTTCAGTGAATTCCTTCATACCTGCCTTAATACTCTAGGGTAGGGTAGTAGGAGAGGCTCTTGTTATGGGCCTGTCAAGTGCACACCATGACTAATGCTGCAATATTGCTGCTGAGATCAGATTGATGGGAGCTGTTTGAGATGATAAGCTACCGTAAAGTCTCGGAAATTTCGGCCGCCCTAGGAATTTCGGCCACTATAATTAATGTACAAAATAATTATTGGGGAATCTCGCCCACCCCCGATCCATCCAAGGAAGCATTTCACCAAAAGTCGGCCACCAAGTAAATTTCATTGACATAACATAAACATTTGAAAAGTTTGCAATTTATTTTAGATTATAAACAATCGTTTCTAGTGCACCCATCCGCCAAAACATGATCGTTGCGTAAACGAAAGTACGTAGCGTACCTTGGTGTGGAGAGTGAAACAGCGTGAGAACGGCTCAGTCCAGGGATGGGGGCTTTTCTTGATTGACAGCATAATTGACTTGATTACACTTTGCTCGCTCAGCTCACGTGCGAGGCATGTCACCGGTCATTAATTATGTCTTGGTCTTGAACATGTGCAACTGAGCCTTGCAGGACCGACGTTAGATTTTAAGAACAATAAAATTAACTGCAGATTTGAACGGTGCTGTGAGGGTATAGTTAGGCTCGATGACACTCGTGAAAGTTGATGGCTTGACAGGTTTCGCTAATGAAGCTATAACGTTTCACATCCGAGATAAAAGTAATCACAGTGGGTTACATTTTATTGCGTTGTTTGATAAATTTCCATACTTATAGGACCGCCCACACATGCCTGCTTAACCTAATTACGTCTGCTCTCGTACAATCCCACGAGATCAAGAGGTCAACAAGAAGAAGAAAATGGCTAATCTCCAATAGTATAAGTGTGCCGGAGCGATGCTTTGATTTGTGGAGGATGGTGATATATGGGGATAGGTCATGACAGATAATAAACGATCATTTCTAGTGTCCCTATATCCACTATAACCACCAAAACATGCTGGTCGAATAACCGGAAGTAAGACGAGAAATAGCACATGCACCATTTTGAAAGTCTGTCACTTGTAAATAAGTATAATTCTATGCGTAATTGGCGTGCGGCAGCGAGAATAAACAAGTAAACAACTTAAAAGGTAGGCAAATTCCTTTATTAGTAAATATAGCAGAGGAATGACAAGTCAGGTAAGTGGACAATAAGGATTTTGTGGGGGGAAATTGTGTTTTTGTGTACGAAGTTAGAGATCGATTTTCCATTTAGCTTACGTTTCAATTGATAATATCGGCGAATTTCGGCCACGGTGTCTGAGCTTTGATCGCTATTTTCAGAAAATTTCGGCCACCATTAGCCAACGAAAATCGTAATTAATAAAAAGTGTCCGAGATTTCCGAGACTTTACGGTACTACTTGCTGCTGCTGCTGCTGCTGCTGCTTCCACTGATACAGCACAGCTAGCAGTGCAGGTGCATGGTCAGCCAGTATGTACGAACACTCTTCCTATCCTCCCTCATAATTCATTTACTGCTACTCTATACCCCATGATGCACTGCATGATGTTCTGTCATCTACTGATCTACATCATCATCATCAACATCGTCACTATCATCATCACCATCGTCATAATCATCATCATCATCATCAATACGATTATCATATTATCATCAAAACCACCAACACCATAACCATCATCATTCTAATTCTCATTATCATCATTACTGCTAACCACAATAACAACAACCATATTGGTGCATTGTTATTATTGATTACCATTTATTTTCATTGTAGATAAATGACAATACCTAACTTGCAATCCTTGGTCTTAAAATGAAATATGTATGTAATAATAATGATATAACTGTGTAATATTAGCTCTGTAAATTCATAAATGCACAGTGGCAGCAGTCACATAGCTTCAGGTCAGCTGGTGCAGAATGTTTGGAATTACATAACCAGCAGAACTCATCCAAGTTTTCATTTACCCTCTCAGCTGAGGCCAAGTACAAAAGTTCATTTGTAAACCTAGTTACTTGGACGCACAATTCACCCATTTTCGGTTTGAGTTCAGTAGCCTCGTAAGCATTTCCACTCACATTATCGCAGGTAGAGCTCAATGGACAATAGAACAATACTGCTTGTCTTCCAGGGAGCTTATTTTGTTGAATTGCACACTGTCAGCTTCGGAAAATTTTCTAATAGATCGCAAACTACCTTTATGCAAAGACATGCAGGTAGCAGTAAAGTCAATTTTATACCGTTAAGCATTACCAATTACAAATCTTAAGTGATATAATACTTTTTCCCATTTGACATCAATATTTGGTACCATATGGAGTACTGGTACTATAATCCCTTATGTATAGTCAGGAGCTTTAAGATATTGATGATTCCCCAGGCTAGATCCACCACCCCATTACCCAGTCATGCCCTGGGTTACCCAGGCACCATACACACATATTGTACATACCTTATTGTAAGAGTGAATTTGCCACAGTACTCCAAGAAACTTTGTTTAGTAGATTTGAATCTGTGTCCGGCAGAAAGGTATGCTGGCTAGCCCTGGCATGTCATAAGATTGCAAACATGGTGCTAGAAGGATGTTCATCCTTTAATTTTGGTAAGGTTCAAGCTGCAGTAAAACATCAAACATCCATTATGGAAAAATTAACTTGAATACACAGAGGCTTTATCTTTAAAGATATGTAAATATAAAAATATGATATTTTGTGATCAATGAGACTTTCAAAGTTGTTGAGCTTAATTGCCAATTGACTCATTGCACTAAGCATCATCAGTTTCGAAGTAAATCCGTTAACAAACAATTAATAGCAGCCATTTAACAAAAACAGATCACTATTTTACCTCACAATACCAAGTATTTTTTGTTGAATTTATACACTCAACCATGGTCTTAGGCAGGATTTAGAAACTTGGTGCTTAAAAATTGGCAATTGTAAAATTTTGGGGCGTCCACATTTTTGAGGGGGACCACAATATACTCAGATTTCAACCATAAGCATGTACAAATTTATCAAAACAAGGCATGATATCCTTATACAATGTAATGGGAATTATATGGAGACGGGAAAAAATCAATTTTATGCTTGAGATTGACATTTTAAGAAATTCCTCACAAAGAAATTTGGGTGTACTGAGGGGGGCTTTTTATGGGTTTGGGTGCCCAAAAAGACACCCAGATGCCCTGCTGTCTAAGACCATGCACTCAACTAATATAGAAAGTTTTTTAATATAGGCCATGTTTTCTTGGTAAATCTGCAGAAAGCTTAAGCTGTTGATCGGATAGATGTCATTGATTTGTGTTATGCAGAAACCTGAGGCTAATTATATTATTCAGGACAAGTTGGCGTGGTGCCGGTAAGGGATTTCTGGCACCAAACATAATTTGGTTATAGGTGGCCTCAATTAAACATGAAAGCTGGTTTCCTTTGAACTGCTCATGGATGTAAGCAAACAGAAAAGCCATTCTTTTTATCTAGTGATAGTTATCTATGTCATTTCTGTAGTGCTCCAAATGACTTGACTATTTTCAAGTATTTTGATGATATTTCTTTTGAGGACAATTACACCAAGAATAAAGACATGGACCCAAAATGACTTCGAAATTAAGAATCACTTTACAAAATATTTCAAGGAGAGTTGTTAGTGTTCTGATGAACATTTCACCTTCAAATACTTTCCCAATTTTGCTTTTGACTGAAATATATTACCAAAAATGTCAGGCAATTTTTGAGTGCTAAAGGCATATATGGGTAAATTAGAGCTCATGGGTTTTTTTTTTCACTTTCTGTGTTTCCCTGTTTCTTCCAACCTTATCTGGCTATTGTTGTAGAGACACTCATTTACTGTAGCCGAACACTGGCTTGAGACATAACCTCTAAATGAATCCTCTTTGTGTTTTCCCCATGACATTAAAGACAGTATCCTGTTTCTTCCAACCATTTCTAACCATTATTGTTAAGATGCTCATTTACTCGAGTCAAGACTGCTGTAGACACAACCTCTTTAACAAGATCTCTTGTGGGATTTTTTCTTGGCATGATAAGGACTGTATCCTATTTCTCCTTACCTTTGCTAATGATTGTGTCCTCCTGGTAACAAGTAATTGAATGCTGCATTATCATTATAGTGAATGCATCATCGATTGCTTATTAAAAAGAAAAGTATCCCTATTCACTATTCACAATTCTTCGTAATTGTAATGTAATGATTTCTACAGATAGCGAAAAGTACCCTGCAGGCAATTTTGCCGACTTCCCCCCAGAAACCTTTAGCTGTGGAAAGATGCCATTGATTTGTGTCATCCAGGAAGCGCGTAGGCTGGGGTTACTCCGGGCAACTTGGGGCTGTGTCGATGAGGGATTTCTGGCGCCAGACCCGTCTTGCTAATGCCAGGCTTGAATTCAACATGACACCTGATTGGTTCTAGTATGTTATATAGGGTTAGAGATGGTGTTGTGTCCATGAGGGATTTCTGGCGCCAGACCCATCTTGCTAATGCCAGGTTCAAATTCAACGTGACACCTGATTTGTTCTAGTATGTTGTATAAGGTTAGAGATGGCGCTGTGTCGATGAAGGATTTCTAGCGCTAAACCAATCTTGCTTTAATGTCAGGTTGAATTCAACATGACTCCTGATTAGTTCTAGTAGTTGTATAAGGATAGAGATGGTGCTGTGTCAATGAGGGATTTCTGGCGCCAGATCCATATGACTTATGCCAGGCTTGAATTCAACATGATGCCTTAGATATTAGAGGTTAGAGATGCCAGGAATTAGCATTTCTCATAATAGATGTCCTGTACTAGAATCCTATGCGCAAACACAAAGAAACCTTTTATGCTTAAGATGTATTCATTATTACAAATGCTTCAACGCAACTTTTGTTGCCTATGTCTTACTCATTTACATCTTCAGTACCATAAACCAACTAGGCACATTTTTATCATGACTTATTGTGGGAGTGAACCAGCATTTATCAACAGCTGGGGTACGTAAACTGCCCATTTTTGAGAGGTTAACCTTCATTTTTTTGCTTACCAGTCGAATAGACTGGCTGCTTCAAGACTCTGCATGTCCTGCCACCTTTCTGCCAGTCTCACCACTAGTGACCACTTGATGGCCGGCCCCAAGAAGAGAGTGTGGAGTACTTGAGTCCCTGCCAATCCCTCAGAAAGCCTAAGTCTATTATTAAGATTGTGTCCTTCTGCAGCATAAATTTACTGGTGTGTACTGATGGACTGATGAGAGCTTATACCCAGACCTCTGTTTGATTTTATAATCTAAAAATTATAGTTGTTATTAGGATTTTATCCAATGGTGCAGGCTAAGAGACTAAATCGTGACATAAATTTTGTCAAGAGTTAATGCAGGCAGGTATTTTTGAAAATGCTGGAGTAAGCCTGATGCTACTTATAGAGATGATGGAAGGTGTCCCCTCTGGCCATGCTGCCAAGGTGCTAATAAACTCTCCACCAATACACAGCTGAGCCCACTGATAAATCTGCCGAATAGAATCCTCATAGGCTGCAGGTGCTCTGCTCTTTGGAGATAAAAATAAAAACGAAGCTTTGAAATTTTGAAATATGAATTACCAATTACCACTTCGGATAGTTGCCTCAGGAGACTGACATTCATGTAAAACTGGACCCTGGATTTCTGGCATCTAGAAGTATTTTTCTTTTCAAGATCAAACGATATTGTATAATTTTTGAAATGATATAAACAATGTGACTCGCTTGACTGGTTCATGCCTGTAACAGTTCAAAACAGGTTGACTTGATTGGGAAAGTTCTTTTCAGAAAAAAATATAATTGGAGAATATTTGGGTGAGCAATATTACTTGTATCTCTTCAACTCTTTGGCAAATTTGTTCTTTATTCTTAAATTACATGTATTTTCAAAGGACTATTAAGTCTAAGGACTGTATGCAATATCAGGAGGAAGCCATGAGCATGAATTAATGGCTTAACCCACTTTGCTGGCCAGATATATAACCTGCAAACTCAACCCAATAGGACTAGCTTTGCCAAGTATGGTATAGTATGTTTTTGGGTTGACTGAATCTACTCTCCAGTTACTGAAATAGGATAGAATATTAGGTGGGCTTTATGAAATAGCCCCCAGAAAGAGGTGCATCTCCATTCACAGCTCAATCTTGTGTAACTGTAGTACATGGATTATATTTCTCGCAATGGATGGCGCCCCTTTGGGCTATGTTGCCTACCCCTCCAGAGATCTCCAGCATGCAATGCAATACGCCATTGATTAGTGGCAACTAGGAACCTGAGCCTGGGGTTTACCCTAGGTAATTTCAATAGCACAATGGTGAGGGATTTCTAGTGCTGGATGCAGCAACAATAAGGTTGTTTTAAGGGTTTTTGATAACTAAGAATTACTCCAGGCAAGTGGACTAGGCCCAGGTTCTTAGCTAGCAGGGCGTTTGGGCACCATTTGGACACCCAAACTCACAAAAATCACACATCGGCACAGCCAATTTCTTCAAAGGATTTTTTGAAAAAGGCAATATCAGAAAAAAAATTGAATATTTTCATATCAGTGTTATTTACGTGACATTTCATAAGGCTATTATGCTACTTCTTGATAAGTAGATGCATATCCATAGTTGATATCTGAATATATTTTAGTCTGTCTTGAAAAATAGGATACCCCTAAAAAAATCACAGTTCCCACTTTTGGGCACTCAGTATCTGAATCCTGGCTAAGAATTCTATTAAATCTAATGCTACAACTGATGCCTTCAAGCAAAACTATGCAAGCACTCGCAAGTTTTGTGTTTGAACTTATTTAAGCTTTAAAAGAATTTCACTTAGGAAGAGGATACATCGTAAAGTTTGTGTCGAAGGTGACAACATGTATATGCTATTTTCATTAAATCTATGTTTACCTCTATTGAACGATTCAAAAATATTTCTCAACTCCGATGTTTTCATACCTTTGCAGTATTAAGAGCAATTCATATCATATGTATTCAAATGAATTCTGCTACATCTTATTTGGTTTTGATTATTTCTCCTTTAGGCCAGTCCAAGTCGATTTTTGGTCTTATAGAATCGCCGATCGATTTTTGGGCAAATTCATTTTTTTTTTGTGCCTGACAAACTTTTTTTGGAGCAAGAAAATCTGTAAGACCAAAAATCCACTTGGACTGGCCTTAGATATTTTTCCAAAATATGCTTTCCTATAAAGGGTATTGCCTAAATAATGAGGCCATTTTGAGGCGCGTGCTTCAGAGAGCTGATCGAGGCATGGGTAACCTGGGTCAACTTGGCGCAGTGCCGATAAGGGATTTATGGCGCCAAGCACCAAACACGTCTCGATTATACCAGGCTCGCCTTGGACATCATGACAGCTGATTTTTCACTTGAATGGCTTCGAGATATGAGCAGAAGATACTACCTTTCTAGATATTGATTTTCAAGAATAGTAAAGAGTAGGCCTGGCTGCCCGCTAACTCATCCCTGTTTTTGGTTTCCAGATTCTAGTATCTCATCCAACGCCTGGTCTGCTATGAATTCCATGGTCAGGGGCTGTTATCTGTTATCTACACATGGCAATGCATGATGTATTCATTGATTTTTTTCTAACAAACATATCTATGTACAGAATGGGCATAATGATATGTAGGGGTTTTCCAATCAAATAATCCTTAATTGCAGGGCTCCCGAGTGAATTTTACATGCTTAAATCTATCTCTAAGATATTATTAGATATTTATTTTAAATAAGATGGAATAATGATAGGAGCTTATTGTGTTTAATGCAGTTTGCTTTGACTTTTTTGTAGCATAAGTTCTACTTTAAAAAATATTGAGCATATATGTATATGCTTATTGGCATTTTGTAAGGTTATTTTATTTTATATTTATTGACTTTTTTTATTTATTATCTAGTTATTTTGATGTAAAGAAATGAACTAATAGAACTTTTTAGAAGTTGAAATTATTCAAACTTAAGCTGTTCAGAATTGAATATAGTTATCTGCTGTGTTCAACATTTCTGTGGATTACGTATAAGGGGCTGCCTCAATGGATGCTCAATGTAACAGATTAGGATAATATAACATATCTAATATAGAATATAATATATATATATATATATATATATATATATATATATATATATATATATATATATATATATATATATATATATATATATATATATATATATATATATATATATATATATATATATATATATATATATATATATATATATATATATATATATATATATATATATATATATATATATATGTGATGTAATGTAATTCTGGTGTAATCCTGTGTCTCACCACTGCACAAGACCTGCTTTTCAAGTCCCTCTCGGCTCTGAGGCATGTAAGGCTCTTGCCATTGACTTTGGGCTTACATTGTGCCAGTAACTTTTCCCTTAAGTGCCTCAAGTGGGCTTTGAAACTGGGCAGTGGTGAGAAACAGCCAGCAGTCAGTGGCAACACCTTATACCACCTTTGCCATTTGAATGAAGCTTAGGAATACTCACAAATTCTAAGGATAATGCTAGGAAAAAGCAAGGATTTTCTGGGAAGTCCTGGGTACTTCTCTTAAGGGCAGTGTGCTACCACCCCTCCACCTAGTGACCTAGAACACCCCACCTAGTACAGCGTTAGAGATGTTGCTGTCAGATAGACCTCCCCCCCTCAAGCAGTTAGATGTTGCTGATAGAGCAGGTTTATTGTTATAATTGGATATTGGAAAACAATCAAACAAGTATCAGTGATAGCAAGACTGGCTTATGTTTTATAATTGCGTTGTCTGCTGGTTTCATTATGATACTATCAGCGCTCAGTATCATGCCTTATGGATTTGGCATTCAACTGTCTGTTCATTTACCATCTGAAAAAGGGAAATATCACACAATGTCAGAACGTCAAAATACCACTCGTATGTGCTAGGATAAAACAAATGAGTTGCTCTATTTCCCCCTGATAAGAAGACTCAGTAATATCATGTTGTAGAATAAAGCATATCAAAGTGCAGTTTTTGTAGAGATATGTTTAGACATTATTCGGAGGATGAATTTCTAATAGATACTTTTATACTCAATTTGAAAACTATACATTGGTGTTCAATTGAAATGTATAACAAAAACAATTTGAATCATATTTGACATACATGTAGAGGGAAAACAGATCAAAATCTTGCAACACCAACACATTAGATAATATTCCCAGAATTACCTCTGAAATACATTTCTACATACCAAATATATGCAGCACAACAAATGTGGTAATATTCTTTGGACATTGCAAGCATTAATGGCTTAAAGAAGTACTAATGTTTGTTTTGTTTATTTTCAGGTCGCAAAGAGACGGCCATAGAGTTGTATAGGAAAGGCACCTTGGAGCTGGAGAAGGGGATCGCTGTGGATGTGAAAGGGCATGGTAAGTGATCATCACCTTAACCCTTATGCTGCTGGTAGCTAATTTGACCAATACAACACAATGCAAAGTACCTGAAACCCTAGCACATGGGTACTCATCTGACAGTACTTCGCGAAAGCTATCCAATGAATTAATACCATCATGACAATTTTAAGATGGTTTTAAAAAATCTTTTCATCCTTGTGCTTTGGATGAAAAAAACCTCAGCATTGGAAGAGTTAAAATGGCATAATTATCCAAAATCCTCTTCATTCCATAGAAATATACCAACAATTGTTACCATATTCAGGAATTCTTCAAGTATTCCCTCTGTATCTTGAAGCAGCCATGGCTAAGTAATAGGGATTAACTCTTCCTATCTCTTACACCTGATTAACTCTCTCCTTGGAAATATTGAACTCCACTTTCTTAGAAATCAGTCAAACTCTTAATGAAGACAACTGCTGGGCCTAGAAGGCAGATTGTTTTGAATGGTCCAGAGGGCTCGAAATTAAGTTGTTTTTTCCAGGGAGCCCAATTGCATCTTCAAATGCCACTTTAAGGTGTAAAGAAACCAGTAAATCTTTGGGCTCCCTGCAGAAATTTGAGGGAGCCCCAGGAGAATCTAAGGGAGCCCTTGGCTCCCAGCACCCCCTAATTTTGAGCATTGGTCCCTTTGAAGGGCTTAACACTAAGGTTTTTGAACTATAGGTCCTTTGGACAAGTGACTGTGTGATTGTTTGCATAAGTGATCTGATTGCATAGCATAAACGTTCTGTAATGACTGTAAAGTAAGATTGGAAGTATCAGTGAGATATGTTGATGAATTCAAACCAAGATTTTAAAACCACAGTTTTAAATATTGTATGCTAAGAATTATAAAGCTAATTAACATGCAATTTCACTTGTCCATATGAAAGCTATGCTTTGCCCATAGTAATAGAGAAATCTTAACCATTATGCTGGTGGTGGCTTATTTGACCATTACAAAATGATGCACATGGGTACTCACCTGAGAGTTCACAGTGAGAGCCATCCAATGAATACCAACATGACAGGGTTTAGATGTTTTTCAAAGATCTTTGCAGTCTTGTGCTTTGGACAAAAGTGGCCTTAGCATTGGAAGGGTAAACAATCCCTCTTGATTTATTTTTCAAATATTTCTCTATTCGATGCATTATTTTCAAATATTCTTGACTGTGTGTATTATAGATACAAGTCAGCTAATGTTATGCCCTGACTTCGTATTTTTATTTTCAGGTGACTCGTTTGAGCGAGCTCGCCGCCTACAGGAGAAGATGAGAACTAATCTAGTCATGGCCAAAGATAGACTAGATGTCCTTGGTATGTATCTTGAACTAGGTAGATATAATGATGTAAAAGAAGCTTGGCTTTCGGTATTGTATAAATATGCTCAATTGTCAGTATCATGCTTCTGTATGTGTATAAGTTATTCCTTTCGAGAGCACCCTAAATTTTTGATGAATTCCAAAGTTTTTTCTGAAAGTATTATTTATTCAGGCCAATGTGGCCAAGTGGTCATTTGTTTTATTCATACAGTTGAAAATAAAAGTATTCTTTGGCTCAATTTCCCTCAAGCGTTCTCCTTGATATAACTATGACTTGTGTTGAAGGTAGACACTCCTTCCCTTGCAGACCTTACAGAAATTCCTGATACTCCTAAGCAGAACCGCCACAGTGGCTGTCTAGTCAGAAGTATAACATAATGGGTTTCCTTAACAATTAGTCTTTCCTCTAAGAGATTCTTAGAGGATACTGGTCTTGGCCTAATTTCTACTAAATCTACTAATTCATTCACGCCCATCATGCCCACTTGATATTACATGTAGTTATTTCTATAAATGGACAATAATCAGTTGAAAAGATTTGTAAAATAAATTTTAGAGTGTAAAGAATGATCCTCATACAAACACCTTTCAAAAGAATTATTCATTTAAGAAAAGGTTGTATGCATAAAGAAATATCTACACATGAGAAATATTTGCATTTGAGAAATATTTGCGGATGGGTCAGATCAACTGGGCATGAATGTGTTAGTTTTTCTTATTAACATACATTTTCCTACAGGGTTTTTATTCATTTGAAATGGATATCTTCTGAAACCAAATTGTTTTCTTGTGGTTAGGCTGTTTTTTCTATGTTTCTCCTCAGATCATGGCTCCTTTCGGAAACTAACCCTAACTAGTAAGTTTACGATAAGACCTTGACAACTCAGCCCCAAACCAACCCTTCTGAGTCTGACACTCGGTCTCCGTCCATTATTTCCTTTATTATTTCTCTGTAGAGGCTCGGGCTGTTGTAATGTTTATGTTTTATAGTATACAAAAATGAATTTTGTGTTTTTACTTGAATAAAACTGGTAAGTCATATTTTGCACAGGTCTAATGTTACTATTAGCAAAGTTCCACAATAAGACTGTTTTAGGTGGGGCTTTTGCAATGCAAATGCATATTGCACTGGCCCCTAAAATGTTTGTTTTAGACCCAGCTGGATAATTATCAAAAATTTAGAATCCTCAGATTATTTATGTTGTGCACTGAAATGAAAGCATGTTTTCTATAGAATTTGAGGAAAACTGACTAATGATACTTTCCGGGCCAACAAATATTTTTGGGCACCTAGTTTTTTTATAAACTTTTGGTCCAGCTGGCTTGCATTTTAAATGTTACAGTCTTGCCCTCCTGTTAGCTTTTATTTGCCCTTGAGTTTCCTATGCCATTCCAATTGGACTGAATGCAGTATCCGGAATTCTGAACAGGCTCAAATCAATTGTAACCACAGAAACATGATCCATGATACAAACAGACCATTCATATAGGAACGAATTATGGACTACCTTGATGGTTTGGCCAACCCTTCTTGGTTAAGTGCAGAAAGGTCAAACTCAAATTGGAAGGCAGGTGGTGTGACATGGCCATTTTGCATGTATTTATCATTACGGCTATAGTCCATAATTTTGCATATGTAACAGTCATTTTAGGTCATTCAAGTGGCCAAAAATGACTTTAGGTGACTAGCTGATGTGGGACGTGTAATACTTTGAAATCAGATTGGTTTATGATTGACCGATCACCTGTGTGGTTTCTGAGTGGCTATATAAATCACCTGTGTGAAATATTTGTCATCCTGACTAATATTGGCCAATTTAACCCGTTGCCATCCACGAATGTCATAATCGTATAAGCCATGCAGTCGAGACGTGCAGTTAACATGCAGCTCACAAACCTTCTTTAGGGTTCGTGGCACACTAAGTAAACTATGGCATTAGAGTCAGCATACGACCAATGTTGATGGAACATGTCCATCAATGAACCAAGTGGTGAATATCTCACCTTATTCATCCCTGCAGTGACATTAACCCTTATGCTGCTGGTGGCTAATTTGGCCAATACAAAATAATGCAAAACCTGAAAAATGACTGAAACCCTGAGAGTACACAGTGAGGGCTATCCAATGAATACCAATATGACAGGGTTTAGATGGTTATCAAAAATCTTTGCATTCTTGTGCTTTGGACGAAAGTAGCCGTAGCATTGGAAGAGTTAAAAGGTCTGAAGAAAAAAGGTCAAATCAAAGCCCAACCAGCAACACTAAAATCCCAATTTCTAAAGAATTCATGGTTTAATTTATTTAAAAAAAAAAAAATTCTAAGAGTATTGTTGCACCCAGGCAATATGCACCTTTCACTCCAGGACAAATGGTTGATTATTAAGATTGCCAACACCCTGCTGGTTTAAGTTCTAGCACAATTGCCTTTTTATATATATATGGAATTAAAATATTGAATTATCTTCCAAAATTCACGATTGTTTTTAAGTTTTGCACCATTCACAACACTTTCCAATGGAAACTGTTCTGGAATGTGTTAAAAGCTGTCCTTTGAATTCTGAAGGTCACAGGAGATAAATCCTGTTTGAAACCAAACAGTTTTATTCTCTTGAGGGAATCTACAATCAAAGCAGCATTGCAGGATACATGCCCAATGATATACATGTTCCCTTATATTGCCTGTCAATAGAGTTCATAAGTGCCACTGGCAATAGTGCAACCAATATATTGCCCCACCACATCAAAGGCAACCTCAGCCCTATAGGGTATAACACACAAAGCTCAAGCCATGAAAGCAGGATTGAGAGAGAGTTTTTTTCCCATGATGCATTGGGACGCAGGTGAATGCGAACTGCCATCCTTTAACTTGCAAAATACAGGGGATTTGGGGGTATCTGACACTACCAGGAAATATGGCACAGACCTAAGAAAAAAATCACCATAAACACCCATTTAATTTTTCACTTATTACCCAATACACACATTTTCCTTCTTAACGTATTATTGTTAGATTAACTGCACGTTAAGTATTCAAGGCACATTGTCATTTATGGCATCAGAATCAGAAGATGACCAACATTGAAGGAACATGTCCATCGATTTAAAAAGTAAAATATTCAGGGCACATTTTTGGATAATGCTGTCATGTATACAGGAATCATACTCTTCTACTGTACCTATAGTAGTAGAGGATAATCAGATTAAAAGGTTGGTGAAAGCAGAGGATGCAAAGGGGAATTGTATTTTTACTTGCTTTAGTACCCGATGAGTAGATGCACACTGTTTATAATGGCACACCATCAGGGCTATAAACATTACTGATTTATAGCTTTATTCTTTTCTTACGCTAGTAGGGATTCTGGAACTATTCATGTGAAATTAAATCTTTATACCAGTACCAATTCATGCAGATAGCATTGTGATAGCTGCATATACCTAACAAAACTGTAAGGAATAAACAGTCAACCCATCCAAAATTGTGGATTCTTTGCATTTGCCCAAAAGGCCACACTATTTGGGGGTATCTTTCAAAAGAGGCACCAGTTAAAAGCCATTTGGTTCAATCTTGACTGCAACAGTCAATGAAATGTATGTTTTTTTGTTAAAAGCCTTAAATTAAGGCCCTGACTATTCAGGGATTTATTTTTAAAATGCACTTTTGGGAAGCCAAGTGGTTCTCGGAAGATAAACAATAGATTCTGTCTGCAGTATTCTTAGGCATCAGACAATTTTTCCAAGTGACCTGACCAGAGTTGAATAAAGAGGCATACTCTTTCCCCTGCATGCACATGGTGATGGCTGATATGTTGTATTCCTAAATGTATAGTGTGTTTTCATTTTGCTGTGATATGATTAGCTTAGAATTGAGCATGATTGTTTCACTGTTAGTTTTGCCCCATTTCAGTCTAGTAATGGTATGGCATGATGCTATGTGTATCATACAGTTAACAGGACCTTACTGAGGATTTCAAAACAGAGTGTCCAAAATTGGCAATCAAAAGAATGTTGGGTGACCTATTTTTCCAAATGAGGCCACATTGCAGATGACAACCATAAGCTAATCTTATTGAGAAAATGCATATTATCTTTCATTAATGTCATAATGCATAATTAAAAAATCATATTATTTGCTAAAAGATAAAGTATTTTTAGATATTTCTTTTTAGATTTCCAGATTAAAACATTTTTGTGTTCAGATATAATTTTCAAAGCTTTCGATGTCCAAATGATGCTGATTCACCCTTTTGGCAGAAACCCTGTCAAATAACGTTTACTTGCAAGCTTATTTAACGGGGCATCAAGACATCATTGTGGGTCCCAAGCCACAATGATGTCCTGAAGACTTGTTAAATAATGCAACACTAGGACATTCAAAAACTTGGACACGGTTTTCTTCTGAGCAAACAATCTTTGTTTTACATCAGTGTACATGCCATGACTTGCCAAAAGATACCATGTAGTTCCTTGATAAATATATTTATTTTTATCAAATTGCATTGCTGTCTGCCTCAAATATATACGAGCAAACATTTAATGAATTTTATTTTGGACACACATTTACAAAAATATCCTAACCAGGCTTCTTATTACCTGTTTATGTATACTTGCCCAAGAATCTAAAATTTCCCTTGCTTATTGCTAGGAGAGTCTAAGTTCAAAAATGTGCATTATCAGAGGTGTTCAGATGAAAATATACTTTCTAGAAAACACTTAAATGATTACAGTTGTGAATAATTAAAATCATTGCAGAAAAACAAACACTTCAATGAAATGATCATTTCCATTTCTTGTCATTTGCTTTATTTCTTTACTTTTGAGCTCCCATGATATTTTGTAAAGTAATTTATTTTGACACCTGTCTGTATGGTTGCACTATCACTGCTCTCTCTAAAGTGTGCCTTGTGAATATTTCTTATTTGTTCTTATTTATTCCCATCTCTAAAGAGAGAATACAGACATGATTGCTGCTGATTATTAATACAGAAGCCTTTAGTGTAGCCTAGTGTGCCAGCAATAGTGCTATTATACAATAAGTCCTGCTTAGGAGACAGCTTGCTTAGAAATATCCGTCTCAAAATCCCCCGACCTAAACTTTTTGTTTCAAGACAGTAAAGAAGTATATATGATTGCCAACTTATGACTTTCACAATCACTTGTCTCCATTAGCAGGCTTTAATGTATGTCTTTTTTTTTTGCTTTTTTATTTTGATGTTCCTTGTTTTTTGTGTGTTTTTGTGCATGTCACTCTTATTATTTGTTCTAGAGCGTATGCTGCTTCGTCCCAAACCTATGATTCATGGCATACCAGCCAAACCATCAGCTCAGCCGCTCAGCAGTATTACTAAGCCACCAACAGATGGCAGCACTGCTAACAAATGCTCTGCAAATGGTGTCGCCATCCTCCATAGTTCAGCAAAAAAGGGTAGCGAACCCAATTCAAAAGGTATTGGTTCTCTAGGGTATCCCTAATATACAGTTGGAAAGATATAAAGGGGACAATAGCTTATTTGCATGCATTTAAAAAGGTATCTATTTAATCTCAAAATTTGAAATTATTTTTGTTTTTGGAACTTTTCTCTCTGTATTTGGAACAGCATCTTTCTTTTTCATTGGCAAACACAAAGATAGATATATGTTAACCCATTCATGTCTAGCAGTCAGAAACAGGCTCACTATTGTTGGGTTACATTCCTCTGGCAACAGCAACTTCAGGAAATAGTTTATACACCAATGTTAATCCAAAATAACTAACAACTTCAACAAGTTCATGTTTTGCTCCAAACTCAAGTAAGAGTATTATAGATAAAGGCAATACGTTTTAGCATGAATGGGTTAATTATAATGTTTGGTTCAATGTTTTTGAACAATTCATCCCTCTTAGTCTCAATGTATTATTATGGTGTGTTATATTCCCAGCTTCAGGGCGCACCATGAGTCCAGCGCGTCGCCCCGGCCTGATGACACACAAGAGCAACACGCTACCCCGCAACATGGGTAGCTCCTCCGCCATATCACGGGCAGCATCGAATCCATCTATGCCCAGCAGCCGCAGCCCTCCCGCCTCGCCTCGACGCTTCCCCCTACATCAACGGCAGGCCTCGCAGCCATCCATAAATAGCAATGTAAGTGACACACCTCACAATCAACCTTTGTCTGCACTTTCTCTACAGGTGAGGGGAGACAGGATGCACTCAGTGCCACAATGTCTTAACCCTCCCAATGCTGAGGCTACTGTCATCCAAAGGACTAAAACGAAAAGATTTTTAAAAACCATCTAAACCCTGTCATGTTGGTATTCATTGGAAAGCCCTCGCTGAGTGCTCTCAGATGAGTACCCATTTGCCAGGGTTTCATTCATTCTTCAGGATTTTTGCATAATTTTGTATTGACCACAGTAGCTATAAGCAGCATGAGGGTTAAGAAGCACTCACTGTTGATGCTGATAAAGGAGACAATGTTTTGTGCTACATTACACATCTACAAAGGTGATAGACAGACTGCATTTCTTAAGAAATACTGTCACTGTCTATACTGGTGAAGGTCATGATGTACTGTGTGTGACATAATACAATCTGTGGTCTGTACTTTCTATACACGTTAAAAGGGGGTGCTCTCAGTGCAACTTTTACAAAGAAACTGTCACAGTCTATGCTGGTAAAATGCACATTGTACTCGGTGTTACAATTCTTCAGAAACACTTTCAATGTCTATGCTTATGAAGAGTATGATGCTGAATTCTTAAGAAACACAATTACTGTCAGTATCGGTGAAGGACACGATGCACTTAGAGCCATTATTCTCACACAACATTTTCAGTGCTTTAAGTAAAGCCTCTGGTAAGAATGGCTTAACTATGGTATACTTACTTAATATTGAACCAAAAAAGCAGTTTCTCCTGTCTGAAATTCAACTCAAGGAATATATTTATTAAAAAAATTGAATTTGCAATTGCTGTAAATATTATTTGGAACTTAAATTTGTCTTTGAATTCCCAATCAGAATACAGTGGAACCCATCTAAAGTTACCACCTGTGGGACAGGCCTCAACTGGTCAACTTGAGGGGTGGTAAACAGAGAGATTCCCTTTACTATAAAAGTATTAGTTTTGGGCTGGCAAAATGGAGTCATTTTAGAGCGGTGGTCAATTCGCTTGGTTCCATTTTATATGGAATCTACTTTCCATTCAAAATGTTTATTCCTAGGACATGCTATCTATTTCAACTGATTTAGACAGCCCCTTTTAGACCTTGTTATTGTTGGTTTGGTTGTTTTCCAAAACTATCCCAGTTATGCTTGGTACAGTTGTTAATAAAGTGTGCATTTCTTAATGATATTTTCACTTTGTTCTCTGCACGTTTTTGCATATCTGATAATGTCCTATTACATTTTCTTTCATTTGTCTTCTTCTTGTACATTTCAGGCTAATAGAAATACTCCGCCAAGTAAACCTAGGAAATTATCCAAAAGTGGCAACTTTAAAAATGTAGATAAGAAATTAGCAAATTTGATATTAGATGAAATTGTAGATCAAGGTCCACCAACATCCTTCTCTGACATTGGTAAGTCAGCTATGTTCCTTCTTTGGGGAATTTTCTCACACTGTTACGCACATACACTTGTCTATAAAAAGTTAAAACTTTCCTAAAAAATAGGGGTTTCTAAGTGCTATGATACTTTGAAAATAACTTGAGAAGCATGAATTCACAACATTTGCTGTAGTGTTGTGTATATAGCTCTAACCAATATACATATTTTAAAAGTCCTCTTTAATGTTTGAGTAGTGACCTTTACACCAATCACTGCTCTGAAGTCATAGAATTAGGGTGAATAGAAAAAAAACACTGGCATTAGGTTTTAAAGATACAGCTATAGCCATTAACACTTAAAATGTGCTAACTGAAAGAGCTAATTAAAATATATGATTTTCTATTGCATTGTTATTTTTATTGAATTTTCTGTAGTGTATGGTGTTAAGTTTCCCCCCTATTGCTATTTCAGCTGGGCAGGACGTGGGCAAGCAGGCTCTGCAGGAGATAGTGATTCTACCCTCGGTACGACCAGAACTCTTCACGGGGCTGAGGGCGCCAGCCAGAGGCCTGCTACTGTTCGGACCACCTGGAAACGGCAAAACCATGTTGGTAAGGACCATCGAATTGTATCATTTTTGGAGGAACTTCTTTATCATTACTTTTGCTGGCAGTAAAAGTCTAAATTATGTTGTATTGTACCTAGTATCAGATCTTGATACTTGCCTATAATTAAGCCTGGGAAAGGTAAAGTGTTTTACATTTCGTAAATTTGCAAAATGGGAAAAGAAATGTAAACTTTGAATGAGCAAAATATACCCATATAGTGCAAATTAACACATGTAGTGGTAAATTTGAATAGTTCTATAATTTTAACATTTCCTTTTTTGCGTTCTTTGATTAAACAATATCTTGTAAATCATTAGTTTGTTTAGTTCTAATTTCCTTTATTGCAATTGTCACTAAGGGAACATTTTGTTTATGCTATTCTTTCAGGCCAAGGCAGTAGCAAATGAGTCCAACTCAACATTCTTTAATATCAGTGCAGCCAGTTTGACCTCAAAATATGTAAGTACATACCTTGTAGGGTTTTTTTTGTGGGGGGGGGGGGGGGGGTGATATGTATTCAGTGCAATGTGTTTTGCAATCTTTGCTTTCTGAGTGTGACTATACACTTACATAATGTAGTTTCGAGGTATGATTATTATGTAAAGAAATTGGGATGGACATGATCTTAAATCATTCCTGCCTGGAGCTTTCATTGATGGGGGCCATCTGCTTTAGAAAATGACTAAGAAATAATGTGTGAATTCAGATATTTGGAGGAGGGATGCTTGTTAGGATTTGAGTATTATTCCTCCTTCAGATATACTACTTAATGCTTTTCTGATCATGCTTTTATCTGGATCATTCCATAAGTATGTAATCTGTAGTGTCTCATTGTGTAATGATTACTCTAACATTCCACTATTATTGAATAAAGAATTTTTTGAAGTAGCTTACTTTTGTTATTGTTTTTTCCATGTAGGTTGGAGAAGGAGAAAAACTTGTGAGGGCCTTATTTGCTGTATCCAGAGAACTTCAACCTTCCATTATATTCTTAGGTAAGAATTGTTTTTTGCTTGTAGTATATTTGATCAATCTAACCACGTAATATTTTGATCAATCTCATTATGGATGATATATTGGTCAATCAAACCTCATATTATTTATTCTGATCGATCTAACCACATTCCCTGTTTGATAGTGCAGTCCGGCCTGATATCCAAATATAATTCCTCTGCCATCAGGGTTGCATGCAGGTATAAATGAAGACATTTTGGGCAACATTTTCAATTTTACAGTTACTAGGAATGTATGGGAAGGCAGCAATGGTGTCTTCAAAGAAATAGTTTGTTTTTTTAATTTCAAAGAAATTTCTGCAAGAAAGCTTTATATGATCTTATGAGAAACAATCACCCTATAAAATTTTCCTGAAATTGCTTCATGTTTTGTCTTTGTTGTAGATGAGATAGATAGCTTGCTGTGTGAGAGGAGGGAGGGTGAACACGAGGCCAGTAGACGACTAAAAACTGAGTTCCTGCTAGAGTTTGACGGGGTGAGTATATACAGTTGTAGAAAAAGTTAATGGTTTGCAAATAAAATCAACATTGTGTAAATAGAAATGTGAAATTCAAGTGGGTGAAACTTATTTATGAAGTTTGGCTGTACATAAATTTTGCGAATAAATTGGGAAAGTAAGTTGACTTTTTTACAGTGTACAGTATTTAGATGTTAAAGGCCATGGTGAATATTGTTTTATTCTAAAAAAATATATTTATAAAAATATTTGAAAGAGTCACGATAAAAGGCTTTTCATAAAAATCTATTTTGAATCTCCAAAACAATCATTTAGAAAGAGCGATATTACCAGAATTTCAAGGTTTAGGCATGGATGAACCAGTTTAACTTTTGATGGATTACTGGACAAGTTATTGGTCATTTCGTTAAGCGTGGAGTACAGAGAAAATAAGATTTTGTATAATTATTAAATATTTTATGTTGGATTGTTTAAGTATTTAGGTGTGCTGGATTAAATAGGACCGAGTGCTAGGTATTTGTATATTTGATGTCACCTGGTTGTATGTTGATTGTTTGTTTGTTTGTTTGTTTAGGTGCGTGGTAGTACAGAGGACCGAGTGTTAGTCATGGGTGCCACCAACCGACCTCAGGAATTAGATGATGCAGTACTTAGGTGAGTTGAGGATTAATAGCTTACTATTCACTGGCTTGATATCATAAAGCCACACATTCAACTATTTGTATTAAAATTAAAATTAGTATTCTGTATGAAAGAGAAGCAGTTAAAATGTTTGGAATCTCAAATAAGTCATGAATTATCATGAATAAAGATTTGACATGTCAAAGATATGGTTACTCGTCTGAGAGTACTCGTGGAGAGCTATCCAATGAGTGCCAACATGACAGGGTTTTGATGGTTTACAAAAACCTTTGCATCCTTGTGCTTTGGACGAAAGTAGCCTCATCATTAGAAGGGTTATCGTTGAACTGCTGTCCTCCTTTTACCCATTTTCATTCCCCCTCCATCTTGCTTTCTTCAGACGTTTTCCCAAGAGGATCTATGTGACCATGCCTGAACTGCTGACCAGGAAGTCCATGCTGGGCAAACTCCTAGAGAAACACAACAGCCCTCTCTCTCCACAGGAGCTTCAGCGCCTTGCAATGTGAGTAAATAGAGTTCATTTCTCTCCATCTTTGGGGTATTGGTATGGGATATTTAAATGTGAGTAGATACATTTCACTTCTCACTTCCTATGGGGGATTTGTTTTGGATATTTCAATGTGATTAGATATAGTTCACTTATCACTTCCTATGGGGTATTGGTCTGGGATATTTCAATGTGAGTCAATATAGTTTACTTAACTCTTCCTATGGGGGATTGGTCTGGGATATTTCAAGTATACCCAATTACCCATCAATTCTACCTCCCAGAAGCTACAATTTCTAGTTACAGGGAATGAAAATGTCCCAATTATTTCTTAAAACCAATTATGATATATAGAACTGTAAAAGCTCATTGACTCCTTTTCATCTGGAGTGTGCACTAGGCTTGACACCTTTTAACTCATCAAAAAAAGTGATATTCAAAAAGATTCTAGATGGGATTTCTTAAACCCAGTAGGAAACACAACTTTCAGTGGAATGTTTAGTGTGCAGTATTGCTGATTTTTTTCAGTCTTTTTCCAAAAACTATGTGCATACTCCAGCGTCCAGGTGCTAATGAGTAGTTGAAACATTAAAATTTGGAATTGCAATTACTATTGCTAAATGCCACTAAGAACCAATACAATTTTTATCCCAAAAACAATTTGATTCTTATTCCTCATTCGATTCATTATAATTGTAAAGTTTTTTTCTTTAGTTTATTAACCTTACCTTCGTCTCTCACGCATATATGTTTGCATGTTTCTCTTCGTGGTTAGTGTTTCTACAAGCGCATATACTGTAGAACACACAATGTACGTGTCTGTTTATAAATAGCGTACATAGCGTGTGGTTCCGCTTCGCTATTTATAAAAACGCTGTACTTTTTTTTCTGTACTTTGGCGCTGTCAGCGGCGGCTACCGTCGCTATATTTGGGACACGCATCATCTAATGTGTGTTCTACAGTATGTGTGTGTGGCATTAGAAGGATTAAGATGTTTTACAGGTATATTTCATGTAACATGATATTCTTCCTCTGTTCCCAGGCTCACAGAGGGCTACTCAGGAAGTGACCTTACTGCACTGGCTAAAGATGCGGCACTTGGACCTATTAGGGGTAGGTAACTCTACATCTCAAAACATTCATGCCTGTGGCACCCAAAAATAATGCCTTACTCTTTTGGTAATATCCTTTCTACCAGATCATTTTTCAGATAATATTTGAAGCAGAAGAGTGGTTTAGAACTAAACCCTCAACTCTCCTTCAAATATATTGTTATTTCATGCTTTATTTCTTAGTTATTTTCCAAAGTACAATTGGTCCAGATGATATTTTTCAAGGAGATGTATGAGCAGGATCAGATCCTCTTCTAGATAATTTCAACACCGTAGCAATGATATTTTCAATAATGAAAGGATTTTTCAAAAGTCAGTGAAAGTAAAATCAATGCTATCAGATTATGAAAATTTCCAGTTTTCTTTGTTAATTTTTTGAATGGCATTTCCGGTAAAATCAGTTGTGAAAACTATATGTTTTCTATCAGATTAGGTTATTTTGGGTACTGATGAGTAGAGTCACAAAGAAAAGTTTAACATTTTGTATTTCTTTGCATAGAAATTTTCTATAAATGTTCATTGTCTTTTTCAGAGCTGCGCCCAGAGCAGGTGAAGTGTATGGAAGCCAGCAAGGTAAGCAATTCATCGGGATAGATGGGATAGTCTCCTAAACAATAGATCTATTCTAATCCTGACTTATTGAAACCCCTGGTCTCGGGCAGGGCAGGCTTAGCATGTTAGTGTATGACCAGAAATATATTGAACTTTAAATCAGAACAATGATGCATCTTTTATTTTTCCCTCAAATATTTTCTAAAAGATGTTTTCATGAGAAAAATATCCCCAAAATGAACAGGCTGTTGTTGTTGTTTTTTTTGCTTATAAAGATATGACTTGGTTACTAATTTAAATTCTTGGAAATTTAAACCACCCTAAACGTTTGTGCCACTATCATTAATTTGCAAAATAATTATTGGGAAATCTTTGCAACCCTTGATATATCACCTGTTGCCATTTCACAAAATATTAAGCTAGCTGTAAATCTTGCTGATACAACATCACAATATTTTCAGAAAATATGGGCCACCCTGAACCCATAAAAATTGTTATTATCAAAAAGCGTCCCAAATTACTGCAAATTTACGGTATAAAGTTAGTGGTTTTGCTGATATTTTACATTCTCCTTATCATTGCAGGTGAGGAATATTCAGCTTTGCGACTTTGTGGAGTCGCTCAAGAGGATCAGGCATAGTGTGCCCGCAGCAAGTCTGCAAAAGTACGTCGAGTGGAACCAGAACTTTGGTGACATCACAACATAAAGTGACGTGCATCCCCTGATTTCATCTCACTACTAGAGGAGGAGGAAAATTACCTGTGATTGTTTCATTAAAACATACAGTACTTACAACAATTCATACCTTGAACTGAGCTTGCCTGTATATATATGTATGTTCAAAAACTTACAATGTGGTTTGTTTTATGCTTAGTCCTAGTACTGGGAAACATCCTAATTTTAGAATAAAACAGTGCAAATGATCATTTAATCAAGCATATTCATTGAGAGCTGAATACCTACCTTAACTTACATTGGGATTGTAAGATTATCTTTGAGGATTTTTTTTTTAAATCACCACTTCTCTGATAGGTGAATAATGTAATAATGGATTGGAGACAACAGAATCAAGGGCTTAGGTCCCATTTCCAATTGATTGTTTTCTTGGAGAGAAATGCTGTTGCCTAAGATGATACAAGAATTAGAGATATTAAATCAGCAGCACCTATAATTATGTTAAACTTATTTATGCCTGAAATACTCCTTGACAGTTTTTTGGATCGAAATTACTCTTGGCTTTGTAATGAAATATTGATTCAGAATATGTGAAGGTGATTTTTCAGTTGGGTTCTGGTTACCCTTTTTCCTTCATTTTTTTATTTCAAAATATGTAAAGCTATCACCAAAATAGTCGGGCATTATTTGGGCACTACAGGCATGAACAAGTTAAAGAATTTATGGATCAATTGTCACCTTTCTATATTGCACAAGTGGTCATTTGATCTACCCCACCTTAGTTTGTGAATAGTGGGATTATTTGCGGAAATCAGCATTACATGCAATGATACTCATTCTACTTTATAAATGTACATTAAGTTTTGGAAGTCACTTTTCAATGCTCAAATCTGTTTTTAGAGTTCGGAAGTATATACTTCCTAACTCTAATGTTATCATAGATGGGGTAAACGTAGTCACACTTTACTATTTCAAATTTTGTGCTCGAGCTTACACTTTTCTGTTACATTTTTTTTTCGTTGTAAGCGTTGTTTACGTTTCCTTGGGCCTTTTTGTAGATTAGTTTTTTACATTCGTTTTCCTACCTTCATTTTTTGTGTCCTTTTTTATGCTTTGTTTGTGTGAATTGAATTTTCAAGACGGTGTCAGCTCCTATCCTTGCGTGACCTGTTTGTGTCGTCATTGCGCATGCGCGTTTTCTGAGCATGTATTATCCCTCGAATGTGGGTTATATTGCGTCATTTCGTGCAGTGCTGGCGTGGGAATCAGGTCGGCGGTGCGCTTGTGCGCTTAATGCGCATGCGCTTGAAGTTTCGCATGCATAATTAATTTGATGGTTCAGTGCGCTCTATCGTATGCGTAGGAATTTCGTGTTTGCGTAAGGTTTTGTGTCGGCTCGTGTAGTTGTCCTCTCGTTTTGTGTATGTTATCGTATTTTGTTATCCTTTTCTTCGTTGTGTGTTATATTCTCGTCATGTGTATGTTTTCGTTTTGTTTTGTTTGTTCTATCGTAGAACTATATCGTCGTGTGTCTGGTGTGTGATGCGTCTGTGTTGTCGTGTGACGTAGTTGGGGGATTCCCTTCCGCCCACGTGGTCGATTAATTTAGAAGTTTTCCAACATGTTTGGCTAAATAACTTGAGAATAGGTGAAATAAATATCTCACCTATTCTCACATGTCTTTCTTTGTCAGATTGACAAAGGAAAACATTAATAATAGTAATAATTCAACAGTGATACTCACTGGAATCGATCTTTTGCAATGTTGACAGCGCTTCGCGGGCGCTACTAAATCGAGTACTTCCAGTTTTGTATTTCGATCGGAATTTGCTAATCCCTGACATCCTAAATTCAATAAAGTTAATTTTTATATCAAATGGATGTCAGGGAATAAGAATATGTACTTTATTTTCTGAAAAAAAAAAGTGAAGTATGGGAAAAGATCGTTTTAGAACAAGTGCGAACCAAATTTCTTCGCACTTTTTTCAAGCCGCCATTTTGAAAATCGGCATTTTTGCGGTCTCCTCGCCGCACTTTACACAATCAAATTAAATACTTCTCATGTTCTGATTGTAATGAACCAAACATTTTCCTAAAGCTGGGAAGCAGCTTTATTGAAATATGTTGTTTTGGAAATAAATTGTATAGCCGTTTTTATGAGAGAGACTTGATAGGAAATAGGTACATGCAAACTGCAAACGAACTTCTAAATCGAATTAGGCGTAAACACTGGTAAACAGAGCTTGACAACGTGTGCTGACCATCATGTTTGAAGCCTTCGAAAAAGGCTATAACTGATGGTACAACACAAAATAAAGACACCATAAGGAGGATAACAAGGTAGGCAATCGAAACATGTTTTTATTTTTATTTATATTGTAGATTTTTAATGCTATGGGAATCTTAACTCTGAGTTGTCATGCCTGTGAGTTAGCGAAATTGGGAGTCACAAAATGGCCGCCACAAATCAACAGTTGTTTTTTGTGTTCAATTGTTGATTTGTGGTGCAAAACATGATCGTTTCTAGATAAAAATGATATGTATCGATTGAGGAGGTTTAAATTATAATAGATATTAATGTTTTACGTTTGATATTTTCTATTTTCATTGGTTTATAGCGCTCTAACATTGAGGAAGTTGATCTTTTAGAATTCTTTTTGATGCGCTGTCAGAATTCGTTTCTAGCCAAGATTTACTTGCATTCCCTTTGCTTTAGGATCGCTAAATGACAAAATAAAACAAAGAAACAAATACTATTTTTTCTATTATGCATCAGTTTTTAATAAGGATTCTGAATATAACATTTTTGAAAAGAAATACTCATGAAAAACTTGCGAAATCAAAGGCTAAAGTTGGGTTAATGCAATTTGAAAACCAGATTTTTCATTAATGATAAATGAAAACCAGCATGGTCTCTACAAAACTTAAGGTTTACACTGATCAAACTTAATATAAACTATTAGAAATATCTACAAAAGAAACATAATTAAAAAGAACAAGAACAGTAGTTTCAGGTAGTATATTTTATTTCAAATATTTTGATTATAATTTTGCCTTTTATGGCAGGAAAAAAGTTACACCACCCTGACAGCCCCATAGCAATGCAACATAATTTGTTGCAAAGAATCTATTCAGTATGAGGGACAAGCCCCCGTCCAGCATAATAGCACAATAAGGGTTAAAAACACTTTAATGCTCGCAGCAGCAAAAAGCAGCCTGACACTTTTGAAATCTTGCAGGCAAAAGCAAAGTTAGGAAAATAGGTGGTGGAGAAATGTTAATCAGATCTATGAATAACAATTCTCCTACAAACATTTTGTGAAATCATTCCACTTTCCAAGTAATTCTGTTCTTAAAGTACCAGACATCTAGACAATCTTTGGAGGAACTTTTAAGCATTATTGGCTAAAATATTCACCATGTTACCCTCGTCTTAGCCAGGATTTAGAAACTGGTTTGATTTTTAAGAGTTCGACTGTCAAAATGATGCCCAGATGCCCTGCTGGCTAAGACTATATCCAATGGGGTGATTTTCGAGGGTTTGGGTGTCCAAATGACGGCCTGACACCCTGATGACTATAACTATAGTGTTGCCCATGACACACTTACCTAGCTGGCCAGTGTATTTCAGCCTAACCTACCCTGAGAGATTTGAAGGAGAATCATTTGTTTTGAGTTCTGAATAATGTAGACCCGTGCATATTAAGTAATGCGATTAACAGGCAGCTGCTTATGATGCGCAGTTTAATTTTTGCATATGGATGAGAAGCTGTCATTTTAGGGAGTTGTTGATAGGAATGGGATATCCAAATAATGGTATGCAGTTTAATAGTGTGCAAAGTGCTCGTTAATTGAAATGGCAAAATATTACCACAATATATAGAATTTTGTTTCTCCTTCAATTACTTTCTCAAAAACACTGATCACTGTGATGTAACTAAAAGAAAAAGGAAGATTTTGGCATCAACCCTTATGCTGTTGGTGGCAAATTTGGCCTATATACTAAATAATGCAAAATATCTTTTAAAAAATGACTGAAACCCTGGCACGTGGTACTCATCTCAGTGTACTCAGCAAGAGCTTTCCAATGAATACCTACATGACAAGGGCCTCAGTATTGGGAAGGGTTAATGGACTCAGCCTATGAGATGTTGTTAGTGTGTCCTAAAGGGTGGTATTTTAGGGTTAGGGTGTGCAAAATGACACCCAGACACCCTGCTGGCTAAAACTATGGTGGACGAACCATCCAAGCCCTGCTGGCCCTTTCCATGGGAGACATCTCTCTGACTAGCCTAGCTACAATGCATGGTCTTAGCCAATTTTTGGAAACAGGGTGTCCAAATAGAGGTTTCATAGACTTTTGCGTGTCCAAAGAACACTAAATAAATAACAAAAAAATAGGAGGCCTAGCAACATAAAGTTAACAGAACCACTAAAACAAAAAAACCAATAACAAACAATTTACTATTTACCAATTACTTAAAACCAAAGCATCATAAAATTACCAAATACGAACAATTAAAAAATTAAGAAGTATAACGAACTCTTGGCGCCATTGGCGTCTCCCTTGTTTAACTCTTAAACCTGCATAGCATATTCATGTGTGACTTATTCCAACAGGCATTTACCCTCAAGCAATGGAAATAACATTCAGGGATGTCTGATTTCATATCATCGTTGATCTCATCCCACTTTAACCTGCATAGTTCATTATGTAAAGTGAGTGTGGGGCTTATTCTAATACACATCTATCTTAAAGCAATGGATATTTCATTCCGGGTTGTCTAATTCTGGGTCATGATTGACTGAATTAGGCACCATAAGAATACTTTGCAGCTCCACTTAACTGTTATATACGGGTAATCAAAATATAAAGACAGTTAAGAGTCACTTTGAAATTAATGCAAGTTCCTTTGAAGAGATCTTGACATTGGTATATCATTACTTTCAGATGTTGGTGAAAGGACAGCTCACTAAAGTAAAAGGTTCTGAGATATTTCTATAACATGTTGTTTTAAGATTACTGGATACCCCAGGGGTCAGGCTACGGCAAGAAACTGAGGAAGACCGCCGGGCTATAGGTTCCCAAAACTTCATAGCCCGATAGAAAATTTTATAGTCCCATTAAAAAACGAAAACGAGCTGCCTTGATTATCCTAAATTACACACACACTCACACACACAGTGACACACACACATATATATATATATATATATATATATATATATATATATATATATATATATATATATATATATATATATATTTATATATATATATATATATATATATATACACACACACTGCTTATAGTATTGTTATTCCTCTGAGCATGACCTAAAAATATCAATCTTTTCTTATAGCCAGCCGGGCTACAAAGGCAAATATTCTTATAGCCCGAAACAATTTTCTATAGCCTCGGGCTATCGGGCTAGTGTGTAACTGGACCCCTGATACCCTTGCATTGCAATTAACTTCCAACTTATACCCAAAAGAAAAAAATGTTATGCCTCTTCTTCTGAGGAAATTCTTGCGTTTCAGTTTACCTGAAAGCGTACCAAAATGCCCCATCTTTTCCAAAACTCCAATAAATTTAATTTTGGACCATAATACAGAAAATCAAAATTAGTATAGAAACTCCATCTTTTTGAACTCCAGTCAGGAAATGTTTTGAGCATGGCGGCCTCCCTTGCAAAAAAAATGTCAAACTCGGACATCTAATGAGTGATTTTAAGAATAAAGGATGTGATTTTAAGAATAAAGGATGGTGTCTTTTCTACAAAATGGGGTTATGAGTAATGTTGTCAGTGTTTATGTATTCCCTATTGGATTTATTCAAATAGCAATGGGATATTGTAAAAAAGGTTGTGCAATGAAGATGCCAGGATAAGCATATCTAGGCCAAGGCCCCAGATTGTTGTATAAAAAACGTTACATTGATGAGTAGATGAATTAAATGTTTTGTCATGTTAATCTATTTACATCTTGAATTAGATGTGTCAGTAAAATATTAAAAGTTTGGCGTAATAAACTTGATGAAAATTTGATCTAACTCTTGTTTATTAAAATTCAGAGCAGTTGAAATAGAAAGTGGTAAAGTAGCATACCCAATAACGTGGTCGTATTTAATTCCAAAAACATACACAAGCATTGATTTAACTTGACAGTCAAATATCCTATGTACAATATCCATTCTACTCTTTATGTTAAACTTGCATTTAAACTTGCACTGTAGGTTCAATTATATGCATGCCTGTAAACATGTGTCAGCTAAGATATTTTCCTTTCATTGGTATTTGAATTGGGATGCCAATATTGTTAATCTTCATGCTAAGCTTGGCAATTAACTTGGCATTATAGGACTTGGCATGTATACCTGTGTCAGCTAAACTATTCTCCTTTCATTTATATTTGAATTAGGACTCAAATATGAGAAATGCTCGATGCATGTACCTCACCGGAGGTATAGCATTAGTTTCTGGTTTTACAGAGACTTTTATGATTATCACCTGCATATGAATGTTAGATGCCTGATTGTGCTATGATTCCTAAAACCATACGTAATATAAGTGACTAAATGTTGGATCATTGCTATCAAACATCTGTTTTGAAATGCCTTAAAATTGATGTAACCTAGTGGTTAAGTATTATAAGGCCAAACAAAATGTATTTCTGTTTTATTGGTGTTTGTTGGAAATCTTCGGTGTGAGTATAAATAAATATGAATATGGCTATGGAAATGAATTGGTAATGAAACTCTTTATGCCTACTTATTCTATGCACTCTCATAATTTCAACTTTCTTTTTACAACATAGTTCAAATCTGTGAAATACTGCATCTTGAACAGGGGCCACAATTAGGTGTGAATTATCAGGTCCAAGAGTTGTGATCACAAATCAGGGGGAGGGGCTAGGTAAATGTCTACATTTCTCTGCCCAGTATGAATCGACTGCTACTGCATACATTATAAGCAGCTCCAGAACCATCATAAAAGGGATATACATGGACTCCTAATAGTTTTTCTATGCAGACATATCACAGTTACCAAACCACTTGATTATGCGTCAAAAGGATAAAAGGATATTTGGATGCAATCATAGCTAAATCATTTACTGTATTTAACCAGTTCCGTTGCTTCTTGTAGGATGGTTCGTTTTCAAATGTGAAGTTCTTAGACATGTTAAGAAATGTAATCATGTTGTACATTATACCTGATGGCCTTTCATGAGAATACTCAACTTTGCCTTGCTTTTTGCATATGCTTGCTGAAGAAAGTAACTGATTTTCTTCAGTATTTCCAGTCATGTTTTCTAGCCAACAGATGATTTTTCAGCAATATTGACTATTGTAGTTGCTTGTCCAAGGAGGGTCACATCTATAAAACAACGATTTTGGTAAGGTTTCTTCCTATCGAAAATAATGATTATAAATTAAAAGTTATAAGCACATATCTTCATGAATCGTTCTTATGGTGTATCATCGATTCTATAATCATTGGCATATCATCATAGTAATGCATACCCTGTATCGCCAATTTTTCATTAAATGTGTGTGAGTTTTGTATGAAAAATGATCATTATCCAATAAATGTTTTCTGTTACGGTGTGATCTTTTTTCAAGTAGATGGCCCATTTCTAGCTAAAAAATAAATAGCATTTATAGTGGCTGTAAATCTAGTCAATGCTTTCTCATCTACAATTTTTGCTTATCTGTATTTTATTTTGTATGGCAAAAATGAAAACATTCCATTACAAGAAAAGAATTAGATGAACAATAATTTTTCGGTAATTTTCCGATTTATTTATATCTCCTAATGAATGTGTACATAGTGAAACCTAATAGGAACACATCCCTGATGTGACCACCTATTGTGAGCACAATCACGTCCAAGGGTTACACTGTAATGCTGCAGGTGGGTGGTTGGTCGATTCTTTGATAAGCATTGAATCAGCCTATCAAGTCCAACCTTCCAGTAAAGACCTTTAATTGGACAGTATAAAAATCTTAAAAGATGGATGGTTTTAACTATTGAATGCAATGGTAACTTTGGGGCCTCTCTTTCTAGGCAGGTGGTCTTTCCTACAAGGGTGTATTGAAACGGTTTGACTAATATTTTGATCTATAACCGAAGCATGTCCAATGACCTTGATGACAGATATGAATCTAAAGGCTATATACTGTAGTGTAAGGATGCTTAATGTGTATGTTAACCTGTATCTTCTGCTGGTGATAGTTCCCATTTGCTGGTCTAGGCCTTGTATGGTGGCCAATTATTCCAATCATACAGAACTGACTGAATTAAATTGTTAAAAGTGGTGGTTTGAGAAGTATCGCCCAAAATTAAATATGCACAAAAAAGTACTAATTGTGTTCCCTTGTCTCCACTGAAGGTACTGTTTTGTATTTCCTATAGATGAATGAGGACATGCTGTCTTTGAGAAGCCCAAATATAATCTATATCTGCATTTGTGCAATATGTACTTATTACACAACCATCTCTCATTTTATCATTTATATGGTTTTTCACCCTGGTGCCCATTTGCCTCATTGATCATAACATTGTAGTTGTCAACATTGGTTGTATCTAATATCAAGAGCTTCCTTTCTGATGATATTTTATTATTTTTATTTATGGCATACTCTGTTTGTTTTGACAATTTCTTGATAGATATTCAAATCATTTTATATGCATCTATTTATGATTAATGGGGAAATTATTGTTTAGAGTACATTCTTCATATTAATTTATACATGTATTGTACTGGTGTATATTCTTTAAGCTTGTAGCTAACTAGAAATCTGTAAATAAAGATGGAATTTCCAACATACATCCGACTTGTTTGTATTTCCAATTATTTTTATCTTTTGATCTCACATTCTGGCGTGATCCTATTGATCAAAAAATATAATACAGTGTATGGCAATAATCACAGTCAGCTGGAAATAAGTAAGGGAATTAAGTAGCTAGGGTGAATTGATGTAAAATATATATATATATATGGAGATATTGATGTACATAGATGTTCAAACGAAAATATGCATGGACAAACTAAAGAGTAAAGACTTACACATCACTTACACACACTGCCTGGTAACTAATAACTCATTTATTCCAATACCTTCGAAAACCTATATTGTAGCACTAAATAAATTGAATTACACCTATACCTTCCTATACATTAAAATTAGAAAAGTAAACATGCCCTCCACACAGATACATTATTGCATTTGGAGGGATTCCATTGATTTGATATTCTGAAGTAGGGGTTGGGGGCTATCCATTTAAGGCAAACATTCTGGCCCTGAAAGTTAAGAAAAAATATTCTGGCCCTGAAATTGAGATTTTCTGGCTTTACCAGAGGAGAAAATTTTTCTGGCTCTGCCAAAAAAAAAAGTCTGGCCAGGTATAAAAAAAGAAAACCCCTCATCCCCTCAGAATATCAAATGGTCTGTGGCTTCTAAGTGAGTTGGCCTGGGAGCTTTTCAAATGTGTGATGGTCTATTATTCCCGCCATGGTGTCTTTGCAACAGATAGACCCTGTGGGATTATTCATAACGAGAAACGAATACTGGTTCTAGACCTTTATCCTGTCCCAATGTCAGCGCTGTGCAATATCAATTTGAATATTGTCATCAGGAGGCACTACTTTATCAGCCATAATGAAGACCTGTAGCAATCAATAGGTGGTATCAATAAATGGAGTCCACACATTTCCTAATAACAATCTGTATATAAGAATGCAAGTGGAACATCTAACATAATCGTTTGGTCATGATTCCTGAAAATGTCCTGAGTTAAATATTTATTAGTGTTTTGCTTTGTCGCACGTTTTGATGCTTCTCTGACTATGTACACACGAGCTGACACGTGCAAATATTTCGATAGCAATGCAATAGTTTAAGGTGATGGCTACCATTGCAAGCTAGATAAAAGGCCTGTCCAAAAAAAATGTCATTGTAGCATAATTGTAGAACAAGGAGTATCTCCAAGTTCCTGAGTGTTGTCAGGTAGATGGTATCATAGTCAAACGTCCTTAGTCAACCCATATTCTATTTCATTTCAATACTGATTTACAACTTTTCACTCAAATGAAAAATTCTCATTATGTATGCAAGTGATGGTCACTACAGGTTCACAGATACCTTAGGGATGTCATTGACTATGCCCATTAAAAAGTATTTTTTTGATTCTTTACTGCTAAAGATCTTTACAGGCAATAACATTTGAAAATTGTAGTGAGATATCGTGTGTGTGGAGCCTATAACCCAGTGGTGGTTATGCAAGGACAGGCCTTGTTGATCGCATGTGGGCTAGGAACAAAAGACAGTTGTACAAAGACACCTCAATTGTCGCTCGTCGCAGTTCGAACAATGCCGAGTGTCCGGTTTGCTATAAATAGTAGAAAAGCTTTCTGTCTGCTTGACCGTAAAGAACTTGGGGTCAAGATTTTTCACTTAAATGTTCAATGTTATGGCCTGTAAAAAGCTTCAGGAGTAAAAAATTCAAAAAACACTTCTTATTGGGCATAGCCAATGATATCCCTAAAGTAACTCTGAACCTGCAGTAACCATCACTTGCGTAGGTAATGAGATTATGTCATTTGAAAGAAAAGTTGTAAATTGTGAAATAAAACAGAATATGGATTGAATAATGACAGTTGGCGATGATATTCTCTACCCGATAACACACAGGAACCTTGAGATACACCTAGTTATAGGATTATGCTGCTTTGAGGTGTGTTTTGGGATGGGGCTTTTAATTGGTTTGCAATGGTACTCATCACCTTAAGATATTTGATTGGACGTTGTTTTAATGTTGAATTAAACAATCTCTCTTCCAATGAGTCTTTATCAAATAATGCCCACAGTACGTACCCACGACTTAGCGAGGGCAAACAGTCGGCCGTTGGGGGAAGTTGGAGATACCTGAATGACTCTGGCTCTGGCAGGGGCGAGAGGGGTTGCAAAAACGAAGGCTCGCAGCTAGTAAACAGAGCGGACCTAAGAGGGAACACTCAAAAACATACGGGTACTCACCTATTCTTTCCGCCAAGTAGTGTCATTAGCGAGGTTGACATAGGAGCAGGAAAGAAGGTACGTTCTCGTGATGAAAGTCCTTAACAATTAACAATAGTACATATGGTCAAGAAATTATGGAGTTAAAACGACACAAATCAACACTTAAATTGTCCACATACATACAAACATAACCATAGCAACAGGTGTCTTTAATAATGTATTACTCTAATCATGATTGATTATTCATGAGCATACCCTTGTAAATACAACTAATAGACTGGCAATGTATCAACCAACAGAAAGAAATCAAGAGCTTGAAACAGCAAAGAAATAGTTTCGGACATGGAACTATTGATTATATCTCTATATGAGGAAAATTGGCTTTTGGCTAGGCGGTAGTTTTCCCACGGTACTCCAGTTTCCTCCACCTTTAACAAATGGCTAGTCAGATTTGGCATCTGCACGGCAAAGAATGTGACAATATATAAAAAAAAGTCCTGTTACAAAGTCTGCATGTTTTTCACACACCTCCCGACTGAGATGCGTTTACTGTTTTGTTTTCAGATATCTTTTGGTGAGGAAGGAGAGGAGAATGTGTTACATGTATAAGTCATTTCAAGTGTGGCGCCAAGTGCTGGTGCCATAGATATGCATACAAAACATCATAGATCCAAGAAGGGCTACCTCTGTGGCTGAGCAGTCTTTCAAATTGTTATTTATCTCCCTTGGACTATAGTCTGTCTGAACCGAGTTTGGCAACCGCCTTTCCCACTTATTTGTGGCAAAACGTTCGAGTTTGCCATCCAAACTTGGCAAACCTCTTTGGAGCACTACTACGTGTATCTTAACTCCGCAAAATGTTGATTTTCCTCATTGGGTTCCATTGTAAAATTTGCCCATTTCCAACAATTGTCAACAAATACAAACATGCGAGATTGTTATAAGGATTAAGATCTGCCGCTGAGCATTGGTGCAGATTTATAGCCGAGACGTAGGTGTTTGTTGCCAAAGCTGAGGCCGCCAAGGCCGAAGCTTTGCAACAAACACCCTTGGCGAGGCTATAAATATGCACCAATGCTCAGTGGCAGATCTTAATGGCTATTATAGCGCATTTGAGTGATAAAATTATCCTACAACTCTGTGGAAATGACACAAAAATCGTGTTTTCTAATGGTTGCTGAGCCTGGATTTGGTCCCGGCTCCCTGCTGTGAACCGGGACCACTTTGAAGCCACAGAAACAGCTTCTCACTGAACATAGTGTGTTTTCCAAGCCCAGGTATTATAATTTGTCATTAAAAAAGTGGGAAAAGCGTTTGCCAAACTCGAGTCAGACAGACTAATATGTGAATTTGAAACTGGGTACCCACAATTATATTTTAGATGTGATTGACTATTGTTTTACCAATAGAGCAGTTCAACTTCTTTAGGTGTGTGTGAATTTACCAATAGAGCAGTTCAACTTCTTTAGGTGTGTGTGAATTGATTGAGCTTAACTGTGCTTAGTGTTACAGTTAGAAGTGGGTGTTATGAGCTTTCTCTTTATGGATAGTCTTTTCGCTTTAATGCTATTGTAAAGTCGCACCTTATAGTTACCAAACAACAGGGTTCAACCTTTCCAGGGGCATATGCCCCTACATTTTGCTGTGGGCCCCTAGATTTTTCAGACTAGGGGCCAAAAATAGTATTATTATAACCTGAAATCCTGTTTTTGACCACTTATTTTTGTCAAAGGACCTTTTCAGGCCCCTTATCTTAAATCTAAGTGTCAGACCCTGAGCAATGGTAAACTTACCAATGTGGCTATTTTGAGGTGATGTGGCACCCTTATAGAAATACCTGGATGTGTTTCATCTTTTGGGAAATGTCAAGACTCACCCTTTACTTGAAAATTTCAATTATCCCTTCTCATGACTCACTCTACACTATCCTCTCACATTCTTTTACCTGTGTGGATTCCATACTATTTGCTATTTGAATATCATTATTAGACACCAGTCAATTGAATTCCCGGAAGGTATGGATACCCCCTGTGGCACATTTTGTGAACAGACATGTGTAACTTATAGGGTGAATCTTCTTAGGTTATTTTTTGTCGCAAGTCCTTATTCCAGCCCTATTCCCTGGCCTTTCAACTAAAGCTGCACTCACGGAGGGAGATCAGCTCATGAGCTCACCACCCTTTTGACTCGTGAGCTCATGGATGCGCAGGTATTCAAAAAAATACTTATTTTCCAGCCCAGCTATTAAGGTATAATACTTACAGGTGGAGTATTATTAACATTGACATGGTTATTCAATGTAAAATGATGCTGATGAGGTAAAAAGGTCAGGATAACACTCAACACTGGAGATTGTAAACAAGACATGACAGCCTTAAGCAGTTATAAGTTGTGTTAGGTGCTCTGTGTTACCTTTGTTTTCCGATATAGATAAGCTCACAGGTTGACCACTTCAGCTCGAGCTCAGCGAGCCTGCCCCACTGCTCGAGCCACTCGAGTTCGTGAGTTTTGAGTGTAGCTCCACTTTTAACATGGTTGTACTAAATATTATGTCATGGCCCACTGAGGTAGCCATGACCCCACACCCTCCCGGAGATTCAATTGACTGGTGCATAACAGACAACTCCTCCTAAGCTGGATTTACATAAGCAAATTATCGACTAGCCAGATATGTCTGTCAATACCATTTCATTCAAGTACTTTTTTTTATCACGTAAGCCACACTTTGTCTAAGCCAGAAATGAAATGACCCTGCTCAATATCATCCGGCTTATGCTGAGTTACGTGTCACATTATTACTATTGTTATTGTTTAAAATTTTCACACTCCGTATCTAACCATGATTTATATTTTCTGTCTTATTGCAGTTCTACCTTATTCTTTTGGCATTTGGTGAGGCATCACCTACAGCATTGAAGAGGATATGAACTTAGCCTTTGTGTTGCTTCTCTTTGTATGCATCCATGCATGTGGCGTTAGAATGCCATTTCGAAAAGAATGCCCGTGCAAGTCTTTGCATGAAGAATGGAATTGCCCCGCCAATTCACTTTTGCATAAAGACTTCCTTCGAAAGAAAGTTGTTGAGACCCTTTTGTCAAAAGTGAACAAAAGTCTGAAGAAAAATTTCAAGAAAAAGGGTCCTATATTTTGCGAGGCATGTGTGATAAAGATATATGAACTTCATCCAGACCTCACCATCCATGACCTCAAGGCTTCATCAACAGCTGAAGTAGAACAAGATGAACCATTGACAGCTGAATTAGAAGATGAACCTTCGATAGCAGAAGTAAAACAAAATGAGCCAACTCCAAAAAGGCAACGCATGTGCATCAGTGAAAGTACTTGCCAAACTGACAATGTAATCATTGACTGTGATAAGATATCCTTGGATCATTTGTCTAATGAACAAAGAAAGAAGCTTGCATATGCATTGGGATCATATGAGGCTAAGAATATTAGAGATTCTGCAATTAAAGTATCCAAGACTCGTAGCATTGATCAGTTGCTAGGTTTAGATTTTACTGAATACTTATCGGAAGCAAACCCTGTTGTACGAGCCTTTTTGTGTGGTGTAGCCAGAAAAGAGGTAGCTGGTGATACAAATCCCAAACCAAGTCCAAGTGCCATCGGTAGGGGTGAAGGAGAAAGTGCAAATTTTGTTTACAAGTTATGTAAAACAGTAGAGATGGTTCTAAATCTCTCAGCTGTAAACCTGGTCTTGCCAATTCACTTAAGGGAATCGATCATTTTGTATGTTCATATAGGAAGCAGATTGGCACTTGTAACTATAGGAGGTGGTAGTCCACACGGCCATTATAAATTGATCAAGTCATGGCTGAATGATTTGAGTGAGAAGCCTGGTAAAGTACCAAGTGGTGACTTAGTTGCTGTATTTGACAACAATCAAATAATGAGGAGAAGATGGCGTGTCAAACTAAATAATAAAGTGGAATGTAATGTTGTGACTATGGTAGTCTTCTTTGAAATTGGCCAGGACAGCAGATTAGAATTTGAAGCACCAACCCCGCATGACTGGATGATCAAGGATCTGTCTGAGGAGGAGAAGGTTAGAGTGAAATACATAGACAAACAACCACAAAATAAGCAGGCACACTACGAACATTTGTACCCGTTCCTGGAAAAAATGATTCAAAAAGTCCGGCTAGAACAAGAAACCATTGGTGAAAATTTTAAGGATGGTGTTGATGACAAAGTTCAGGAGCAGAAGTTGGCTTCTATATTCAGAAAATGCTTCAACTGTGGAAACGAAGAGGTACCAAAAACAAAGCGCAATTGTCCAATGTGTAACGTGAACATAAAACAAAGTGAGATCAAAGCAACTGGTGTTGATGTGGACCAAAGCACATATACAGAAAAAGAACCAATGAGTAAACGTGAGGGCAAAGAGGAGTATCGTGCAAAAGCCGAGTTTATAGGTGGATCTTGCAAAGTGCAGTTTGAAAAACAGATTCCTCCACACCCAGAGTACAGCCATTTCAAAGATGAACACAAGTTCAAACCTCCTCTTCATGTTCATGAACCTGTTTTTGTCAACCCTTGTTCATATGTTGCGGTGGCTGTTGTCTTGAGGAAAATTGGGATCGAAAGTGGTATATCCCAATATGGTACTGGTGAGAGGCAATGGATTGTGGTTGTGTGTGATGGGCTGCCATTTAATCTTTGCCGCCGTGTGATAAGTTCCACATTCTTGTGCCCCCTTTGCAAGGAGTCATTCAATGGAAAAGATGAATTCATGTCTCATACAGAAAATACGCATCAAATGAGCCAAGAAAATGTGACACTCCAAAAGGAATTCTCTTGGGTGTTACTTCAGCCTGGGCCAGGACATGTAGAAATTAATATGGTTAAGGGTTTCGTTGAACTTACCTGGGATGTCTTTTGGAAGAACATGGTCATGCTATTCAACTTTAATAGGTCAGAAACTGCTCTAAAGTATGCCAAAAAAGTCAGTGACCACCATAAGGGATGGACACTGTGCCGCATTGCACGAGAAGCTACTGCAGCTGAATTAATTCTCCCATTTGTGCGTGATGAACTGAAGAAACAAAATCCAGATTTCAAGGAATCTGCATTTCTGAAGTACACATTTAATGCAGAAAACCCAAACTATGTGTTCATGTGTGATATGGCCTTTGAGATTCTAGATGCTGTGTTCATGTATCGGGTTGGGGTGAGATGTTCAAAAATATCCTTCATGGATGCTGGAAGGGCTAAATTTGCCAAGGTATGGAGTGGGCGTGTACATCCCCTGTATAGAGAATTGGAAATGGCTGATTCACTTGCAAGTATTAGAATGCCAGAAAGCATTAAATCTCTCATTGAAAGTTCTATGTCCTTGAACACAAGTGGCAGGCCATATACAGGCGAAGGGGCTGATTTCCGTCTGGAGGAAGTTAATCGGGTAATTCAACAATGGTTACCTAAGGCACCAACAGGGAAGGACTGGCAATTGATATGTAGCAATCATGATGACCTTGTCCGCTTCCGAGATGTTGTCTTCAAACAAATGGGATGTTCAGACCATACCCGAGGTGCCAGCTATGTGCAAAATATCTCAAGTGAGGTGAACGCTTTCAGAGCTCTTCTTAGGAGCACTGAGTACTTACTTCATCCTCAAATAAATGAAGTTCACAAGTCATTAGATGGAACTGCCTTAGATCCTGATTTGATCAATTTCTCTTCAAATGGGAGAGAGAAGCGCGCAAAATACTTTGAAGCATTTGTGGAGCATGAAGCTGCAACAGCATTTGGACCAATCAGTTCTGTGCCATTCTCTGAACCTCCTTCATTTGTGACAATGGAAGAGGCTAATGAACACAACATGGTTGAAAACAAACCTGTACATGAAATTAAAAAGTTATTAGAGGAATTATTGGGATTGATAGGAGATGATGAGTCCAAGGATGCTTTTGAGCTTGCCTGGCATTCTGAGATCCTTTACAAAACAGGAAAGAAAGCCTTCAAGACAGACTATATACAGTTCTATTACGAGTTAAAAGAATATCTTGGTGATGAGACATATATGGAGGGACTAGATAACTTTGAGTCTCCTGATATGCAAGAGTAATCCAAAGCAATATTTGTAACAGTAATACTTCCTTATCTTTCTGTAAATTACCGTAAATTCTCGCAAATATCGGACACTTTTAATTAATTACAATTTCCATTGGCTGATGGTGGCCAAGATTTTCCAAAAATAGCAATCAAAGCTCAGACACTGTGGCCCATATTTGCCGATAATATCAATATATATAGATATAGATGTAGATGTACCGCAGAACCTCATCCAGACCTGACGTGAGCAGGATGTGGTTGGCTTAACCCATTCACACTCAGAGAGCCTCTAGAAAGTATTGTCTGCTACTTTCATACTTTTCAAAATAACTTTGGAATAAAGCAAAAGTTCACAAAATATTTGAAGGAGAGTTATTGTTTAGCTTGTAATCAACATTTTACCTTCAATTATTTTCCAAAAAATGCTTTTGTTAGGAAAGTAATTCCAAAATGGTCCGGCTGGTTGAAACGAAAAAAAGATGTGATAACTTGTTGAAATTATGTAATTGCCTATCGGTCTTGTTTTGCGAAAATGCTGCACATGTCAATAAAAATGCAAATTGCCATTCAATATTGAGTTTGTAACTTTACTGAAACATAGTTGTAGAGATCGGTCTTCCGACATACAAAACACATGACATACAATAATTCCTTTCATCATGGTCATAATGCAATTGTGCTATAAGCACTAAAGCCATGCAGGACTTACTGTAAGGAACAATGAAATGGGAATGTTATTTTTACCACATCATGTTCATGGAAGTAACATTCATTATATTTGTTGTTACGTTTAAACCTTAAAATACATTTGGAAATAAAACAATATTAAACACATCCTCAAAACAAGTGCCCAAGATAAATCACCCTATGAGTCTGCTTTAGGCTAACATTTTTAAAAAACAGCACATGTGTATTTCATAGCAATTAGGACATTAATGGTTTCTGTCCACCAACACAAATCAAACGTAAGAGCCCTAAAAATGACCTTTTCCTTATCAGCTGATAATCCAAACATAAATTTGCCTCATCAAATCCATTTAATAAAGGCATTTGTTTTGTTAGCGACAGTTCCATAAAGTTTCACTTTTTCAGTCATTTCTGGATAAATTTACCCTAAAATCAGGCATTATGGTGACAAGTATACGCTCATTCTGAACCTAAATCATCCTGATGGTGCATTTGCCCTTTTAAGGTCAAATGCACCAATGGAATAACTTGGGCTAAAAGTGTACTGCTATACGGTATATGTCAATTGCCCAAACCACAAATCCATTCGCAGTACCTGTTGAAGAGGAAATCGCAATATTCTGTGAATCCAGGGGCTTCCTGTCCAAATCCATGGGGGCGTGGATTTGGACAGGAAGCCCCTGGATTCAAAGAAAATTGCAATTTCCTCTTCAACAGGTACTGCGAATGGATTTGTGATTTGTGTTATTGACATATACCATATAGCACTACAGTTTTAGGCCAAGTTATCCTAATGGTGAATTTGACCTTTAAGGATTAAAGAAAACAAACATATAAAACCCTTGTCAATTTGAAAACATATCCTATCTTAAGTGTTATTTACTTATTTGTCCTGACATTTATTACAGAAGTACTCTTTTGAGGCCACATCATCGTTTGACCAGTTTACACATTTGGCGTGTGTCCACACATCACATGTTTCACACCCTATCCATTTACCATACTTCTGGTTATCCCTAGTTTTCATATATATCTCATTACAAACAGAACACCTCGTCTGTTTAGACTTTTTTAATGAGCGAATAACCTTATGCAGGTGCAGGGATCGCCTTCCTTTGTTAGCTGGTTCATTTCTTGCCCTTTTAGGCTGGGAAGGGACAGCAGGTTCATCTTCGGAAACAGGAATAAGTGGTATCTCAATAGTAGGCGCAACCGTTGGCAAATCTAGTTGGACACCAGAGGTAGATGGCACAGGTAGGGAAAAGTCAGTAGTATCACTGTCAATGACTACTAATGGCACAGAGTCAGTACTAGCCTCAGGTAGGGTAGGGTCTGCTACTAATGTGGTTGCCGAGGTAGAAGGTTGGGTAACAGCATAGTTGCAGTCACCACAACCCTTCCTAGTTGGTGAGGGGTAATGTAGCGTAGGTACTGAAGTACCCCCTAAACACCACCTAGTTTCTTGATTTGGTGGGGCGATGCCTGAGGTCCTGTACCTCTTCCACAACTCGTCATCCGAGGTGTACGTCATTACTTTTCCCTTGAAATCTGTGTACTGGATGAAAATGGTACCCCCACAAGTTGTTACTAGTTCCTTGGCCTTTACTAGTAAAGTTTTTCTCCTCTTGTATTTCGCACTTGCCCGGGCAGCAGCATCGGCAATGAATGTGTTAACAGGCATTTTCCCTTTATGATGTCTGCTTTTTTTGCTGTTGGTTGTGGTGTCTCTTGTGGGTCTTGCCGATCCTCAGATTGTGGTGGATCTTGGGTGGTTGATGTCTGTGGTGGCGGTTCTGCAGGAGTCGGTGTCCACAGATGAGGGTCCAGGTTGGTTGGGGCCTCTGGCTGCGAGTCCCGGGGGGTTTGGGTCTCCGTAGGTGGATCCCTGGGGGTTGATGTATCTGCCAAAGGGTCTTTGTGGGAAGGGGTCTCTGGCAGCAAGTCCTGAGAGGGTAGTTCATCGCAGAGTCCATCTGGTGGCTCTGGAAGTACTGGTGGTACCTAGTTCTCAGGGTGAGAACTGGATGCCGCCAGCACCCCATTGCCTCCAGGTGTTTCACTTGGTTCAGCCATAATTACTGGAATAAGAATGGCGAAAATATTCATTATGATTAAACAGCTCTTTGCGGCACCCACGCTCTTTGCAGCGCCTGCGCTCTTTGCGCCACCCACACTCTTTGCGGCACACACGCTCTTTGCGGCGCCTGCGCTCTTTGAGGCGCCCGCGCTCTTTGCGGTGCCTGTGCTCTTTGCGCCACCCGCGCTCTTTGAGGTACCTGCGCTCTTTGCGGTGCCTGCGCTCTTTGCGGCACCCACGCTCTTTGCGGCGCCTGCACTCTTTGCGGTGCTTGCGCTCTTTGCGGCACCCGCGCTCTTTGCGGCGCCTGTGCTATTTGCGGCGCCTGCGCTCTTTGCGTCGCCCGCGCTCTTTGAGGTAACTGCGCTCTTTGCGGCACCCATGCTCCTTGCGGTACCTGCGCTCTTTGCGGTGCCTGAGCTCTTTGAGGAACCCACGCTATTTGCGGTGTCTGCACTCTTTGCGGCGCCCGCGCTCTTTGCGGCGCTTGCGCTCTTTGCGGTGCCTGTGCTCTTTGCGCCACCCGCGCTTTTTGAGGTACCCATGCTCTTTGCGGTTCCAAGACTGTTAACCATACCACTCCAGTGGCTCTATACCACTAAGCTACATGCATGTAGCAGTGATAAAAATTGGGCAGCACTCCGGTGTGTCCAGCAGGCCTCTCATTCATGAGAACGAGATCCTGTTGGTTTTTCTTATAAAATTTAAAAATTGGGCAGCACTCCGGTGTGTCCAGCAGGCCTCTCATTCATGAGAACGAGATCCTGTTGGTTTTCTTATCAAATTTAAAAATTGGGCAGCACTCTGGTGTGTCCAGCAGGCCTCTCATTCATGAGAACGAGATCCTGTTGGTTTTCTTATCAAATTTAAAAATTGGGCAGCACTCCAGTGTGTCCAGCAGGCCTCTCATTCATGAGAACGAGATCCTGTTGGTTTTTTCATATCAAATTTAAAAATTGGGCAGCACTCCGGTGTGTCCAGCAGGCCTCTCATTCATGAGAACGAGATCCTGTTGGTTTTTCTTATCAAATTCACTGTGGTCAGCTAGTTTTTATGATAATGTTGTTCAACTTGTGCCAATAAAAAAATTATGTTGAAAAATTTTGATGGTTGCAGGGCTCAACAGTACCCGGCCAACCCAGGTAGTCAGGCGGGGCAAGTTGGACACAAGATCAGATAGTCCCGCCAGGCATTCAGGTGGCCCCGCCAACTTGATAACAATTACCTTATTTAATCTTGACACATAGACCAACCATGAAAATTTACTTAATTTTTTTAACCTTCAGGATTGATGTTATTTCTGTACATTTTTCTTGCCCATTTTATTTCCACCTCTTAACTCTAAGACATTTCAAGGTCTCAGGTGCATATATTGCCTAGAACCACATTCTGTGAGTGACCGTGTCATTCTGCTCAATTGCCATTGCCCATCGCTCACACTGCACTGTGGTAGTGACAACTGCAGAATGGCTTATTTACTCTAAATTTCTCAAGAGAATTCTTATCTGTTTATGGGTCTCTTGAGCACACATTTTTCCAGGGAGTGAGGTGTTGATCAAATGTTAGATAGTCAAATCGGGCAAGTTGAGTGCTTGTTCAGGTTGCCCGATATGAAGTTTTTCAAAGATTAGATAGTCATGACGATCGGGCTATCTACTGTGTTGAGCCCTGGGTTGTTGTAAAACTGAAGGTTGTAATGGTCAAATTCTACCCCTGGTCCTACTTGTAGTAGCTTTTTAAAGAACTTATTCAATCAATATTATATAATATTATAATCATTTTTGATTGGGGGAGAGAAACATATTGATGTTATATAGACAGTAGAGGTGGGAGTGCAATAGGTAGAAAGAAGGTATGCCATAAGGCGCTGCTTGAAAGAAGTGGTACTAAAATTAGTGCCATAGCCCCCGTGGGAGTCGAACCCACCACCACCCAGTCACACTAGGGTCCGACTATCGCACGATTTTTAAATCGGCAGGTCGAACCCGATATTTTCACCTATCGACTGCGTCTAAAAAGTCGGTACTGGGTTAATATCGTATATGCCACAGTCACACTAGAGCCCGACTATCGCACGATTTTAAAATCGGCAGGTCGGTCCCGATTTTTTCACTTATCGTGCGATCGTCGGATCCGATTTTTAGGCCAAATACAAAATCGGATCCGACTAAAAAAAGTCGGTACTGCTTTGCGCTCCTGCTCGCAAATCAGTGGCGATTTTTGAAAAGTCGCAAGACAATGTTTTTGACGCATTTTTCTAGCAATAAAATCGGCTCCGATGAATCGCAATAGTGTGACTGCAATCATCGCACGACTACTGTGTGACGCAAGACAAATCATTGACGCATTTTTCTATAGCAATAAAATCGGCTCCGATGAATCGTAATAGTGTGACTGCAAAATTGTCTATTTTCAAAATCGGAACGTCCAGTTCCTATTGAAAAATTAGCAAAATCGGATCCGATTTAAAAATCGTGCGATAGTCGGACCCTAGTGTGACTGGGCCATAACATGCCACATGCATCCCACATCTACTTTTTATTATTTCTATGCCCAAAAAGCACCAAAGCCAAATAAAAAGAGGGTGTTGGGTCAAAAGCTACAACTAGTTACCAAGTGTAAAGTGGGTGAGGACAAGGATTAGGAAAAGTACTACTATTGGTCAGCACCGCAATCTACAAGACAGGGAAAGGGAAGTGAGAGTGCAAACAACCATTACCTCAAAAGAAATAAGTGTACACTGTGTAGATCAGAAGGTAATTAATTAAGTTTATTGCATCAGATTGGAGTATTTTGTACTTAGCGGTAGGGCTAGTAGAGTTAGCGATAGGGCTAGTAGATTCCAGGTGCTACTTGCCCTACCGGACTAGTAGCATTTTCAGGTTACTGTCGGAGCCTGTATTAAAGAAGCTCCTTACAGGACAACTTAGTTAAAGATTAGGTAAAGAGCATCATGCCTACATTACAAAGTCCAGTGCATATAACTTCAGGTGTAAATAGTGCTGCTAAAAACCCTTTTTATTATTCTGGGGCAAAAATATGAAATTATCTGCCAGCCGAATTAAAGAGCAAAATGCATCAGCAGTTTACCATGTGTATTCACATGTGTATTTATGTGCATTTTATAACTCAATAAACATCAATCAATCTCACTGTTAACTCTACTTTAGCCAAAAAGGTCCTTTGACAAAAATAAGTGGTCAAAAACAGGATTTCAGGTTATAATAATACTATTTTTGTCCCCTGGTCTGAAAAATCTAGGGGCCCACAGCAAAGTGTAGGGGCATATGCCCCTGGAAAGGTTGAACCCTGTTGTTTGGTAACTATGAGGTGCGACTTACAATAGCATAAGTGCCAGTGTCTTTATTAGACTCAGTTTTGAGATATTTAAGTTTTAAAAATGACCCAGGTATCAGTATCAAGTAGGGTTCTACCTTAATGCAAACATATCTCACTGCTCACTCTACTATAGCCCAAACGGTCTATTGTATCCTGATCGGTCTATACTTTAAACAGTGCCTACTGAAAAGTGTAATAATTCAACAAATCCCCACTGAATCGCTAAATCCCACATACAATCCCTTCCCAAGTTCATAGCCTACAAGTCAGTGCCAAAGTGGTCAGTGAATGTTTGCCTGTTTTCGTCCAGATGTACTTCACACCTTCAGTAAGCCTTCCACGCACACTTACCACAGATGTAGAATTTCAGCACAAAGCAAAGCAGAGGATTGTGGGCTACTTCCGGTTCGAGGGCAAGGTAGGTATATCATGTAATGGCAACCATTTCACATATTAATAGCATTGTCTGCTCGCTGGGGCGGTTGGAAGGTGAAAACAGACATTTTGTGGCTTCCACAGGACGCCATTACTTTCATAGACCGAACGGTCTACAATAGGCCGATCAGTCTATTATAGACCGATCGGGTGAGGAGCTCCGACCTGATAACAGAGTGAGGCAGAGGCCTCTGCCAGCAAGTAGTCAAACCACAGGCATCTGTAATCGAAAATATGGACTATAGTAAGCGAGCATAACAGACCACTTGTAACTTATTTTATGTTCTTTTAATTGCAATTTCTATGTCTATATTTTCGATTACAGATGCCTGTGGTCAAACACATCATTCAGGACATCTGAGCCTTTACAGCTGGCTATGTCTTGTGCGAAACCTCCTAAAAGAGATCTACTGGCTAGACATGAAAAAAGAAACCAGCTTCCGTCACTAAAATCTTCAAAATCTGGGAAAATAAACACAGAATCAACATAACTAATCAAAAAGGTACATCTTTACAAAAGCACCAAAAACACTCCATAATTTGTTTTACCAGAAATGCACCAGTATGTCAATACTGACTCGGAGGCCTCAAGGATTCAAGACCATGGGTGTATCCTTAGATGACCAAACACACTTTTCTTCATCCGAGGTGTATCAAAGTATGACTCAAAATGGCCTAAGTGATATATAGCATTACATGTTCTGAGGATTGCATTCTCAAACAGGTAAAAAATGTGTTTGCCTTCTAGATGTGAGAGGCATAAAAACAGTGTCTCCTCTATCTTTCCTAAGTGCTCGTAAACAATTTTATTAGACTATTCAGTGGGTAACATGCATTGGATGGATCGCTGGTCTATCTAGACATACTCCTTATCTACTACTTGGCCATTTTTATTAATCACCCACCAAATTTAGATACAGCCCCAGAATGAATTTGATTTACCGGCGTCATACCGGCACCCAAATCCAATTATAACTAATGACTCCCAACCGGCTCTACATCAACCGAATGTCGTTAGAATCCAAATATGAGCGCAAAAACATCTGAGCGCAAAAAAAACTGATTTTTTTTTCTACCGACCTAATCCATTTGCAAATAAAGAAACAACACTAGTTATGTCAATGCGCCTTTATATGTCGTTAAATATGCGGCCTCAACAATAAAAATTTCAACTTTATGAACTGGCTCTGGAGGCTTTCAATATCAAACATTTGCGAACGTTACACTTTACCAGGCGCTACACGCCTCGGGTATGAACAATGCGTCAAGTGTGAAAGAGCAAATAAAAAATGTTTTTTCACAACCGTTTCTTTGGGAGAGAAAATAAAAAACTAATTTCTCTCCCATAAAAAAACTTTGCAGGAAAAAATGAGCCAAGCAACCAGTCATTGCTCGAAATATGTTTACCCTCCTTCTGAAGAGGAATGGACCAAGCGAGAAAGAGTAAATAAAAAAAACTATTTTCACAACCGTTATAGGGGATAGAAAATAATGTTGTTTTTTATTTTCTCTCCCCAAAGACGTGCGTGAAAATAAAAAGTTTTTTTTAAATTTCTCTATAACATGGCTGCCAGTGGAAAAAAAAGTTTTACTTTCTCTCCCCCAAAACGGTCGTGAAAATACTGTTTTTTATATTTACTCTTTCACACCTGGTCCATCGTACTTGAAGAATCGGTGACATATATATTTCATACTTTCCATTTATTGTAACTCGTTCCTATTTATGCAATTTTACTGTCAGCAGCCTCCCAGCACGGCTTGTTCAATTACAATATTTCATGCTTGCGGATTAACATTTGAAAGAACTCCATTGGATCAAAAATAGGGCAGTGTAAACAACAACATGTGCCAGAATGAACTTTGGCCCTAGTGACCTAATTATACGACGCATGCGCAGTATCGTATTTGGCCGCCATACCTGTTTATGAAGTATCCAACGAGAGGTCATAACTGAATTGGTCAATTGCAGCCAATTAGTTGCTTAATTATCTCATTCTAACATTTGTGCTGAAGGAATAGTTATCACTACAATTGGTTATGGATGTATTTGCTGGATCAAGCGGCGAATGAAGAGCCAGTGAGACGGTATCAGTCGCAGGGACTTCTATTTCTGAATATTCCGCAACGTGCTCAACGTCAACATCTTAAATTCCTGAAACATTGTAAGCGGTCACGTAGCTGTCATTGCTTGTTCACTTAACTGCAAACGGGGTCGATAAATCCCTCTATCCTAAATTTGCAAGTCGCCCTATTCTGAGGCAACATGGGGAACACGTCGACCACTCACAAGAGGCACAGTTCGGGGGAGGATGGCACCCCTGTTTTTTCAAGTCATCCAACTCCAAATAAATTTGTTTACCCCCAAATGTCAACATCCATGGATGGCACGTCTGACGGTGTCGAATTCATTCAAGGCTCATTCAAGGTAAGCAAAGTGTAAATACTAATGGATGATCAACTGCAGTCCATGACATGTCTGCAAATGATGTAGAATGATTAAATTAATTCATGTTGATCTGATATGGTAGTGACAGCTATATCATGTAAATGTCAAAGAATAATGAAGACGTCATAGTTGTAGGTATGAAACATGGGTATGACTATGAGATGACACTTGACACACTCACTATCAAAAGCATATGACACTTTTTCAAGTAACACCTATGCAATATTCCGTACTAAATATCAAAGTTAAAATAATGAAGCTTGTCAGTGTGCAGCAACAACAAGGGGTTCTGCTTCCTGAATTTAAGCACAGGGGCACTTGGTGCAAACCAGGCAGAAATTTCATCACCAGAAATTTCGTCACTGACACTGCACAATTTTGTCCACACATTTCTTCACCATAGGTATTTGGGAATGTTGATCATACATGTAATGAAATCTTGATAAACAACATTTTTAATCAAGCTCTGTCATTGAGTCTCATTTGTTTTTAAGTGGATATTCATATGTATTGTAAGATTATGGAAGGCCAAGAAAAAAAAACTGTTTGTTTCCTGTAACGATTTGAAAAAAATAGGGTAGGTAGATCGGTAAAAACTTTTTTTTTGCATTATTTTTTCGGTCAAAAAATGTGTGTTTTATGCATGTTTTACGTTGATTGGGATTTCGGAGGACTGAAAAAACTTTAGAATAGTGATTTTTCTGAATAAATCTTGCTAGGGTAGGGTTACAGGAAACAAACATCATTTTTCTTAGGCCTAATGAAGTCAATTGATCAATCAGGGACATACCAATTCAGTTTTTTCTATGGGTCGTTTTAAGAGAAAAGTACCTCATTGGATTTAGAAAAACTAAGAAAAATGACAATTCTTAGCCAAAAAAATCAACATTTTGAATTTTAAAGGGAATTTGTCAAACCCCTTGAACCCCCTCTGTTTAAGCAACTGACACAGTTCTACCATGTTAAGTTATTTGCCTTAATGTGAAGATCTTGTGTAGAGAAGTAACAAAAACTTCATTCTCATTAGATAAATGCTTATTCTTGTCACAAGATGTCTATAATTTTCAGAACTTTTAAACATGTTTGGGAAATCCTAGCTCATTGTATCAAATGGTATCAAATAACTTCGGAACCCATTCTGCATGAAAGTTGGATAAATTCTAAAGATATCAGAAGCTTTAACTTTTAGCTAACAAAGTTTATCAGGCTGTAGATCCTTCTCACCCTGGGAATTTGGTGTCATGGAGAAAAAGTTAGCTAGCTGGAATAAGCCAGCAAAAACACACAAAAAACGCTTATAGAATGCACTAGTTCAGCAATGATGATTTGCTGACAGTGTTGTGATGTGCACCATCTTTACTCCTTGGATTCTGGCTCCAAATTGTGTACCGTAAGTGATGCTTTGAAAATGCAAGTGTGCCATCAATGGGTCTGCTGCTAGAGCAGCGGATAATTTTAAGTACGTACATATAGATATTTCTATGATTGACAATTTTATTTTTCATGTTGAAGGTGATTGGACACATAGCCTTCACATATTTCTACCAATTTTGTTCTGTGCCATACCATAACAACAACCAACCATGTTACAAATAAAAACTATCACTATGTATCATAAATAGGCTTTGGCCCATGCTAAGAGCAATGGCTTGATAACATGGTCTGAAGTGTCTCACCACTAGAGTGCCATCTGTGCCATTGATTATATATCAAATGATGAAAAGTAAAATGGCTGTTCTGACCTTGAATCAGGGACTTAGCCAATAGCCAGGACCTGTCCTGCATTGTCTTTTGGACGGGCAGTTTTCTGAAAATCTCTTTTTTGGACAGAAAAAAAATTCTATCAAGAATTTTCAATTTTGTCTTTTGGAGGTAATAACCAAATATTTTCCTAACAATCTATCATATAGGATACAGCTGAATTGGAAATTGTCCTTAGTCATAGAACTAGAACCTCGCAACTTTAATTGGAACACGTTTCCCTGTTCATTTTGGAAAATATGAGGAATATGATTTGCATTTGAAGTTCAGGCTAGATAGACGTTCTTTGATCTCATCATGAAAGATCTGTAGATTGTTTTTGGTGATAGGGATTTAGATTGAGCCAGGTCACTGTGTTAAATATTATAGCACTTGGGTGTGGCATTGTCCCAACATTATATTTTGACAAGGCCCAGGCCGGGACTCTGCGCAATGCCTTAAGGCGTGCTATAATAGTCATTAAGATTGGGCAGATGACCTTGTGTTGATTTATAGCTTCGTCCAGAATGTCCTTTGGTTGGCTTTGGCCTAGCGGCCTCAGCCAACTAAAGGACATTCAGGCCTCAGCTATAAATCATCACAAGGCCATCTGCCCAATCTTAATCCCTATAACAAAGTCAAGGGAGGTCTTGGGTTTTCTTACACAGCTACCTAATGAGTTCTCAATCGTTTGTAAAGCATTGAGAGATCATCTATATTTAATAATTGGTTAACCTTTTGGAGTACTGTGCTGATAAGGTTAAGTAATCAGGTTGGAAAACAGAAAACATGTCGTTCTGCCTGTACTCACACTGTGTGGAAAAACAATTTTGGCATATTAACATTCTATGATATAGGGATGAAAGTCAAGCCAGGCAGCTGTGTTGGGAAACCTAAAGTGGCCAAACTAAGGAAGGTCTGATGCATCTCACCACTGAGGGCTGCAAGCCAGAGGCTGTTAGATGCATCAGATCTCCCGTGGCATTGGGTTTCACAATAAAGACACTTGATGAGGTCTAGCCTAGCTACAAGGCTCTAGAATACTCTGTTTTTACTAAATCATATAAATGCCTGCACCTATACTACAAAGGGACTGGTGGCCCATTGTTGGCCATTTAGTTTGACACACAATTGCCACACAAAGGGGTTGTAGTATACTGCAGTGCCATCTATCCACAGTGAAAGATATTTAAATACTGCCTGGGAGGCAGGCTAGATAAGGGCTTGATGGCCATTATATAGCATGATGGAAAAATCAATCACTGATCAATTTTTGGGATAAGTGCCTTTTTTGTGGGAATATCACATTATAATATTGTGTTCCTTGGCAAGCTTGGCTTGAGCCTGATTGGCCCACTCAGTTTCCCATTTGTGTGTGTTTCTTAAAAAGAACCAATGTAACACACCTCTGCTTTCATGAGTAGTTTATTGAAATGCCTAGACTAACAACTTTTGCTTTGGGATATGATAATAAATCAAGTAAGCCTAGTGTAAAACTTAAGAGGCTCTAAATTGTACATATGTTTTTAAGCATTTGAAGACAGCAAGTTCTGCATTGTTTTGCGATTCAATGAAGTACTTGTTCTACATGTTTAGCTATTTATGATAGAATATCATGGCATCTTTCAAAATTTTACGCATTTCTATAAAACAAGTTTCACCAGAAATTTATGTGACCATTTGTTCAAAAAAGTGTTTATATATGTGTTTGCCAAGTAAAGGCAAGTTAGCTGACTTAAACTTCTGATTTGTGGTAATGTAATATACATTTTGACAAGTATGCACTTAAAATGCTTCGTTCTGCAGGCTTCATCTTATCTGGTCTGTCTCTGGCTCGTTTTCAACCTGCTTGATTGTCACATAACTGATAGCAAGAAAACTGGTTCTAGCCTCCTCTTCCCAGCAATACTTAGACTAGGAACTATTGATCAATCTCTGAGGCTTAAAAATTCTTCAGCTAAAGATCTTTTCAGGCTATATTCCTTATAACAGCCAGATTATGGATGGTAGAAAATGAGGTGATAGTGTAACATTTGTGAGTCTAAACTCACGTTTATGTTATAATTCTCATGAGGTTGTTATGATTTAGCAAATCTGGGATAGAAGGCTTTGAAAATTATCAAGGAAATTTGGGAACTCAAGAATTGTGATTGAAATTATGACTAGATGATTTAGAGTGAGTCTTCGTTTCACACAACATATTTAGTTTTATTAATCCATTTGTCAAAAGCACATTTATGTTTCCTTAAAGTGAATGCAATGGATAGAGTGTTGGGCACAATAAATGCTAGTTTTTCACATAGAGTGATATCTGAAACTAAAATTTGATTCAAGATTATAGTGTCTACTCTGACATTTACTTTCTATTATATCTACTCATGATTAGAATTTAGTACGCACATGTACTATGGTAAACATTGATGGGCTTTATACAATGTTTGTATAGCACAAGCAAATTCATCTGTCATGTTCATAATGCATCATTATTCAGAACTATGATATGTTTGAAGATTGCTAACCCATTATGGTACTGGGATAATGGCACTGTCTGCTTGTATTTAAAAATACCTGAGTACACCTGTAATCTAATTAGTGTATTTTCTTTAGGTATGGTTTTACTTACTTTAACCCCTCTTGTATGCGATAGGTGAATGATATAAAAACAATGACTTCATTTTCATGAATATGTCTCCAACATTTTGTACCTGTTTAGGTCTTCACATCAGTGCATCTCGTTTTACCAATTTATTCTTTCTTTGTGGGTGAATGATGTATATAGCAAGTAACTCATCTTCTCTTTATCGTTGTAATAAGCGTCACCACTCATCGCGGCGACGTAAGAGTAGCGTAAGTAACCTCTGGCTGCCAGTCTCTCTCTTAGAGTAGAATTAGTAGATAGTAACACACACTTCCTCCTCCATGTTGTAGGGGATGACAGGGACTGCGTGCAAAGCGCCCCCTTTGGTGGGCGTGGATAGGAATTTAAATACCACGGCCGTGCCAGCCAATCAGGTATCAGCCTCCCTCCCTGTTCCTCAACAGGCTAAAACAAAACCCCTTCTTGCACAAACAGCGGTGAGTTCCACCTCCATAGATGGCATGGAATAGCAACGTCTTTTTCCGATTTTGTGAAACTGGCTATTTAGTAGATAGTATGTTTCTAGAGTTTGATTTATAACAGAACCATTGCTCAAATTTGGTACACACCAAAAGCTTCGACATGTTTCTAGTTTGTGTTGATTTTGTGCCATCTGTGTGAGATGTGTTGCTGCTGATATCTACTTGTTATCCCCTTTGATTGATTGTTATTTCTCCTTGCTTGTGTTTCTAGAGTTACTGCAATTTTACCCCTCTAGGCTCTAGCGCCTACTTGGCTTTCTTTGACTGCTGCTGTTTCCACCAAAATTAATAACTGATCAACACAAAACTACATGCACTACAACATCAGACAAACTATCTTCTTCACCTGTGAGGTAGGGAAGGCTTCCAGTCCTTTTTTTAGGGTGGTTATTTTGTCAGATTGTCCTATCTAAGCCTTCTCCAACTTTTTGTTTGTTCCACCCATATTTGCTGTTTCATACAACTGGGATAGTATCTTATAACAAATTAATACTGTAGTTCTACTTTGTAAAGGTAAAGGTATTCGGTTTATAGTCTTGTATCCACCGATATGTTCACACGACCTTCCTTCCCTAGCAGGCACTGCACACACGGAAACCATTTCAATCCCCCTAGGGATATTCCAGAGCTGCTGGCAGCATATAGCGCACAAGCTCTAAGCACTGCCTAATTAATGCTAGGTACCCATTCAGCTGGGTGGACTGAGGCAATATGGAATAAACTGTCTTGCCCAAGGACAGACCAAAGTGCCCCGGCCGGCAATTGAACCAGCGACCTACTGATTACTAGTCCGACACCTAACTAACTGAGCTACTTCATCCCCATTTTTGTAGGGCTAGTTGCACCTGAAATCTGCCAGCCCTATGCTGCTATTGTAACTCCCACTAACCTGGCAGATGTGTTCCCAATTTTCAAAATACAAAAAAATTTGCAATTTTAATTGATGGACACGTCATTTTCATTAGTTATTTGAAAAATGTTTTAAATATCACATCCCAAGAGAATGTCTGTCACTGATATATTAAATCTAAAGGTCAGTATTTTCCCTTGCATGGTTAGGAGTTGTTAGCACTGCTAGGTAAAATATTAGAATCATATAAATTGGCTATTCCAGATAGTGCTAGACCCTATTTTCAATAACATGTATATTTATATATATATCCCTTATATATATTTGTCCTCTGTGTGTCCAATAGGTTCAGAAACTACACCTTTGACTCATTGAGTATTGGGAATTGTGATATCAAATGAAGGTCATAGTGGTATTTCCTGGTGGATTTTGAAAGCTTTCTACATTCAGTCTGAAATGCCCCTATCAAACTACTATGCTGTCAATAGGGGTGGCTAACAACTGCACTTAATGAGATAATTATAGTAAACAATACATATTTTACAAGCAGCTTGATGATCGATGAGCTAAAACCAGGGTCTGATTTTTGATCCCTCCAAGCCTCTGATAGCAGTTTTCACACAATAGAACTTTACCTTGGCAGATTTCTTTATGAAGATTTTTGACTTTATTCGGTTGATTAAGTTTTTGATAGTAATTCAATTATGTGGCATATTTTCTGTTAAGCTAATAAAAATAAATGTTGTTGGTATAAGGATTTGATCTAAGTAGCTAAGAAATCTATTATGGGCAAAAATTATGCCTGCACTATTTTATACAGATCTATATATTTATCATCCTGGCTGAGAGTCTGGCTAAAACACTACATAAAAGCGATGGATTTTTCTTTGTAATTGCATGTATTTTATTTCAATTTTACATAAATCAGGAGTCATTTGTATTGCCTATTGCATTCAGGCTTTGCTGTAACCTGTTTCTTGACCATCCAAACTTTCCGGGACTGCTCTGGAATAGTTGGATCCCTGACATATCCTACCTCCCAATACTGAGCATGTTAATATTCAAGTCCAGACCTTTGTGATACATGACAGGGCTCGAGATAGCCTGATAGTTTGGACCTCCTATGCTGGGCAAGTTAACCAGGGCTTACCAGGCTATGAACTTTCCCGGAGGGAGTACCTGATTGGAAGGGTATGAGGCCAAAACCTTAGTTGTACTGAGAGGAAAGGAGTACATGTCAAAACAGAAGAAAATCACCAGTATCATATGGTGTCTGTTTTATTTCACTGTTCAAAGTACATACACCCCACCAAAAGTGCAAAAGCTGTGTTCAGTGTAGACATCATTTTTGCAGCATTCATTTTGGATTAGGCCTGTAACCTGATTTGCTGGCAGAGCAACATGATTTTGGTCTGACTTTCCCGGCTGGACTACTTGATAATTTTGGTGACTCTCAAGCCCTGTATAGAGTGTACATCATTCTGGGTATACATATGACCACACAATCACTTCTTTCAAAAAGGCAACAACTGTTACAGGAAGAATATCTAGGCCTTACTTGAATGTCATTGCACACTCTAACTAAGGTTCTGTTAATTAGTTCTTGAGTTCTTTCTAGATATATATATATATATCTTTACAAGTTCAGGTGTTGTAAATGATCCAATGTGTGCCGTGTATTTGGTGCTGTCAGTTTAATGGTTTTATTTCACTCTTTGTGTACACAAAACAGATATTTACCAGCCATTTTGATCTATTGCATATGAGATAACTTACTGAGCCGAAACATTTATGAGTAAATTCATATCTTATATATGCCGGAAGATCTTGACATGTCATCTGGACTGTGATACTTTCGATAATCACTTTGGAAGTAATCCTAAATTCATGAAATGTTTGAAGGAGATTTGTGGCATTGGTTCTAACCAAATTTCTCCATCAAAATTTGTGCCCTGCTCACAAAGTTATTTACTAACTACAGCTACCAAATATGATTTTGTAGTATATCTAGATTTTCCAAAATATTTCATAATGGACATTTTCTGAAAAGAAGTGTTGAATAAGCCATCTTGAAAGTTGTGTGATGGCATTAAATCATCCCATAGAAATATGCCACAAAAATTATATTTTCACCTCACTTATTCCAAATTTACATATCATAAGGTTATTATCCCTATTTAAAAAGTAAAAGCACATGTATTGGTCTTGTCTGAATATGTAATGGCCTCTCTGAAAAATAGGAAGCCCTTATATTTAACAATTTCCAATTTTTGGCACCAAGTTCCCAAATCCTGACTAAGACCCTGCTGCATGAATGCACATAATTTTACAAGATCTGGACTCCCTAAATCCTGGGAAGGGAACATTTACATGATATCAGTGTTGTTGTTTCAAATACACCTTGATTATGTAGATGCACATCAACAAGGTTACAAGTTGTAGTGGCAAGAGAAGATGAGTAGATAGTGTGCCTATGGTTAGAAATGAACATTAAACGTTTCCTGTTATTCACCCATGTGATGTGTGAAGAGAATGCAAGCATTTCTTGGTCATAAAATGGTTGTGTTATGCAAGGCATATGGTTGAGCAATCATAAAAATCTGGAAGGAGAATTATGGGGCAGGTCTTCCAATATTAATATAGGAAGTCTCCAAGGTCACAGGCGATCTCACAGGCAGGTATAACTATAATAAGACTTGAACTAGGATAGTAATTTATCATAGTTGTTTACATAGTTACTATCATTTCGCCATCAATTCTAGAAGCACTGCAGCAGTACCTTGTGTTTGTACTAACAGAGTGTGGTTCTAGCCACTTTTTCTGTTGGTTTATTGTAGGCTAGGAGCTGTGCAGACTGATAGAAGTTTTTGCTGTTTACACTCATTGCCTTTCTCTGCATGTTTAGATTTGTGGTTGGAGTTGAGAAACCTGATATACGTTTCAAGATTGGCTTTTTTGTACAAGCACTTCTCACCAACATAATTTTCAGTTTTAGGCACAAAGTATTGTTTAGAACTCTAAAGGTCTTTTGTTTAAACCTGCCAGTCAGTTTTTAAAATGAATTGGGTAGTACAAAAAGTAAATTCCACTTTTATAGACTGATTCACTCTAAAATGCACTTTATTTTTGTATTCATGGTCTATCATGACTAAGCATGTATACTTTTAAGTTTGGAATATTGACTATGATCTAAAACCTAAAATTGTCATTGGTTGTATAGAAATTTTATTTTTTCCAAAATGCCTACCAAAATGTATCTTTTCTGGTAACTGTCTGTAAGAGTCACACTTGGCTGGATGATATATTGGACTAGCCTATTATATTATTAAACATGCCAATAGTTCACACCCATTGATGTTTCACACCACAATTGTATCCAGGAAAACTATTTCTTACACATAGAAATATTTCTTATCCATAACTTTATTTGAGAATTGAGAGAGCAATGTTTTTGGTAGGTTATGTAGCACACACAACTCTTTTATAGCCATTGAAACACCATTCTTTCTTGTTCACCTGGATGTCATTGTTATTGTTGTGTGAATAACTAGAGTGAATAGAATTTGTTTCTTCTGTCGGTGTGTATTTCTGGTATATTTGAGTCTACTGCATAATTAACTTGCAGAGATACCTGCTGCCCATTCCAATGAGCCTTAGCCCCTCAGAGACTACATCTTTGAACTGGTTGAGAACAAGCCACACTTCTTCATGATTTATTTGAATTGCATCCATTGCTCATTTCATCAATTCACGATTTAATGTAAAAGTCCCAGCAGTGCTCAGCTATTGCTATATATTCATAATGGGAGCACCACCACCTCCCTCCTGGGCCACAAGAAAAAAATACTAAACATTTTGGGATATCTTACTCATAAGCATAATTTGGGATGGTGATCAATGTGTCACATAAGCAATGGCGCTAGTGTTGGGACGATCATCGATTATAATCGATAATCAATCGTTTACCTCTCTGATTCTGATTAATCGATTACGAAACTGGCAATCGATAATAATCAGAAAAGGTGACACCTAGTGGCAAAATATAGAACTAAATGACAGACAAGTTGTCAGCTTTCTTGCTATGAAATTAAGCTCCAAAAACACTTCAAAACAATGTTAAGGTAGGTGCTAATAGCTAGTAATTGTCATACACTATCACTTATTATTAGGCTCTAGACCTCTAGTACCCAATTACTGCAAAAGTGCGACGAATTGATTATGATCGATAATCGATCGGTTGGCTGTAACTGATTATCGATCATGAAATTACAACCAATTCCCAACCCTAAATGCCGCCTATTCAGAAATACACAGTTGCTGGCATATCCAGTACATATTCTTCACATTTACACATATCTCTACAACATCTCTGAAATAGTTGTGGGAGATTAGGGAGGCACACTCTGAAGGAATCTGTTGCAAATTATTTAATGTTATAATAAGAAAGAGAATGAAACTGTTTTTCACCCGCTTGCTGTTTTTGCACCTTTGCCCTTTTCAATTATCAGTATGTTTCTATTTAAGGAATTTATAGCTGTGTTTCTTAATAGAGCTCATTCCTGTTTCACAAGCTGTTCTGTTGCACCAGCCATTTTCACGGCTCAGAAAGGCACCAAATTAGCTGTTTATATCTAAGGCTTTGTTACCTATAAATTCATTTCTTGGCTTGCAGGTGGAGACAACAGAAGAAAAACAGGTATACCTGAAAGAATTTATAAATGTATTATTGTATAGAATCATAAGAATGCATATATGCAGTTATTGATAAATAATACTTATACTATTTAAGGGATCATTCAGTGTTTCAAGTAGTGTGCTTGGTAAACATTGAGAATTTCGAAATAGATCAATAGTTTTTAATGAGTTTCATAAGAAAACTTCATTTATGGCTTTAAATATCATAAAAACATCAAACACCAGAGTCTACAATGAGTCCAAATTACTGCACATTTAGTGATAGGCATGATGGTTAATTTATATTTTCATTCTTTATTAAAGTTTATTTTTCTGAATTACAAGGCCGCACTGATAAGATTCCAAAAATGTCTGTGTTAGCTTCTGCATCTGTACATTATAATGAATGGTGCCTGATCCACATTATCTAATCTCCATAATTGATATCATGTATGTAAGTGTATTTCAATTTATTGATATGAAACAGGATGATGTCATTGACAGTTCCAGTATCTTCACTGATATTGTAACATGACTGCCAATTGCCGCTGGAAGAATACATTGCTGTGACACAAAGGAGTGTTTTACCAGTTATTGTAATTAACCCTTCCAATCCTGAGACTACTTGCGTCCAAAGCACAAGGATTCAAAGATTTTTGAAAATTATCTAAACCCTGTCATGTAGGTATTCATTAGGTAGCTCTCATTGAGTACTCTCAGATGAGTACCCACGTGCCAGGGTTGCAGTCATTTTCCAGCTTTTTTGCATCACTTTGTATTGGCAAAATTAGCCACCTCCAGCACACATGATGAAATAGTGTGCTGGCAGCACAAAAGGTGGCAGCACAATATATGATGATCCTTATGTGGGTTTCTCCTCTAAGATGTCTTGCATTATTCTGTGTGTTTCAGGAGGGTTCGCCTGCCCTTGAACAGCACATGCTCTCCAATGTGATCAGGACTAAGGTAATACCCACTGTGTTCAAGTGGAAGGGCACTGCCCAGGAGGTGCACATCTCAGGAAGCTTCAACGGATGGAAGAACAAGCTACCCATGGTGAAGAGGTAAGAGGATCAACTTAATCTCCTGCAGTAAAATCTCCACCTACCAGGATCTGTATGTAATTAAAGTAAATATACACGTGTCATGACATTTTGACCTAGTATCTATAAATATCACTATTGAACAGATGAATTGGTATCACATTTTTCAAGCCTGTATTTTCTCTTAGGGTAGATTTGACCTCTTTGATAACCAGCATTCGTTTTTAAGAAGAACAACTTTAAAGCGCCACCTATGAATGCATTTCAAAAGTTGGTTAATTGTTAATTTGCTCTGCAGCAGTTCATATAAACAATTCAACAAATCATCACAACAATCTGATTTGGTGCTTGATAATCTATCTTGGCTCTTGGAAAGTAACTAGATGATGATATGTGGAAATAACTTGATGCTTAACCATAAAGGATGCTGTGTGTTGCTAGACTGGGATGCTCTCCTCCTACAGTGTATATTATTTCATCCAAAGAATTGGAACACTACAACCACCCTAATATAGCACCACTTAATCCTCCTGGTGGTAACGATACATTATAAAATTGATTTACTCCTTAACATAAAATAACAAGTCAACATCTTTTGTAAGCTCAATGCTTCGAGGTAGCTCTTGGTCAATGGAAGCAAGCCTTTTAGTTAGTTTCTTTAGCACTTGCCCTTTTATTTTACTGAACATCATGTGCTGTTTGCTTATGTATATACTGATGTTAGCGTTGTTCTGTTGTCAAGTTGCTCAACAGCAGCACACCATTGTTTGCCATGTCGCTTGTGTCTGAGAGCCGGTGCTGAGAATTTTGCTTGTTTTCCTATTTTCAATGTAGCACTTGTGCGGGAGTGAGGCGAGATGGGTATGTGGAAAGTGTTTCTGATTAGTTTAGTCACCGGGTGGGCCAAAGATATTGAATGTTCATTTCCACGGTCTCTGTGCGAGTGGTTATTGATTGCTCTGTAAGGTATTGATTGGATCCCCTGTATTGATCATGCAGTATAAAGTATTTGATTAATATGGCCATTCACGAGGCTCTGAGTACTGAAGGTTAGCAGTGTACAGATAGAAATTGCATGTGCTTCTTAGATTGTTGCAATAATTAATATCATGTATTTGCTACAAAGGTGGGGTCATTTAACATGCTTCTCTAATAACATCTATAGATTAAAACCTAATGTGACTAATCCAAAATGTGACTGTCCTATCTGAGGTAAACAATGCCTTCAAAAGCTTTGTTAAAGTTAAAACAAAGCATATTCTCTGGAAATCCTCAAAAAGAGCCATGTTGGTTGTTATCAGCTTCATTGCTTTAAAGATGCTTTTGTCAGAGAGATGTCGTGAAAATAGTTGGGAATTTTTTTGATACTGTAGGTGTGAATGGTTAAATTGACTCATACCCTATACTGTATAGATGTGACCTGGGCAGGCTCTAAAACCTACCTCTGATGATTTAATTAATTCTAGCTATGTTCAACTAGGCAAAAATCTTGAAAAACATAATTCATTTAAATTTTAACATTCTTTTGTAATCAGTTGTGCATATGTTGCTGTGAGTTAATTCTGGAGGAGTGACATTCATGGTTTTAGCCAGGATTTCAAGCATGCCTGTCCAAAAAAGCAATTCACACTATTTCTTCTGTCCAGATTTAGGTACTCAACTTCTTTAAATCCTTAGGCCACTCCAATTTATTTACTTGTCTTACGTGCTCAGGAGGTAGGAAATGAGCCATTTTGGAATAAAAAAAAAAGTTGAAAAATGTGACTTTTTTTATTTTCTAAATTTTTTTTAGAGTCTGACGACTAGGACTGGTAGCGATATATTTCTACCAGCCTATTCTCAACTAAATAAAATCAATCAATCTTTTAATCCCTGTAACCTGAAGGGTGGGAGGTATACCTCCTCAAGTCTGAGGCTCTACTACAGCAATAATAGCTTCCTGTAGTTGATTGAATCACACTTACAAAGAATATTCTTAAAACTTGCACTTTTTTTTTTTTTTTTTTTGGAGTCTGACAGAAAATTTCAAAACCACTTTCGTCCGTAAGACACCAAAGATGACTTTTTTTTCTTTTTTTTTGGAGTCTGACAGGATTTTTTTTCCAAAAAAAACTTGTAAGACAAGTAATCAAATTGGAGTGGCCTTATACAAACTACAACTTATAGCCTATCTTATTAAAATTGGCAATTTACCCTTCAGCCACCTCTTTAGAGATGGGTTTGTTATGGAAAGATAGGATTATTAGTCCAAATAAGTTAAAATTGAAAAATTTTCATGTAAATTTTTGCCTGTCTAAAAAGAAGTTTTTCAGTAAACAATTAATCCAAAAGACAGGCTAGACGGGTCCTGGCCAATTCCCTGGTGACATCAACCAGCTTATTTAAATGATATAATATATCTAGGGTCTGCGACAGCTCAGTGATAACACAACTCAAAGGACTTTCAGGCTTAGTGTTTTGGCTCAAGTCCAATTGATCCTCATAATCAGACTACCTCATGATCACATTACAGATGTGCAGTGTTGGAAAGTGCTGTTCTTGGTACCTTAACTACGTAAATACCCCTAACCCATTGGATTGCAAATTAAGGCAGTTCATTTTCTTGCCAGTTCTGGAGTTGCCAGTGACTTGGGGTCAGGCAGTGTTTTAGCTGAGCACTCAGGGTTCCTCCACCACTTACAACTGCCTAGTCACACCTTAGCCACAATTTGACAGAAACGATGACAGGAGATGGTGCCATTTTCGTATTTAAAGATAAGGAATTCCATACTACTATGCCTTGGTAGTTGAATGAGTGTTTGAATAGCTGGATTTTGATCGACAGCAAGGCATAGCATCATATACCTGAAGAGTATGAATTAATATCACAAGACCAGACCTCTCTGACGGATTAACCTTGTCCTTTATCAAACTCATTGTGCCTAATACGTCTGTGCTCTTATGCTATTTGCTCTAACTTGCTGCATCAGTATTTCTTATGCATTACTAGACATAGAGCTTATTTATCTTGATTTTATTGCTTGGCTGTGGGCTTGGTGTACTCGTAACATGTCTCTTATTTGATTTTTGTCAGAGTATTAGAGTAGCTTGCCTAACAAAGTACTGACCCTTAACTTCCAGCTGCACGTGATTAGCATGTTTATAGAGAAAATGGCCATTCCGTATAATTAATAGGGTCTCCAAATTGGAAAGTATTTGAAGCCTATGGTTGTTAGGCAGAGGAATACAATGAGGTGCTGTCCAATCTTCACTGCTAACTGATTTCTTTTGGGAAACTTCCCTCTCTGGACCTTGTGTATCTTTTCTGTTTGCTGTAAATTTAAAGCTCAGCATGTCGAAAAGAATGTTTATGCTTATTTCTGAAGAGTCTGCCTATTTCAAAATATGGGTCAAAGTGTAACTAGGACAATTTTATCAGATAGACCTATGCATGGCGATTATAGATTTGTAACTTTAAACTTTCTTTCCTTCAACATTTCCTAAAAGGTGCTTTCACCACTGAGATATCACAAAGAAAGTCTGAATTCTTTTAGCTGGTGTAAAGTTGTATGCTTTAAAAAAAATACCCAGACTTGCTTTAATAAATGATTGCTTGACCTATTTCTTCACAGAGCTTTCCTAACGCTGTCTGGATGATCTATGATGATTTGAAAATAGCTTAGATATTGAGCTGAAATTCACAAAATATTTTAATTTTTGAGGAGATGTGTGAGTCGGGTTCTAATAAACACTTTTGATACTCCCTTAAATATGTAATGACAAATGCTCGGGTGCGGCCAATAAGTTATCCTCAAAAATAGTCCGGACGTATTTGGGCCTACAGGCATAGATAGGTTATTATTCCTGTTCAAATGTGAAGTGTAAATGAGAGAGGCTTTGAGTGTGTTGTGGTTTGTATGTTACTCAAGGTGTACATGCATTTCCTCAAAAGTGGTACTACAAATTTTGAATTACCTAGGATTTTCTTTTGTGTTGTGTGAAAGTTATTGTATTTTTGAAATGATGTTTATTAATAGGGTTACACTAACCCATTTATTCATAAAGTTATCCCAAGGAAACTTCATCTGGATATTCTGATACTTATTGCCATAATGTGGGTATTAATTACATAATTCAAGAAATATGTGGAGTTAAGTTTTTTTTTCTGTATTCTGATTAACATATTTTCTCAATAATGCTTTTACTAGAAACATAATACCAAAATAACCCTGCTGTTCTTGGAGACTCCTGGGGGGATGCAGGGTCTTAATAGCCAAGATTTTTAGGTTTAGCATCCAAAGTGGGCTATCATAAAACTTAGTGGGCATCTTGCTTTTCAAAGGAGACAACAATATATTCGTTTAACTATTGTAAACATCTTTTTATCTAATAAGAAAATTTGTTTTTTCCTGGCATTTGAAATGAATTAAAAATTCTCAATTTTTACTTGAAAAAGACAACTATAGGAAGTTTGTGACCAAAAATATTTGGGAGTATTGATTTGTAATTTTCAATAACTGTGATGTCCAAGTGACAATAGGCACCTTGCTGTGGAGGTATGCGTTGATCAGTGCCAACGGGGGTGTGAATTTGGAAAGGATGATATTGCAACATCATGACAAGTGACCTTTGAGTCATTCTTCTCCCGAGAGAGTGTGGGCAATGCCATGGATTGAATGGACCATCTGAATTTCAGAAGCTAATTTAGTATTGTAATGAGAGTGAACTGGCTAACCTTAAAATATGAAGACTGAAGGTTAAGAAATCCATTTTGGTGCACTTATGTTGGCCTATGGGTTGTTGGGCACTTGCCCTAAGATCCAATTGTCTCTCACTATCTGCTGTAGTGTTTTGGTAGCAGGTATCCTATCGCTACATACACCTATTGGCTTACCTGCTCTTCCTCTAATCCTTCCCCTTTAAATGCTTATATCAGGCACAGGTTAAGGTGTGGATTTAAGGGATCAATCACTTCAAAATAAACTGCTTGCTTGGCCACACTCTACACAAGGTCCGTGTTTGGACACCAGAATAAGACAAGTCAAAAAGTTGCTAGTTATTTCATATAATATTATCAAACTCCATTTTATTCAAACAAATCCAATCATATACGTTTACAATTTTCATAGTCGTTATTGTGTGTGTGATTTTACTGATGGAGCTATTTCATTTGCTTGTTACTTGCAGTCAGGGTGACTTCTACACCATCATAGACTTGCCAGAAGGAAGCCACCAGTACAAGTTCTACGTGGATGGAGCCTGGTCACATGACCCTGCAGAGGTAACTGCATTCAGCACAGAAAAATTGTGGGGATGCCAAAATCACGATTATGCTAGACTTACTGAGGAAACCTATCCTTATATAGATCTTGGTATTTTAACATACAATAGTTGCTTAATCTAGAGTGAATTGGGCATCAAAGTTTTATTTACCACAAATTTTTAGAAAAGAGCTAGAACAAATTTTCTTCTGGTTAGAGAACTATTTTACTTATACATATCAAGGAAATATGCTTCATTTGTGAAGTCATATCAGGGGTGAAAAATGAAAATTTTTACTTGTT